>JASJET010000310.1:1377500-1932500 GCA_034092305.1 Diaprepes abbreviatus
TCAATCTACATGATTCTCGTGTTAAAAAGTGCGGAGCACTCCAAAATATGGAAAAACTCCTGGTCCGACAGATGGCGACAGCGCTGTTTCGTCCTAATATGGGACTCGTCAGGCCACCGCATTCGGTACAAACCATCATCTCGCCTTTGCATTCTATAAAGCTGAGTTTAAAATCAAAAAACAGCAAACAAGACGACAAAGGCGACATCTCGATGGTCCACTTGATAACACAATAACCACACAGATTAACAAAGTTTGTAAATAACCGCCATGTGGTGGCGCGACGGTGAATTAAAACAGAAATATGTAAAATCGAGTACACGAAACGCGCTGCCCAAAGGATAGGGGTCGCATTTTTCGGTACTGGCAACCAAGCCTATCGCTCATTTCAGTAGCCAAAGCCACGTGTCGCACAAAACGATCCCACCATGAGAGCAACGTTCAGCGTGTTTCAAAGCCAAACAAGTAAATCAATAAATAGATAAGTTTTTGTCCGTGTAATTTAAAATAAAATAGAATCAAATATTGGCGAAGCGGACGTGAAAATTTGTCAATCTACATAATTTGGGCAGCGCGTTTCGTGTACTCGATTTTACATATAAAAAATAAATAATAATCTTTACACGCTTTACCATCTACATCTGTCACATACTCTGCCATGCAAGTAGGAAACAATTAAGTCCACTTTTTCTCAGAAACTTACAAGATTCCAACGTTCGTAATAAAATGTCAAACGATATGCTGTCAAAAGATGCAACAATTGTTAATAGGAAATCAATATGTTTTCGACAAATTTGGACTCTCAAATGTTATAGTGATGTATTTGGGAGGTTCCGACTTTTATTTTTAATATGTGAAACTACAGAGATAAATTGAACTTGAAAAAATCTTTTTCTGTACTATTGTCTTTCGGATATTTCTGGTTTACAAATATAGTATCATACGTATACAGCAGGAGCGTCCTAATGCGCCAAACTCTCTCGAGAGGGCGTCAAATTGTTCTAAAAATCCCGATACTGATAACACAACGTAAAAAGCTACATATTTAGTTTTTCCTGTGTATGTAATTCTTGGAAATTAATAATTATCTAGTAACATATTTACGATAAGTTTTAGGCCATGACTGTCGACAAGTTATGCAAGAAATTCTGTAATAAATCCTTGATATCTTAACGATTTGTTAAACACTGTGAAAAAAGGGAATTTTGCATAACATAACATTTGCTGTGATTGCAACTGAATGCATGGCTTTTGACAGCAGAGAAAATATTTAAATTAATAGACGTCGAATTAATTTTTTTTAACATTTTATTTATTTATAAGCATAGGAAATTTATCTTTCTTTTGTAAATATTATATAACTTCCTTTGAAATATTACGGGGGCTAACTTTAAACTAATCTTTATCTGTTGATAGTGTTGCAGATGGCAGCACACTCAGAATCTGGTTTATAGGTTCCGACGCAGAAAGGTTTAAATATGAGTATGCAGATGTAGAAAGTGTATCAAAGGTGTCTGGGGAAAGCTTCGACGGACCCACTGATGAGTCCACCGTCGGTAGCTAGGACGAAACACCTCTTTTAGGGTCTAAAATTAGATTGTGACGACACGGGGGCGGTCTCGTTTACAACATGGAGACCGTGACAGAACCTAAGGCAGCAAGGGTTGCCTGGATTGCTGGGTTATAGCAATGGGCCTGTAAAACCCTAAAAGCGTCTGCATCTGCAGTTCATCAGGAAACACTTTCTATACATGCGGGATCTAACGATCTCGTCTGCATACAAAGTATTTGCCTTGGCGGGGTGATGTCGCAGATGGCGGCACACGCAGAATCTTGTTTATAGGTTCCGACGCAGATAGGTTAAAATATGAGTATGCAGATGTAGAAAGGGTACCAAAGGTGTCTGGGGAAAGCTCCGATGGACTCACTGATGAGTCCACCATCGGTAGCTAGGACGAAACACCTCTTTTAGGGTCTAAAATTAGATTGTGAACAACTGATCGCCTCGACACGGGTGCGGTCTCGTTTACAACAATAGTCAAATATGTTTGCTAATTATTTTAGTATGGATTCCGGAAAACGAAAAATGTAGTGAAACGACAGAGATGCTCGGTAAGTGAACGGAAACTTCTTAAATGAGGTGACAATATATGACGTATTAAAGGCTGTGAATTCTTTGATAAACAAGAATTCTTCTGGTAGTGGTGATCTTAACGTCAGGTTGATTAAAGCCATAAAATACCATATTAGTGTACCTTTAACAACGTTAATGAATGTTTTTCTAGATTAAGAAATATTTCTCCTAGTTTTGAAAACTGCTGGTGTCACTCCTATTCATAAGGGAGACAGACAAATTTCCATACTTGGTTGTGTTTAAAACATTTTTAAGAAATTATTCACTCTAAAATGGGATGGTTAGAGTTAAAGTGGCCCAAGCCACAATTTTTTGAAATTGATTGTAAAGCTTAAATGGTCTACAAATAGATCAAATTTTCATCATGCAATGCCCACGCCTAGTTCAGTCATTCAACACAAGATGTCACATAAATTCGCTTTTGCATACATAGCCAGTTCACATTTTTGATAGCGATATTGAGTCAACCTACTTGTGGATTGTCTGCCGTTTTTGCATTCAGTCACGACGCATTTGACCACGTGTTTGTTGTTCCTGAAAAACAATATGTTTGGTAGTGACGAAAATAGCTTTGGTAGATAAATCATAAATTTTGTTGCTTTTAAAGTAGTATTAGTATACTTTATATTAGATAGGAAGCTATAATTTGAGGTTATGTTAACTATTGTGATTCGGTGTTCTGGGTTTGGGCCACTTTTGCACTTAAATTTGTTTGTCAGAGAAGAGAAGAATCTTTTCAACATTTAGGATCACATTGCCACCACAATTGACGCTAGTGATCATTCTGATAAGTTTGTTGTCCTTAGCTTTCTATTATGTTTATTGATTGCATTTATTTGTTTATATTACAGAGAGAAATCACTTCCAGCGAGCCAGTTAATATTCAAGGATCAAAAAATGAAAGAAAAATGAAGGGCAGTGGAAGAGAAATATTAGACAAAGAAAGCATGCTGCTGGTGAACGTTAATGTTAAGGAAAGGGTGATTCCCTCTAAGATGTTTGAAGCCAAAGAAGTGTCACGAAAAATTTTCGCAAAAGTGGTGATGAAGCTGATATTTTACGTCATGATTTATAGTCACTTATCCAACAGTATAATAACGTGGGGATGCAAAAGTGCACGTAGTTGTATATTTATAGCCCAAAAAGGATTTTAAGACCCATATTTAATTTTATGCCTATGGAAAGCTGTAGAACTATTTACATCATTTAAGTGAGAAACGTTCAAGATAATTATTCACTAAAAGCATTCTACATTCTTTTTTTATTTTAATAATAAAAAAGACTAAATACGGCCCTGTCCACAATAATATAATTAATGTGTTTTGATGGTTTTCATTACGACAATGTAGCCAGCTTGTTGTAATCAATGCTCCGACTACACTGGACGAGGACGGAGGATAATGGAGTCACCACCACCCCAATCGATACAACGCTACGAAACGGCGGGCTCTGTTAAAGAGAAACGATAGAGTTTCTACGAGGGCCGAAAGATTGTTTTACTAAAGAAATTTGTCTTTGCTTTTTTACCATCAAAGTTGTTGTTATTTATTTAAACCTTTTAGATATATATTATGACTTACTTTTCCGCATTTTTTATTCTAGAATTGGTGTGACAGCACTCTCCATCTCTGTAGCTACTCTTGTGACCTTCACTATTTGTTCAGCGTGGTGTATATCTCTTACATTTTTGTACTCAACCACTGAGATCTTCGCTTGTTTCATTCTTTGCAGATCTCTTCAGTAATTGAACTTCTGCTCTCTTTCTCTTTTTTTAGTTCTTCCATCATTACACTGCTACTGATTCCACAGGAAGGTTTGGGCTCCAAAAATGGTGTCTCATCCCATTTTTCGCGAGCTTGTCTACCTCAGTGTGCCTCGGTACCTACAGGAAGGTGATCTTATTATTCTTGCTTAATTCGTTTAGTTCCTCTAGGTATTCCCAAACCATCTTGGAGCTGATTACGTAGGAACGTGATTATCCGGCATGGTAATAATCTCTTGTCATCAATAGTTTTTCTGTTTGTTTAGTTGGATGGTGTGTATTTCCGCTTGGAAGATGCTTGTAATTTATCCAAGCTTTCGTGATGTCTTGTACTGAGTCCATACACTCCTATTTCAGTTCCCTCCGTTGTTTTGGAACCATCTGTAAACCATTTAATGGAATATCTATAAAGTTTTTCAATGGTATTTCTGTCTCATTCACTTTTGCAAGTTTTCTATGAAGTTGCATTTCTTTTTCATTTCTTCTTGGAGCATGTCCTAGATTTGTTGATTTCTGGATAAGAGATTGGGCCTTCATTTTATTGCTTCATTCTTTACATCCCATATGTTTTTTCTTCTCCATATTCTTCAACAGTGTATGTAGATGTGTAAAGTTTAGGATTACTTCTATGGTGACCGTTAATTTAGGTTAGCTCAGATTAGTTCAGGTTTACAAATTAACCAAAATCAAGCTAAACCTGAACTAGCCAAAAATTTTGGGTGGTTAAGATTAATTTTTCTCTGAGACTGTATAAAACGTTACAAAAATTAAACTATGTTGTTGACTGGGACGGACAAATTTTATGGTATATACCAAGAAAGTATTTTACATCTGGCAACGTGTCAAACGAATATTAGTCGTTTTTACGACTCGAGTATCATTGAAAATAAACATGTAAGTTCGGTGTTTTCTTCAGAATTAAAAGTGCTTGGTGAAGTGATGGTTCGCTTTTTTAAAGTTTTTCGGGAAACTGCGGAAAAATAGTGAAAAACTAAAGCCAAAATCGAATTTTTTCCAAATAACTTAATGTAAATAATTACCAAAATATAAAAAATATACTTACTGAAAATAATGAATTAACGGGATTTTCAAAACAATACCATACGTTGATGCATTGTTATAACTAAAAAGTCTGCACAAATGTCTTGATATCCTACTATGGCCGTTTTTCAGGGAAAAATATTTTTCTCTAAATTTTAACCTTTAACAGGGTTTCGTCTACAATTGAATATCGTTTCAAAAATAAACTAGTGAAACTCGGAATTCCAGTTATGGCTTCGGATATTATCGCACTTGATAATGCGTTGTCAGAAAATGACATTTTAGATACAGGGAAGTAGAAAGGTAACAATTTTTTAGCTCCATCAAAAAATTAAAAAAAATATATTTTTTTCAAATACGATGCTACGTTGTTGATTTATTTAGTAGATAGACAAGAACATTCCCTAACTGTCCTTATAGGGTGTCCTCATATCTAACTAGAAGAGTTTTCAACTTATTTACGATTTTTCTTAAAATTCTCGAAATATAAAGCAGTTTTAGTGATTTTTGGCAAAAAGGCCATCATAAACGAACTAATACTATGTTTTTATGGCAAAGCGAATCATTGTCAGTTGTAATTAATTATTTATTGATTTGTACTGATAGAAGTTCTTCAAAACATTTACAATACTCTCTATGTGTGACAACCAAAAATACTTTATTAAAGCTGACTTAGGTAAGTCAAGCTTCAAATAAAAATGTTGTAAATGGGAGTTATATGCCTTTAATAATGTAGGTCAGTGATAATATCTTTTTTGGGTACAAGGATAATGATGGCCGTGTTTCCCTCAGTAGAATGGCCCATTCCTTAAGTTATTTATGAAATAAGCACGCTATTGAATAGGCAAGTTATAACCGTTAACAGGTCTCGCCCATTTCTTTGATGCTGTTGTGGTAAGAACATCCCACCGTTGTTCTCCGACAAATTTAGCTTAAGTAGGAGCTCCAAGTTTCCATTGATGAGTCCACCACCGATTTCGGGACGAAACATCTTAAAATTTTGACGGTGGTCGAAATTGTTCGTTAGTTAAATGCCCTTAACATCAGATGCATTACTACGACATGGCGCCCGAGCAGGGACGATGCGACGTAAGGACGTCAATTCGTGGCTTTGTGCTAAAGCCGGTACCCTACCTGTGCTTCTACAGCTTGGACTTACTACGACAGTCAAAGTCGGACAAATTTGGCTTAAGTAGGAGTTCCAAATTGTGGAAAGCATGGCAAGGATATCTGCGAAAGGCTTCGGAGGATCCCACTGATGAGTTCACCACCGATGCCGGGACGAAACATTCTAACATTTAGATGGTGGTTGAAATAGTTCGTTAGTTATATGCCCTTAACATTAGGGGCATTACTATGGCAATGCCTTCAATGGCAACATTATTTTCACCTGGTAATTAGTTGTCCTCTATTTCAGATAAAGACTTTTGATCTTTTTCTTTAGATGTTGGTTAAATGGCCAACGAGTTAGGAAAATAGCTAAAATCCTCTTATCTACCTACCTAAATTAACTTACCCTTAATGCATCCCTCCATTTCCGTTCCTTAGACAATTGTTTCTTCGGAAATTATTTGGTTGTTCACTGTTAATTGTATTATATTGAGAAATCCGACCAAACAAATAAAAATTAACTCCGTTTACCACTCGCTGTGGCCGCTGGCGCCTCCTCAAAGAAAATCGAAAAACTCGTCGTAGCTTTTCTGGAAATTTGCCGCTATGCAAATGTAATAAGTCTAAAAGCTTGCTCCGGTCTAATCTTAAATTCACAGCACGCGTACCGGGTATCACATTTCACTGGTTTCGGAGAAAACTTCAATATCATAAGGGCAAAAAATGGCCGTTCGATTTCGTTTTTCAACGCCCTTAATGTGAAAAACCGAGGTTTTCCTGGAATTTTTCGAGCAATATTTAAAATGTGTCCGACGTTGCTGTCGGGAAGATGTTTTCCTGGATTCTCAGAGTTTTTAATGTAATTAATAATCTGAATTAGAAGTTGATAATAAAGGTTAAATTTTAAGTTGGATGTTACCGTTAAACTATAGAGTTTTATATAATAAATTTACCACCTTTTGTTGAACTCATTGGACGTTGAATGTTATTGCCCGTCTACCTTCTTGTATTATTGAAGAGAGTAGTCAATGTTACTGTCATTTCAATTACTTAGGCGAGCGAGACTCATCCCTAAAGTAATCGGGTAATGACAGATCGCGCGCGCCCGGACACAGCGCTCACTTTTGAAAATTCATAACTCTTTTTCTGCTAGACTTGAAAGGCTGAAGTTTTCCAAAAAACTTCCTTATTTACTATGTTTTATTATTCATTAGTTCTTTATTTGAAATTCAAAACTTAGTCTCACAACTCTTGCAACAGTATGTATGGGCGCGTGAAACTTGAAAAGTTTCCACTCCGAACCAGACTTGTTTTTAGGTAATTCCATTAAGAATAAGGGCTTAAATTTCACAAAGATTATAGATATATATATATATATATATATATATATATATATATATATATATATATATATGAAGTAAAATGCGAACAGTAAATCCAAACTTTCCTCTATCATATCCTTTCTGTGTTAGAGGTTGCACAGTTAGAATAAATTGTTATAGAACGCAATTTATCTTATTCCACCACCATCGAGATGATGGCCTACCAGTACCACCATACCGAGAAGAAAGTGAAAACTTACCCTCCTCGCCGCAGTGATACGGCAGAGGTACATGTTTCTTCTCTACTAGACTCATCAGGGTACCGACATGCACCTGGCTGTGCAAAGGAAAGACTGTGGAGAGAAGTTTGCATTTACCGTTCGCATTTTACTTCATTCATATGTGGAGCTGCATATAGTTGTACGTTTGCTGAATGTGATTTCAGCACTACAACGGCATAATGTGGATATATCCACTGCTATTATTGCATCTCACACGGAGGAATCCGCATAAACATATATATATATATATATATATATATATATATATATATATATATATATATATCCTTTTTTATATTTTTTCTTTTCTTGGGTTAGGTTCTTTATTCAATAAAAAATCCAAACAATTGACATTCCTACAAGAACACATCTACAACTTTAAAAAACAAACAAACACTTTAGAAAACTATTCAATTTTTTTTTTAAGTATTTAATTACCAGTACACATCTTGACATTTTGTTTATTAATTAATTATGAGGATACAGGGAATGCGAATGTGTTTTATTTTTTATATTTTACAATGCACTATACATTTAATTTTATGTTTAAGAGGATATTCAATTCTTGATGTTTATTAACAGGATCTAATACTTAATATTTTTGTTTAAATTAGGCTGGTGCAAATGTGGCTCAAATTTCTTTAATCCGTTCTGTCGTTAACAGTGTTTTTATATTTTTTAATTTTTATCATTTACTTTATTTTACTGTTTTAATCAAAGATATGTTTTTCGTCCTGCGTGTGTTTGTTTAACGCTGTTGAGGCGTTTTTTGTATATTTATGGCCGTTCAATGTGTTTTTTAGTAATTGACTCGTCATGCCCATATATTTCTTGGGACAATTTGTCTAAGGGATCGAATATACTACATTTGATATATTCATGAGAGGAGTTTTACTTTTTAAATTAGTGAATAGTGTATTTAATTTATTATGAGACCCGTGGCATACAATAATATCATGTTTTTTTTTTAAATGTGTTTTATTTTTTCTGACAGCTCACTACATATTTTTATCATGTTCCCGATAAAAGTGTAAGACTTTGATAACTTGTTGATATTATTAATGGTTTTAACGAAGTCTCAAAATGCGTAAAATTTGCTAAATGATACTTTTAAATAATTAATTTTCAAATGTATGGGTTATTGTTTTTTTACTTGTAATTAAGTTCTAGACAAATTATAGAAAATGCTTTTAATATGTGTGTCACTGTCTTTATTTATATTTATAAGTCGTTTTAATTTAAGACAATTATTTTTTAAAAATGTTCTAAACAAAGAACAAAAGGTCAAAATAATGAAAAACCTATTTTAATATGAACCTAATCCAAAAAAAAAAAGAAATTGAAAGAAAACTATCAACGTTTCAAGACAATAAGTATAATATACATTAATATTAAGAAAATAGTTTAATTGAAAAGACCCAAATTTTGTAATAAAAAATTCATAATATATATATATATATATATATATATATATATATATATATATATATATATATATATTATGTATAAGGTAAGTTTATAACATAACTATTTTTGAAAACGTAGTTTGTGTCTAAAAGTATATATATATATATATATATATATATATATATATATATATATATATATACGTTTTCAAAAATAGTTATGTTATAAACTTACCTTATACAGGGTCAAAAAATAAATTTTTTCATCACATGACCAAATTTTAATAGCCCTATTTGGATTTTGTAGAAAAACACATATTTAATATGGCGTTATTTTAAACAAAATATGTCTAGGATCAAGCTTTGTCAAAACTAAGAAGTTTTATGTAAGTTGCGTTGAGTCTTATTTTGCAACAGTGGTGCAATTTACAAAAAATGGGCAAAAAATCTAAATTATCTTATACAGTTGAAATTTTGGGTTAAAAATTGCATTTAGAATAATAATAACTTTTTTCGATATATTGAGATATAACCTCTCTTTTGAATTTTTTTTGTAAATAAAATTAAAATTTGACAGATAATGCTAATCACGTGACTACTATTTTTTTTTGTTAATTTTCATCTCGATTGAAGCAAAAATTGCAGCCAAAGTCAAATTTCGAATTAAGCTATTGTGCACGTTCCCCGTGAAAACCTACGTTACAACATTTTTAATTAATGATTTCTGGGTCGCTACAAACCTGAATACGATCCTGGATATATTTGCTACCAAAACAAATTATGTTTTTTTGTTCTATAAAACGCAATCTAAAAATATCGCGTAAACTAAAATAAAGTGTTATTAATTTATTGGCAGTGGTATTGATTCACACACCGACATTAATATTTTTAGATGTCATAATTTTTGAGGTCACTGGTAGAATTTATACTTACAGGAAATAGGTGTAATTTTATATGTGCCGGATTGCTTTAACGCTTCGAAATATTTCTCCTGGAATGATTTTATTTTCGTGATTTCTGTACTGTTGTCAAAATGTACAGTGTGGTCAAGTTTGTATCTCAATTAATTATTTTATTTTTAAAAATGAAAATGGGTTAGCGGGGTTCACTCCTGAAAAGATCAGATAGTGATCATCAGCAATCTTGTCTTTAAAAACATTTTTTAAAAATATTTTCGAGGTCGCTGAACAAAAATATGGAGTTATTTTTTCCTAAAAATGTGGGAATATTGAAAAAAAAAGACGATTTAATGAAAGATTAGGGGAAGAAAATTCATAATATTTTAGATTCATATCGAAGGTATTTATAAATATTTATTTTTGAAACGTTAACCACTTATTCTTCATGGTATTATCTACAAAACAAGATCTGGCTGGAGTTAATAAAGCAATTATTGGCTGTGTGGAGAATTTTCAAATTTGTGCAGTGTTTTACGATCATATACAAACTATCGCAAAAGTTGAATAACAAATTTTGAATTTCTAGTAACCGACTATTTGAGTTTTAAAATATAGTTAAAAAAGAAGTTTTCTGGAAAATTTCAGGTTTTTATGTCTTATAGAAACAAATAAAAATTATAACTTTTGTAGCGCTGTGTCAAGTAGTTATCGTCTCGACCGCGATAGGTTAATAACGAATCTTGAAAATAGGTATTTTTAAATAGTACAAGTACATTGTACATATTTGTATATATATATATATATATATATATATATATATATATATATATTTATATATATATATATATATATATATATATATTTATATATATATATATATATATATATATATATATATATATATATATATATATATATATATATACCTCATCTCAGGTGTGATAAGATTTAAATATAAAAATGTCAAACAAAAAAGGATATAAATAATTAATTGATGCATTTATGTGATAAGTGTAGATTGTAGAATAGATATTAGTTATGGTATGTAAGAATTTATATATAAATCATGTTTTAAAAGGACAATAAATGCCTATAATTTTGTAAGGACATAATAAAATGTATAAAAATTAGAGTGAAAGATTGGACATTAGTGCCTTTAAAGCAAGAATAATAAACATATTTCACTCCAAAAGACATAAATCAAATAAGCTAGAATAAAATAGTACCTAATTGTAGGTAAAACATTGCTAAATATGATTATAATATTAATAAAACAAGAATTATCAACCTCAGCAAGTTACAATTAAAATTTAAATATATATGTAAAATATTTTTAGATGTAATCAAATTTTATTTATCAATTTTATGTGCTAAATAATAACGAAAAGTAAATTGTAGATATATCAAAATGTCAGGAAAAGTCCAAAATGTATATAACTCATAAGTTATTTTTATCAAATGTAATATTTAGTTCATAATATCAATAAAATATCAAAATTTCGTCATAAATTCACAATTAGGAATCCATTTTGGTTTTGTATTTCAAAGCTTAAAATTCCATCAAGTTGCCAGTTCACGTCAGATGGCTGACCAATCAGAAAAAATTAAAACAAAAATTTATACTACGTCACTGCTATCTATAAAAGCGAAAATTCATTTTTTAATGGGGTGCAGATCAATCAGTTGTAGAGTAAACATCGCTAGTCTTATTCGTAAAAAGTAACATAACCTCAAAATTTTTATTAGTTATTTTTTAAAAAATAAAAGAAGACAGTGCACATTAATCCGTTGTAGAGTAAAAGTCGCTAGTCTCATTCATTAAAAGTAACATAACTTCAAAATGTTCATTTATATTTAAAAAAAATATATATTTGAGTTTTGAAAAGGGAAGAAACATAGAACGTGGATAAAAAAAATTCTGGAGATTAAAAGACAATTTTTAAAAAAGGAAAAGAATTTTAATAAATTTATAAACAAATAATATTACTAAGCAAGCAGCTCAGAAATATATATATATATATATATATATATATATATATATATATATATATATATATATATATATATATATATATATATATATAAGAAGAGTTACAAAGGAGAAAGGAGTTTTAAGTTTTAAAAATAAAAGAAGAAGTCTAGAACATGGATAAAAAAATTCTGTAGATTAAAAGGTATTTATCTTGCGTTTAAGAAGTAGGAATTTTAGACTTGTCTGAAAATAGTTTGATAAAATAGGTATATACTAACCTTATGATGAATATTTGTAGTTAGTAATGAAATAAATTGTTTAATATGCACTGTAACAATATCACTCTTAATATTAACGGCACACACAAATATCTTTTTAGATTGTATAAAGAAAAGTTACATGTAATAAGGCACTAGTCATTTTTAACTGTTCAAACATTATATTCAACGTTGCCAGACTTAATAATCTTAAATCCGACAAAAGAGAGACAGTGCACATTAAATAGATAAGGTGATTTATGAATATTTCATAAAACTGCGCCAACTGACATATTTATTATTTTAATAACGTTTATTAATCATTGGTTTGACTTTTCTAATAATAATAATAATAATTTAATTTGAACTCATCTGAGAAAGAGAAAATTGACATCGATGTTTTTAAACATCTGATCAGGAAAAACGGGGTACATTCAGAAATACAGCACATGTATATTTGTAATTTTTTTTTATTAAAATAAAAAAATTTGGTCAAATCAATTATACTCAGGTTATTTGTGCCTGGCGCCCAACAATTAAAAAAAAAAGAAATAAGAAGCATATATATGTGCTGTCAATGATTTTCTTTTTTACTAATAAATAAACAATTTAGTTCAGGTTAGCTTTTTTTACGGACACGTTGTTTATATATATATATATATATATATATATATATATATATATATATATGTTTATGCGGCTTTCACAGATTCCTCCGTGTGAGATACAGTAGCAGTGAATATATCCATATTATGCCGTTGTAGTGCTGAAATCACATTCAGCAAAACGTACAACTATATGCAGTTCCGTATATGAATGAAGTAAAATGCGAACAGTAAATGCAAACTTCATTCCAACCATATCCTTTCCGTGTTAGAGGTTGCACAGTTGGAACAGATTGCTAAGGAACACAGTGTATCCTATTCCACCACCATCGAGATGATGGCCTACCTGTACCACTATACCGAGAAGAAAGTCAAAACTTACCCTCCCCGCCACAGTGATACGGCATAGGTACATGTTTCGTCTCTACTAGACTCATCAGGGTACCGACATGCACCTGCCTGTGCAAAGGACAGATCGGAAGAAAGCATGCATGCACATACTGTTCGCATTTTACTTCATATATATACAGGGTGTCCAAGATAAGGATCCTAACCATGGGGATCTCGGAAACAGTTGGAGATACGAGGCAATTAGTATTTTAATTCGATTTGTCAATATATTGGGTACTACGCCTCAATTGACTCATGTGCAGCAAATGGACCCCCCTAAGTGCATCGTCTTTCTTATTCAGAGTGTCATTGTCAATGGACTCACAAAAATTAGTGTTCGATTTATTTGCTGGCGGTTGTCTTGGGTCGAGCTTGTAATGTATATATATATATATATATATATATATATATATATATATATATATATATATATATATATCAAAATCCCACTGTATACCAGTACTGCACACACATATATAATAGTAATTAATAAATCTACAACTCACAATTAAAGGAAAACCATTGAAATTCAATGCAACTAATTGTTTATTATGAATCATTGCAATTACAGACATCAAACCTCATTTCCAGTTAGACACTGTACAGGAACAAAGTTTTTTCTTTACTCGGTATATATGCAACAGAAGCTGAGCCAATTAAAATTTGACGCTGGTAGTATGACCGTAGGTTTATTTGAATTAATAAAATTTTGAGAGAAAAAGTTTATTTTGAAATGTCCATCAAAATAAAGCTCGATGCTTATCTACTTTCGTCCCAAAAATCGACCCAAAACGCTCGACAGTCACAGCGTATAATAACCTTTAATGCCGAATTTGTCCCCGTATGCTATCGTGCACAGATACCTTGCAAAATAATTAGATTTACCTTAAAGCATATAAAGCTTATTATTCGTTAAAATTAATTAAATGGAGTAACACAGGTTATATGGCGTGACACGTGCCCATTTGTTGTGTTTACACAACGAGCTCGTTTGTCCAAATACGGATTAGATATAAATATAGATTGCGGAAGATTATTAAAGTAAAATAATATACAAAATGAATGAATACAATTATTTAAAGGAAGGTTTCGATTTTTCCGTCTAAGGATTATGAGAAAAAGCTTTTATTTTAAGCCAACTTTGTTTTTACTCCATGGAAAATAGACTTTAGTCAGTAATATATATATATATATATATATATATATATATATATATATATATATATATATATATATATATATATATATATATATATATATATTGGTTTTTTTGCTGGAATGTGTTCATTTCAGTATTCTATAAAACATATCTCGATGGTAACTCTGAAAGACCTGTGCAAAAAAAATGGCGGACCAAAGATGGTCACGATTTTCGGTTTTTTGAGTTTATCTGGGAAAGTAAAACCTGTATCGAAAAATGTTTCAAACAAAAGTTGTAGTGAATTAAAAAACCTATCGATTCATATCATACAAGTTATAGGTGGCGCCACTAGTTTTCGAGATATACTTTATTTTCAACAAAATTTACGGTTTTTGTTTTAAAAAAAAGATATTTATTAACAAATTACCCATTTAAAATTTAACATAAATATAGGTATAATCATTCTAAAAAAGTATGTCATACTAGGTATCTGTGAATTTTTATTTTCCGAGAAATTCGAATTCAAAATTTTTTTTTCTAATTCGTGGGCTAAGAAATTTTGCAAAAACCAATTTTTGCACCAAAAAAATTGCGATAACTTTTCACCGGATGGAGATAAAATTTTTTTAATGCGTGCATTGAATATAGATGTATCATTTCCCATCTCAAAAAAAATCTTAATTTTGGATGAAAAAAACTTTTTTTTTTCAAAAATTCATAATGGCATGGCAAATGAATATTAAGGGCTTAAATTTACACAAGATGCTTTTTAATATTTATACTTTACTTGTGAATTTTTTGAATCCAAGAAATACACTTCCATACGATTTGTGTACCTTCGGAAATTGGACCGAATCTAATCGAAAATAGCTGCTGCAGGCCGCTGTCGGCGGGTTGCCATAATTCAGGGGCATTATTCATTGGCGCTTCAAGGAAACTTATGCATCACAAGTAATATTTATAATATTAATGTTGTTTTAGTAATTTATATGATATGAACAATTTATTTAGTCATATTAATTATTAATTTGTTTATTAAAAAAATTTTTACAAAAAATTGTAGAGAAAATCATACAAATATTCAATTATATATTACATATTATACTGTTTTTTTTTCTTTTTATTATTATATATCTACTTCTAGCGCGCCAAAAATACGAAAATAATAATGATATTAATTTGTCCTAATACAAACTTATAGAATTAAAAAGCATAGTTTTGTAAATAAACTATTAATGTATTATTAAATATTTATATGATTTGCTTATAGAAATTTTCATAAAAAATTTGTTAATAAACTGTTAGATAATAATAATATAAAGGAAAAAAAACAATAGAATATGTAATATATAATTGAATATTTGTATGATTTTTCTCTATAATTTTTTGTAAAAATTTTGTTAATAAATAAATTAACAAAAAATATGACTAAACAAATTGTTACTATCATATAAATTAATAAAACAATATCAATATTATAAATATTACTTGTGATGCATAAGTTTCCTTGAAGCGCCAATGAATAAAGCGCCTGAACTATGACAACCCGCCGACAGCGGCCTGCAGCAGCTATTTTCGATTAGATTCGGCCCAATTTTTGAAGGTTCACAGATCGTATGGAAATATATTCCTTGGATCCATAAAATTCACAGGTAAAGTACAAGTATTAAAAAGCATCTTCTGCAAATTTGAGCCCTTAATAAGTATGAATTTTTGAAAAAAAAAACTTTTTTTTTTTCATTTAAAATTAAAAAAAAAATTTTGAGGTCGGAAATGATACATCTAATTCCAACGCATACATTAAAAAAAATTTATTTTCATCCGGTGAAAAGTTATCGCAATTTTTTTGGTGCAAAAATTGGTTATTGCAAAATTTCTCGACCTACGATTGAAATTTTTTTTTAATAGGTCTTCAAAACATAAAAGAATACAAACAGTTTCCATTAAAATTGAGCATTGTATCTTAATTAGGAAAGCGGAAGATTGAGGTTGAATTTTTAACTTTGACATCGAATTTGTTTAGAATAATAATACCTATATTTAAGTTAAATTTTAAATGGGTAGTTTGTTAATAAATGTCTCTTTTTTAAACCAAAACCGCAAATTTTGTCGAAAAAAAAATATATCTAGATAACTAGTAGCGCCACCTATAATTATATAAGTCGATAGGTTTTTTAATTCTCTACAACTTTTGTTTGAAATATTTTTCGATACAACTTTTACTTTTCGAAATAAACTCACAAAACCGAAAATCGTGACCATTTTTGGGCCTCCATTTTTTTTGCACAGGTCTTTCAGAGTTACCATCGAGATATGTTTTATAGGATGCCGAAATGAATACATTTCAGCAAAAAAACCAATGTTACATTTTTGTTAACGAAACAGCTCTTTTTTGATCTAATTTCCATGGAGTATTTGGATTTTAGACAAAAATATAAATAAGCCATACCGTACAAAATAGAATATCGCGGCCCTGTACGCACAGATTTTATATCTACGCGTATTGCAAGACTCAGTGTTGCAATACCACAATATCTCTACACAGTGGGATTTTTGGGACTTTTTCGGGCAAAATTCTGTGGAAATCTCAAGATTACTGTAGAAAATTGCTTTGACAAATTTGAGTTCACATCTCTTGAAGCAGATAAACCTGAATGCTTAGAAAAAACACACAAGTGAAATCGCTTTGGAAGCTTGTAATCAAATCAACAGCAATAAAAATGATCAGCAGCCAACTTTTGAAGATTTTGTGAAACTTAACGACGAAGTATTAGTTTCAGGAGAATTAACAGATGACATTGTTTCTGGGTTTTCTTCCTCATGTTTAGACAATGAAGAAGAAGAAAAAATGAGCTTGAAAGATTGTTCAAGGAGAGTAAACGTAAAACAGCACGAGAACTAAAAACATTGCATGTACTCTATTCAAGAACTGGAGAGAGTAATAAAACTGTCACCGAAACCTCCGACGTACCTGCGCCAATGCCACAGGTAACTGAGGACTGCTATAAATCTAATTATATTTGATTATACTTGAATATTATAAGTTTTTATAAATTTACTGCAACAATAAAATTTCTCATAGTTCAGTTTAATTTCTGTCGGTGAGCAAAGTACACCTTACAGTGATTTATCTTGTTTGGGCTTGTTTTTATATATTATTTGAGATTAGTAAGACACTCAAAAGATATGGTTTCCACCTCTACATTTATTACAAAATCGTTAAACCAGGGCATTTTTTCCTCAACGAAAAACTTATTACGATGAATGTTTATGGTGCCTTAAGATATTAATATCCAGATAATAATGTTAAAAGCTCTGTTGAGATGTGTTCCAAAATGATAAGAGTTGGAAAATCTACTGTTTACTGAAGGAGAAAAAGACGACTGGAATTGTTAGTGCTCCCAAGCCATCTTCGGTCAGAGGAAGAAGAAATACTCCGTTGGAAGAAGAGATAGAAACTGAAATAAGAAGAGTTGTATATACATTTTATTATGACAAGCATATCTCATCCGTCGGCAAAATACTAAAATCAATGAAGATCGGGATTTACCTGAAATTAATAGAACTGAGCTCTGGAAATTAGTGTTTAATTGCAATTCTGCAGATGGTTTAAGAAATAAATAAACCCCAACGTCAAATGTCCTAAAAGTGTTTTTAATTAATAATAAAATGACCGATAGCCCAAAAAAAAAAATTAATGTTATATGGACGAATTTATTTTTTATATATGTTTAACTTCTTGAATTTATGATAATGGGTATTTTATAAATATTTAAATTATAACTTAAAATTTTTTGAGACAATAAGGTTACGTTTTAGTCTGAATGTGCCAAAAACGGTTTCTATGCCTAAACTAATAATAAAAATACAGTTGTGATTTGTGTTACATATGGCAAAATTATCTCTATTTTGTAGTGAAATGGAATAATTTATTAGCCATAAGACTGATACTTCAGCATTGGTTTCGTCAACAGTATACAATTAAATAAAAAAATATATACATAACATACCTTAAAGCTAGAAAAAACAAGAAACAGTTATATTCGTTAGTATCATAAGATACTTGTTATAATATAAAAAATTTAAAATAACTTAATCTAATATTTAATAATAAAAACCACAGATTAAAATCCTAAAACAACTAACAGGAAAGAAAAAAATAAAACGATAAGAACACAATCCGTAGCACTGGTCAGCGAAGGACGCAACGAAATAATCACTCAGTACACAGTAAACGAGTCAGTACATCCTACAGGCTTAAGTATTCGTTAAAAGAATAAAATGATCCCTGAACAAGAAATTTTTTTATTTCTGTTTTGAATTTATTACTGTTTGATATGATTTTTAATTTTGCAGGCAATTTGTTAAACAGAATAATGAAATTATAAATTGGGGATTTCTCAAAGAATACCGTTCTATTTTTAGGTATACTAAGAATGTCACTATTTCGTGTATCATATCTGTGACCCTGGCCAAGAGTTTTAAACTCTGAGTAATTTTGTTTTACATGTAAAATGCATTTTAGAATATAAATAGAGTAAAAAGTCAAAATGCTGTTTTCCTTAAAAATGGGTCTACACGAATCCATCGGCTTAAGACCAAATATCAACCTCAGTATTCTTTTCTGAGCCAGAAACACTCTATTCACCTCACACTCTCTTTCCCAAGACATGACATTGTTTGACAGATGACTGTATGCCAGGGAATAATACACAATCAGCAATCCAGCCCGGTCTAGAGATGACCTCATCTGCAAAATAGCAAAGAAGGCAGAATTTAATTTTTTACAAACATATTCAATATGGAAAAAGAAATGCAGCCATTCATCAAGCCACGTGCCTAAAAATTTAGCATAAGCTGAGGTTTCAATATTATATGTTATTTTATCCTCTACCAGCAATGGTTTTTTAATATTGAAATTTATATATACACAGTCTTTGTTGGGTTAAGTATTAACTGATTACTCTGTCACCAAATCTCCAACTCCTCACATACCCCTCCCGCTGTACGCAACAGCTCCTCTGAGGCATCCGCAGATATAGCTATCGTGGTATCATCAGCAAACATAACCAACTTTCCCCCACTGATGAATCTAGGTAGGTCGTTAACATAAATCATAAACAAAAGCGGCCCCAAAACCGATCCCTGCAGCACACCCAAGGCGACTTTTTTGCAATCTGATTTACATTTTTGGTATCGAACAAACATACTCCTATCAGACATATACGAGTCGATGAATTTTAAGATATTTCCTCTTATACCCGAAGCAAAGAGCTTTCTCAATAAGAACTCTCTACTCACAGTATCAAACGCACTTCTTAAGTCAAACATTAGACACATTACATATTTGCCCC
The DNA here is from genome assembly GCA_034092305.1 of Diaprepes abbreviatus. Lineage (NCBI taxonomy): Eukaryota > Metazoa > Arthropoda > Insecta > Coleoptera > Curculionidae > Diaprepes > Diaprepes abbreviatus. Next base: position 1,397,175 of record JASJET010000310.1, read on the forward strand.
TGTCGAGCTCTGTATATACAAAATTAAGTAAATCTGCTGTCTGTATGTGAATTATTAAGAAATCATTAAAAATAAAATAATATTAACATAACAACTTAGTTCTATTTTAAGCTGATGACTGAAGTAACATTATATGATATACATACTTAGTGATAAAATAAACCTCTTTTCGATGCCTATAACAATGATTAAAATCCTTTTTAACACTTCACACTTCCAAATATCTATTGTTATCCAACTCAAATAGTCCATTATTATAGACTGGTATTTTTGATTATAAAATTGCTAACCCATTCCTATGAAAAATATATGTGTCAGATTTTGCCAAAGATACCGGACTAAAGAATGTTTGCGAAGAAAATAATGGTCAAAAATGATTTATTACTCTCTCTAGTTCTTGAATAGACTATAGCTATTTTGAAAATTTTTGTGAGAAATGATATCAAAAGGCTAACTAAACTGGGTAAATAAGATACATTTTTACGTGAGACAAAATTATCGGTCCCTTGAGATTCCTCTTAAACAGCTTTTATTGTATATCTATAACTCAAATTCGAAAATTTTTTAATTGTTAAGATCTAAGTCTTGACCCTGTTTGGTTGCACCACTCTCAGCCAGACTTCTCAAAATATAACAACTAAACGTCTTCACCACCCTTCTCAAAGGGGGCTTCACCCCACTATTAGATTACCCCGTAGATTCGCGGGGATATAAACATAAAATGAACTACATTTAACATCTTATTAAATTCAAACAAGTCTTTTAAAAACTAGCAACAACTTTTTCGTTTATTATACTTGTCCATCCGAAATAAAACTTTTTTCTAATTCCCTCCCGTTCCCTCGATAACCGCTCGAACTTCCCGAGAGTTCCGAGTTAAGAGAGAGTTTCGGGCCATAAGGCGAAGTTATTCGCTTAATGCAGTGTAGCCATTAACCGCCTCCGTTGGAGTTACTCCTTTGGGGGCACAAAGTCGCCTTTTCATTTCCCTACCTCCTCTCTTTTAGACCCGCAATGTTGGGAGTTTATTTCGTGTAAAACTTGGCTATGTTCTAAATTTATTAATAAATTTATTATGCTGATGAAACTGAATGTGCTAAGGTAATTACAACAGAAGTTTTTAAATCAGCGTCGCTTCTTTTACAACGACTTATACAGGTGCAGGCGCGGATCCAAGGGGGAAGGCGGATGGGGCGATCGCCCCCCCCCCCCCCCCAAGAGAGTTCAGAAAAATAAACCCGATTTTGCCTCTTATACTATAGTTTATTCAAGAACTAGAGAGAGTAATACATCATTTTTTACCTTTTTTTTTCTTCGCAAACTACCTGTGTTCTCTAATCCTGTGTCTTTGGCAAAATCTGTTAGACACATACAGGTGTGGAAAATCCAAAACAGAACCTCTAAAAAAAGGGAATGTAACAGAAAGAGACGAACAACCCGTTTAGCCATGTTGAAGAAGTGAAATAAAGCATACGTTGTATCGTAGCTTGCTTTCTGGTTTTCAGCAAAGATGGTTGGCGGGGTCGTCAAAACACAGTGGGTTGAAAGCACTGATTTAATATTAAAAATAAAAATCGGATCCAACATAGCAGACTGAATCTTTAAAATCATGGAAATAAATTCGTAAAACGTCTAATGTGGTTCAATAGCTGTTAAATATGCAATTTAAAAACAAAATAAAAATAATAATCGTATTTCCATGAATAAAATATTGCACTTGAGTCCAAGGTGCATTTTAAAAATAATACTATAATAATAAATACGTGGATATCGATAATCGTTAAAAAGGCAAAAATACTTTGTCTTCTATGCTTAGGACTTCTTAACAAATACCAATGCAAATAATTTGTAAGTAATATAATATTTATTGATTTACACAAATGAATAATTAATACGACTGCAATAAAAATAATAAAAAGAACTTTTTAGTCACTGCCTTCTTTGTTAACAGCTCTTTTCCCATTCTCCAATACGTACGAATTGTTGTCCGACTCCTTACGATGTCAAAAAACAGTGTAAGGATCCATCGACGCCAAAAGTTTTGGAACACATCCTCCATATTTTTGTCGAGAAGATTTTCGGGCAAAGTCTAGGCGATAGTTTCTTATTAACTTGTCCGTTGATTTTTGTGCATCTTTCGATAGTTTACCTATCGGTAATATTGCAAATGCTATGATGTCTGGTCAATGGAGTAAGTAATTTGTGGATTCCTGTTGGCATGTTATACCAAGAATATCCTTTGAAGAATAATCTTGCTGTTTGAAGTTTGTATTCCCAAATCTTCTCTATTGCAGTTTAATGTCCGCTTCCAATATTTTGCAAAATGTAACTGGGTGCAACGCAACCACAACACTGTTGCCTTTGACCTGAGACGAAACTTTATAAAGAAAAGACTGCCGCTCATATTATTGAGGTTTAATAGAAACGTTACTATAGCCAACTTTCTATTTTAAATTTCTTAACTAGAAATTATTTTGGCCGTTTCTCAAATTCTAACCCATTAAGCCCATCTAACTTCTTTCAGGTTAGTTCAGGGCAGAAGATCTTAGGGAACGCCTACGCGTAATATTACCCCCGCTAACTTCCGTGCGACACGAAGACGAGCAGTACCTTGAAACGTCTCATTCGGGGTGTATTTACTTTTCGTCTAAACTTATAACGTAATCGACGGAATTTGACTATTTAATGACTATTTGCTACATTGATTGTTTTAAATACATCAAATAGTCGAAATACAAAAAAATTAGTTTTTGTTGGGCGTTGAGCGTAAAGAAAATTGATATTTCTGTTACAAAATAAACATTTATTCTAATAAAAATACGGTAATTTGTAAGTAAATAAGCTAATAGACCACTTTAAAATTAAAGATCATTCTCAAAAATAAACTTTTATTCTGGTAAAAGGTAAAAGTAACACGTTCAGTAATTGTAAATCAATAAACAAATAATTAAATTCAATTTAAATCTACAAAAACACCTAAAAGTCTACAAGAGGTGTTTAAACAGGCCTCCACTTTGAGCGAGACAATAACCCAGTCTATTATAAAATACGGTTCGCATATTTGCTAAAACTTCAGGGGTTATATCCCTATTAGCCCTTTCTATCATGTCCTCACCAAACACCTTACGTGTTTCCTGATCTTTTGGAAAAATTTCTTGAGTTATTTGCAATTTGTAACAGGGATATTTGTTCCGCTTTAAAATATTCAAAACTGTTCGAGCGTTCATATCAAATTTTTCGGCAGCTACGATACTATTGCAAGGAAAATTAATTTCTGTTAAACTACAAACGTCAGTCTCCCGATTTGCTCGTTCTTCAGTAATTTGAGGAGCCGGTTGCTCCTCATTATTATCAGTGTATTTTTTACAAATTTTCAAGGAACAGGATGATGTTCGCACGTAAAAAAATAGTATTCTCTGTCTCTCTCTCTCTCTCTCTCTCTATATATATATATATATATATATATATATATATATATATATATATATATATATATATATATATATATATATATACTTTTTCTATATATAAATATGTTGAACAAATTGTATTCCTTTTGATTTGCATGTCAAACACCACTTCCTTAGATTGTATAAACACCCACGTGTAATAGTATCCAATATTGTGTATCTACATATTTGGAAAGACATGCATATATAGCATGCGACCTAATTGAGAAACCACTGTCCATCCCTGTCAAAGGCGGGCGGGGGTAGTTTGTCCCTCAATTGAAACACAAGCTTGCCACTTACACGGTTAAGTTTTGTAAAGTTGTGAGCGTAATATAGTGGCACATTTTGAAGTTGCTTTTTGAACAGCAATAACTAAATGATTTTTTTTATAAAATTCATTTTAGTTCTCTTTCCAGGCATTTTTTTTTGGCTGCAAACAGCAAAATAATAAAATTAGATATATCGTCGGATGTTTCTTTGTAGCATCATAATTTCAAAATGATGATATAAATTTATTTTACCTTTCTACATAATACCTTTTTAAAATATGCAGTTATGTCATTGGTGCTTCAATGCTGATGAAATATGTCATTACAGGGTGGCATACTCAAAGTAAAAACAATAAGTGAAATTTATTTTCAATTTTTATAGCATTGATGCCCAAAGTAGTTGACGTCATTGAACGCATATCACGACTAAAGTGGCAATGGGCGGGGCACATAGCTAGACAACAGCCCGATAGGTGGACGAGTAAATTACTGCAATGGCGACCGCGAGAAATGAACCAAAATCGTGGCAGGCCACAACGCAGATGGGTAGATGATTTAAGACAGTTTGCTGGAAAAGACTGGCTCCAGAAGGCGAGAGACAGATCCCAGTGGAGGACCATCGGAGAGGCTTTTGTCTAGGAGTGGACGTCAGTGAGCTGAGAACGAAGAATATGGCGGGAATGTGCATATCTAAGGGGAGTGAGTTATGCAACTTAAAATTCCTGTTCGTGCATCGATCTACTTTTGTGTAAGAAGAGCATGGTTGGCATGGAGTGCTTGACGCAAGTGTAGCTGAAAGAAATGGTCATACGCAATAATCTCTATAAGAAGAGGAGGATTCCAAAAGTACAAATGTGAAATTATGTCATTTTTAAAACTATTTTATTTTATTGCTTTAATTGATATATACTAGATAGCATTTTTAAAGCATTCACAAAAACCATCTTGGAAGAAATTAGCAAAACCATCAAATACAAGAAGAACAACAGATTTACTATTGATGCAAAATATATTATTAAACAAAAATCTGAAAAAATCTCTCAAATTGAACAGATCTGCTTATGTGTGCTTTGTCGATATGACCAAAGCGTTTGACAGAGTATAACTGAAAAACGTCCTGCAAGTCTTGTAAATAAAAATGAAACAGAAATTAATTAGTCTAGTTTATGATATCAATAATCAATGTAAAACAAGAGTAGACCATATAACAATGGAATATATAAAGTAAGCACAGAAATTAGAGAAGAAGATTCATTCAGTCCTTTTATCTTCAATTTAATAGTGGATAGAATAATAGAAAATCTACTCCGAGTGACTGGATTCAAAGTGGGAAGCATCTTCTTTCAGTCTGTTTGTGTGCTATACAAGGAAGTTGGAGGGGGTAAAAGGAAGGGGAATACGCTAAAATAAATTCGGTCGGGCATGTAAAGCTGTACTCTCCTTAAAGGGGCTATACTGTAATTGCGTGGTAGGTCAGGAGACAGGACTGGACTTGAGCAACCTTTCATTATGTTATTATATTGGAAAAATTACAATTTAGGGTTCATTATTAAATGATTAATAAAAGAAATACTGACATAAAATAGATTTAATCATAATTCTTTGGGTAAAGATTTGCATTATGGAAAATCGAGGAAAATGACGTTTTTTTTTTTTTTAAAATAGGTACTTTCCCTTATTTTGAGATCACAGAACATGATTCTAACCTCCGTTTTTCATAATTTTTCCCTAGTTTTGCGGAAAACAGTGAAAAACACTTTGCACTTTAGGTTCAATTTTTTGTACTAAATCATTAAAATTTTGTTACAACCACAAATTCCACACGGTATTACATAAAAATTCATAAATTTGCTCGGAAATATCAAGCAAATTATTAAAAAATAAATCAAAACAAAATGGCTTCCGCCATTAAATATTGATGTGACTCGTTCCTAAAACCCGAAAAATTAGCGCTGTTGCCAGATTGAGAATACGATTTCTGTTAAATTCACATACATTCCCGCCTTTACGTAGTCTCTGCTGGACAATAACATTTTTAATTATAAATCTAAATTAGTTCAGGTTAGTTTTAGTTTCTCAAACTAACCAAAACTAAGCTAAATCTGAAGTAACCAGAACTGGCCAAAAATTTTGGGTGGGTAAGATTAATTTTACCCTTTTTATACATTACAAAAATTAAACTGTATTGTTAACTGTAATGGATACATTTTATAGTTTATATTACGAAAGTCAATTGAGGTTAGTTCAGATTAGTTTCAGTTTTACAAAATAACAAAAATTAACCTAAACTTGAACCAACCAAAAAATTTTTGGGTGGTTAAAATTAATTATTCCCTAAGACTGTATAAAACATTATAAAAATTAAACTATGTTGTTGACTGAGATGAACAAATTTTATAGTTTATACCACGAAAGTATTTTACATCTGGCAACGTGTCAAACGAATATTAGTCATTTTAGCGAGTCTGATGGTTGATGGCCTTTCTGGATTTTATTTTTGGTTTTATGTTGAAAATACAAATTTTTCTAAATTTATTTACCAAAATTTGTGCAAAAATAGTTGAAATATATTACATATATGATATTTTAGCTAGTATTATTTGAAATAAATATGTAAGTTCGGTATTTTCTTCAGAATTAAAAGTGCTTGGTGAAGTGATGCTCGGCGTTTTTTGAGTTTTCCGGGAAACTGAGGAAAAATAGTGAAAACCCAAGGTCACAATCGAATTTTATTATCTCGACATAGGGTGTTAGTATCGATTTTTTTCCAAAAAAGTCATTTTCCTAGATTTACCATAATATATAAAATATATTTACTAAAAATAATGAATTAATGGGATTTTTTTAAAGTCTGCACAAATGTCTTGAAAACATACACAAAGATAAATTCTAAAATTTACCATTTCTTACTGCACGGCGCAACAAAAAAATCAAGCGAATTTTAAGTGTCGAGGATGATGACAAACGACCACACTAAAACATAGAAAATGCGCCGAGACGCCGATCGTCACTTTCGCAAATCTTGCTCTGGTTTTTTTTGTTCTCATATTGCCAACCTCATACAACAAATTTACTATTAAATTTCCTTCTGCGCTTGCTCCACGTAGCCACTTGCTGTCAATTAATGACATTTATTTTCTGCATGTTAGGATAATTTTATTGGCATTTAGCATATTTTTAGTGTTCCATATCCCCTCTAACTTCCTTGGTGCTGTGCCGATTACGCAATTATTATTGCAGATTCTGAAGACGACGTTCAAAGGTTACGGCTTTCAGTATCAAAGGAGCTAAACATGTTCATCAAAGCCGAGAAACCAAATGCTTAATAATATCTAAAGAACCGAACCGCATCCAAATAATCGAACAGGTAAACCATTTCATATACTTGGGAACAGAAATAGAGAACCATGGAAACCTATAGAACAAAGTAAGATAATAAACAATGAAACTAGCTTGAATCTCAGTATTTCTAAGACAAAAAACTGTAAGAACAAATATCTTTAAACAGAGAGCAAAATAAAAATATATAAAACGGTAGTAAGTCCCGTCGTAGCGTATGTGGCAGAAACAAGACCAGAAATAGTCAAAATCTTAAAAATAATGAGAACAGTCGAAATAAAAACATTAAGAAATATACAAGACAAAATACTGTGCAATGGAATATGGAACGAAGACAACAATGCGGCATACAGGACATAGGAAAGTGAGTAAGACAAAGAAGAATATTTTGGAACAAACACAAAAAAAAATGGAAGACGCAGAAAATCTAACACTGAATTGAGACCACAAGGAACACCACCAAAACGATGGAGAAAATGCTGAAATTCTGTATCTCTTCCTCTGGAGAGGTTGTATTGGTAATGAACAGGCACTAGTCTACTAATATGATAGAATACCACATCAGAAAGAAGAAGAATAAGAAGGAGACGAAAAAGAAGCTGTAATTTAGACTTCCTTAGCACCGATTCTGGAAGCATATAATTTGACATTCCCTTTCCATATCTCTTTTAGGATAGTAACATACTTATGTAGATAGATTGAACAAAGACGGAAGATTCTTATTATGACATTCTCTTTCCTTTTACTTTTATAGAATCGCAGCCCTGGAGTTCCTTAGACAAATCCCCAATCCCTGAAATCGTGTAAACCTTTCCGAGGGTCGCCAGAGAAGGGGGTGTAACCGCGTGTCGAGAAAGCACTAACATATCGTTCCAACAAAGGAAACAATTAACAAAGAGAAGAACACAAAGAAAATAGGTAATTTTAAGTCAAGTAAATCTCGTTCAAAAATCTATTGTCCGTAATTACAAGCATCCCTATACTATCGTCGAGACTATACAATTTCACGGCAAAGTGATACATACAGATATGTCATGTCCGTTACGTTCCGACCCGGACCGCTCGGCCGCCGGTATTTGGCCACTTGGCAAATCCAAACGATGACATTTAATCAATATATCCTCCGACCCCGGACGTTTTAGGGGCGGCCGGGTCTTTTAGAACATAAAAAATGCCTCGAAAAACGATTTGCGGTATGTTATGGAGTTTTTAGCCGTATTAAAACATTGAATTAATGCAAAACTGGGCTTTAGCGGCGGAAAATTATATATGCGCCTATGTTATTCTTTAGTAGGCAGATGTATTCACTTGTTATAACAATGTTGATATTTAGTGAATTTTTTCATTTTGCAAAATTCCTTTGTATGCCACTAGTTACTGTAATGTAGCTGAAGCCCATAGACAAAAATATATCGCACTAGTCTGTGGCGACGTAAACAATAAGGGACCAATTCCTTGAGGAAGTAATCAACATAGTTACACTCCTTTTAAAAGTAAAACCCCATTTCGTTTCGTAAACATATTCAATTTAGAATTTTAGATATGTAGAAAAAGCTGATTTTTGAAAGTGACATTTGTGGATGGTTTTCACCCCTTCAAAACATTTTTCCACAGATAGAAAATCATGTATCTCCCTATTTTTTTATTATTCACCACCCTGGAAGGTTTCAGAAAAATTGAGGCCGGGCATTAACCCTATTTATTAGCACGCAGAAAGCAATACAAGTATAATGAATGAACGGGTTTCTTTCCTAACTGAACGTTGATGTCTTCATGGAGCTTAAACCGATACCTTCTAAATCACAAGGCTTCAGTGACGTCACTACATTAAGCTTAATTAATGTTATTTTATTTCAGTTGTTTAGGTATTGAAAATCAGTCTTTTTTTAAATTTAAAAGTTTTATACAAATTTTAAAACTCTTCAAAATTTTGGAAATATATTGCTTTTTTATGCCTGTCATATTCCTGCTTGTTTTTTTCAACTGCTTTTAAAAAACGCAATTCATCGAGTCCTTTTAATTTTTGTTTTTTTCTAGTTTTACGATTCTGGATGTTGTTAGAAAAATATTTAGGACAATTTGGAACTGAGCCCTCTTTCAATCGAGATTTTGCTAACAACATGGAACAATTTAACCTGTGTGTGGGCTCTGCTCTGAAATTTTCCGATTTATGTTAATTTCAGAAAAGTGTAATTTGCAAACTTTGGAATTTTGATTAGGTTTATAATCCTCTCGAGGAATAGCCTTCGGCTCTTTTTTTTTCGCAAAACATTATCGGTTAGAAAAACAAAAACATGTACTTCTGGCCGGCTCTTATAACTGTAATGGATACATTTTATAGTTTATATTACGAAAGTACAAGTCACAACTTTGGAATTTTGATTAGGTTTATAATCCTCTCGAGGAATAGCCTTCGGCTCTTTTTTTTTCGCAAAACATTATCGGTTAGAAAAACAAAAACATGTACTTCTGGCCGGCTCTTATAACTTCTGTGACACCCCGGGACATAACACTTATTGGACATTATTGTAAATTGTCAGAAACTACATAAAATCATTTAGTATATTCACTAATATATATTGCAGTCGGCCAGTTAAATATTGGTTGAGTAACATGTTAAACACTTAGTAAGGGAGCTAGTCAATATGGGTTAAAAAGTCGGCCCAAATTGTTTCACGCCATAGCTCATTAGCGGTTAAGCATAGTGGCCTTGTCTTCTAGGGGGTTTTGGCTTAAATCATATCTACCGAATTTAAACTATTCTGGTTTGATTTACTCGATCTATTTAAGTGCTTGATTTGAGCCTTTTGAATAGTTATTTCTGTGTGTCCATTACGTTTTGTATGATTGCCATTAAAAGTCAATAGATTTTGGAAAAATTGTTAAAATGCGACAGCTTCATTTGGTGTGAATCGAGTGGGTGTCCCATTTAGTAGATAGGAGGCCATTGATGATTTTTTAAAATAGAAGCGTCTATAGATTATTCCATTTTTGAGGTTAATTACAATCAAAATATTTCATATAACAAACCTCAGTGGTTCCCAACATTTTTTTTAAAGTATTTTTTTTATTTTGAACAAGATCATTAATAGATAGTAGGTTGAGGAAGGTCGAGATGTAAAGTTTCATAGTATTCTAAGAATGAGTCAACCTGTCTAAAATTAAAAAATAATGTGGTAATCAGTAAAGTTTTTTTACTAATTTTATCTGTTTTTTTTCTAATAAGTTATCTATTTAAACACTGTTAAGGAATACAAATCTATATATAAGTAAAAAAAAACGATTCGGAAAATCACACTTCAGATAAATTAATCCAAGCAAACTTATCCCGCAGTTTAAAAACCAATAAAATCTTAATAAAAGTCTAAATAAAGCTCCGATAAACTAAGTTAAGCATAGCTTAACAAACATATCCATCAGATAAAGTCGGGGTTAAACGTGTGGTAAAATAAAGGGCGGCCATAGAGCTAACAACGCGCTGATAAGTATTCGATATAGGACGGATATTACATCAAAAAACAGTGGCGTAACACAAGAAATTAAAAATAAACTACAATAAAATTTGGAAATTAACGATATACAATTTTTAGATGTTCAGCAGATTCGAGCATTTCATGTCCATATATGCCTTTTACATATTTTCCCATTTTTTCTCTGTTTTCTGTTTCCGTCATCAATGCTTTTATCTAGGATTTTTCTGACATCATCGTACCAATTTAGTATTGGACGTCCTAATTCTTTTTCTCTTTTTTTTTTGCTCTCAGTATTGTTTTCTTTACGTAATCGCTTTTTATAATCTAATATTTAATATAGTTCTCTCTATGTGCCGTTGGGTGTCTTCTAGCTAGATCATTGTGAGTGCTCATATTTCAATGCTATATATCAGGACCGAGATTATACATTGCCTCAATATTTTCAGCTTCATGAATAATATATGTCTTAATCTAATTCGACAGTTTAGGTCCGCTATTTGCATTTCTTTATCTATTCTTATATTTTCTTCCACTTCTTCTATTGACGTTTCATTTAAACATGTGTTATATAGCTACTTTATTTTTTTTTTGTTTTAATCCTGTTCGTTGTACTCGTTGTATTATAGTAAAAATTACGTTTTTTTTTGTTATTTCTTTTTTATATTCTGTATCAGCAAATACTGAACAATTTGTGAATAATATCAAAATATTAACTAAAAGGCAGTTAGACTCTTTATTTTGGTTTTGTTTTAAGGCTGCAGGCAAAGCACGGGGTTTCCCTCTATTGTATACCGCCTCAGTGATTTGATGTAACAGAGCAGTCGTTTCTACAGATTGGAAATCTCAAAGTTGAGTTTACTAGAGATTCAATTATTATTTTTAATGTAAGCTTCTTTTTGATAATTTGATTCCATACATATTGTTGAAGTTTCAGATCATTCATATGGTGCTGATTGATCCAGATGTGTTTTGCAATAGTGAATGTTTGATTCCCAATAAACAATCCAATACACTCATATGAAATCTTTTAAATGCACTCTTTCTTGACAGTGCTTTTAGGTTGTCGTTTTTGTAATATGGTCTATGAGTTTATTTCTTCATTGGAAGGCTGGTTTTGTATTGTAGATGCTCATTTTCTCTGAGGCTCCTTTAATTTATTAGATTATAAAGGAAAAATGTGTTCGAATTTCATATATATATATATATATATATATATATATATATATATATATATATATATATATATATATATATATATATATATATATATATATATATATCTTCTTCAGGTGCCATCTCCTATCGCAGGTTGGATATCATTATTGCTGCTCTCACTCTATTTGCCGCTACTCGAAAAAGTTCTACTGAGCTACAATTGAACCACTCTCTCAAATTTCTCAACCATGAAATTCTTCTTCTTCCGATATTTCTTCTTCCTTCTATTTTACCCTGCATGATCAATCTGAGCAACTCGTATCGCTGACCTCTCATTATATGTCCAAGATATTGCAGGTACTTTATTTTTATGTTGTTAATTATTTCATAGTTTTTGTCCGTCGCTAGCAATACTTCTACGTTTGTTTTTCTCTCCGTCCAAGATATTCTCAACATCTTTCTGTAACACCACATTTCAAAAGCTTGCAGTTTATTTATGTCTTCTTGTTTTAGTGTCCAGCCTTCCAACCCATACTGCAGCACTGAAAATATTTACCATCTTAAAATTCTCATTCTTAGTTCTAGAGTGATGTCTCTGCTGCACAGAATGGTTTTCAGTTTTACAAACGCACTTCTTGCCATTTCTATGCTCGTTCTTATTTCTGTTGTTTGTTTATGATTTGCTGTTATTCATGTGCCCAAGTATTTGTATTTTTGCACTTTTTCTAAATTCACACCTCGCAACTTTATGCTTGTTTGCATGTTTTGTTTTATAGTTATTACCATATATTTAGTCTTTTTGGTGTTCATTTTTAATCCGTGTTGCTCGCAAACGTTATTTGTTTCGTTCACTAGTTCTTGGATTTCTTCAGCGGAGCTAGCTATGATAGCAGTGTCGTCTGCAAATCTTATGTTGTTTACAGCTTTTCCGTTTATTATTATTCCCTTACTTTTCGTTAACAGTGCTTCTACGAAAATCGATTCACTGTACACATTGAATAGTAGGGGTGACAAAATGCATCCTTGTCTCACTCCTCTTCCTATTTCAATTTCTGGACTTGTTTCGTTATCTACTATTATTTGTGTGCGTTGATTCCAATATAAGTTAGTTATTATTCTTAAATCTTTGTTGTCTATGTTTTTGCTTTTTAGAATCTCGACTAGTTTTTCATGTCTAATTTTATCAAAAGCCTCCTCGAAGTCAACTTAACAAATGTATCTCGGTGTTCATATCTATACACCTCTGTGAAAGCACATTAAGTGTAAACAATGCGTCTCTGGTGCCTATACCATTTCTGAATCCAAACTGACTATCATCTATCCCCTCTTCAAGTTCTTTATAAATACGTCGGTGTATTACTTTTAAAAACACCTTGAGCACATGGCTTATCAAAGATATTGTTCTATATTCGCTACAGTCTTTTGCATTTTTGTTTTTTGGAATAGCGCAAAAGGTGGAGAGTAACCATTCTCTGGGTATATTCCCCGTTTTATATACTGTGTTGAACAGATCTCACAATATATCCATGGTATCATCAGGCATGCATTTTAAGATTTCTACTGGGATTTGATCTGGACCTAGTGCTTTTCCATTTTTGTTGTTTCTTATAGCTGCTTTTATTTCATCTTTCAGTATCGTTAATGCCTCGCTATCTTCCACTTCAATCTCCATCTGCTCTACTCTATTGTCCTTAAACAGGTCTTTAATGTTTTCTGTCATTTTTTAGGTTTCTCTTGGGTGTCTAAGATTAGCTTGCCTTTTGTATTCATAAGCAGTGTCGGTTCTCTCTTTCTGTTACTATGAGTTATCTTTTTTTATCTTTTTGTTCATATTAAAACTATCATGTTTTCTCTGACACTCTTCTATTTCTTCACATTCTTCTTGCAGCCATTTATTTTTCGCTAGTCTAATCTTGTATTTGATTTGCTTGTTTATTTCTTTATACTTTTGCGTATCTCTGTTTTTGAATTGTCGTCTCTCATCCATATATATATATATATATATATATATATATATATATATATATATATATATATATATATATATATAGGTGTGAAGGTTTACTATAGTCACTTTATCAAGTACACGATCTTTATATTTCTATAGTGTTCTACAAATTATTATCTCTGTTGCTCGGATCATGAGGTGGTAGTATATACTTTTCTTGTTCTAGAATATCCTCGATATTTTGATTGTATGTTACAGTGTTCATTATTACCGTTGTATTGTCATTGTTTGCTGGTAGGATTGTGATGAATTTATCTTTACTGAACAAATTCTGTGTGGGATTTTTTTTGTTTGCCACTACTGATTTTATTTTGCACTGAAATTCGCCATATTGAATTTCTTCAATATGTATTGGCCTTATAAAAGTAATGATATCTAGTAGAAAAATTACCTACAGTTAATATATTTTTTGATTTAAAATAAAATTTCAACCCTTGTGTCCAGAAAAACAGGCTTGGGACAGGTTTTTAAATATTTAATCTCTAATTTTTTAATACTTTCTAAAATTTCTCTAAAGCAAATTTTCAATATGTTAATATTCACGCTTCAACATAATTTTCTGGTTACCTTTATATTAAATTTTTCCAATCAGAGATTATTTCTTAGATTTTTCATTTGCAAGACTAAGTGGCGTCCTTGAGAGAGGTTAATGTTACTTCGCTATATGACGAAACATATATTTTTGCCTTCTTAGTGTTTCTATTGAGACACACATGGTCGGAGTGTCTATTAGGGATTTGGTAAGCCTGAAACTTAGACTTGATACCCCCAATTTAATCCCTTCTTTTATAGTGGATCCGCTAATAAACCATACCTTTTTTCCCTTCTTTTTATTCTTTTCTAAGCTAGGTAATTCCGCTCCGTTCTATTGGTAACAGTTATCTATTACAGTTGTCAAAATCGTATCTAATCGACATGATATCTGATGATTTCGGTATGGATTCTGTTGAAATTGCATCCAGAAGCTTCACATGTCCAATAAGTTTTCCAGAAATGAAACTTTCATTTTGGAACAACTTGTTGTTTTCATCCTCATTAAAGTGATATGCGGTGGAGGGATACACAGACTAACTTCTGTATTTTTGCAGCTTTTTTTTGGCTGCTACTTGCTGTATCTTTAGATATATGTGATCATAGGCTTGATGATCATTTCATATAACCCTAAAATCATTTTTGGCCTCAAACTCCAAGATTTGAGTGCAAGTCCAGCTTGCCGCTGTTGTCTTTTCTAGAATCTTTTCAATATGGATGTTCCAGGCCAGTTTACAGCCTATTATTACCAGATATTTAACCTCTTTGGAAATACTTAAGGTTTTTCCATTTAAAGTATATATATATATATATATATATATATATATATATATATACATGGACAAATGTGTGTTATTGTTTATCCGATAGTTCATCCGTTCGTCATTGTTTCCTGTTGAAGGATCTTGCAAACGTTTCGCCAAGGTCGCACTTGGCATTTTCAATGCTTACTGATCGAAGTTTGGAAAATGAACTGAGGTTCCTTAGATTGCGCTGGCTTTTTATACTTTTCGTGATCGTTCGTGATCGTAGGTTGTACCAAAGATTGTTCGGTGGTGACTCCTCCTTCGTGCCGCGTGTGCTTGCCGACGTTGCCGGTTGTACTTGTTTTACCGATGTTGATGTGGTGTTTTCTGTTCGTTTGATGATGGATTTTCATGTGACTGGCAAATTTGCGTCGTCTCTTTTGTTTAGTTCGCCACTTTTTTCGATTTCTATTGCTTCGCGAACAATTCTTGTTCTGAGGTTACAAACATTGGCTATTTCGTTGCATGACTCAAAATCAACTTTATGTCCTGTTTGGATGTGGTGTTGAAATACTGCCGACGTGGTTTGTTTGTTCTTAGTAGATAGCTTGTGTTCTTCGAGTCTAGCTGATATTCTTCTGTTTGTCTGTCCTATATATTGTGGCAGGACCCGCAGGATATACTGTAGACCCCTGGATTCTCTAATTTAATTTTGTCCTTGGGGTTTTTAAGTGTCGATCTTAGGGTTTGATGAGGTTTGTAAGCTGTTTGGATATTGTTTCTTCTTAGAATCCGTCCTATTCTATCTGTAACCCCCTTTTAAGTATGGCAGTGTGGTTTTTGCGGTGTTGTCGGTGGTCTCCTGTGTTTCGCGTGTTTTTTTTGTTTGTTGTTTCATAGCCTTTTTAATTGAGTGTTATTTGTACCCGTTTTGTCGCAAAGCATTTGTGATTCTTCTCCATTTCCTGTTGTTTATTTGCGGCGTCGGTTAGGTTGATTGACCTGGATATCAATGTGTTCGCCACAGCTTGTATCTGGAATGAGTGATGGTGGGACTCAACATTTAGATATCTATCTGTGTGGGTTGGCTTTCTGTAGACTGTGTGTTCGAGATGTCTCTGTGCTGTTTTTGTGATGAGTATGCCCAGAAAGGGCAGTTGATTGTTTTTTTCTACTTCTAGTGTAAATTCAATTTTATGATGGATGGAGTTTAGGTGTTCAAGGAAATTGGAGTGGCGATCTTGTCCGAAGGACCATACCACAAGTATATCATCCACATATCGTATCCAGAGTTTAGGCTTTAGAGTCGCACTCTCGATGGTTTGTTTTTATATTATGTATATATATATATATATATATATATATATATATATATATATATATAACTTTATATTTTGTGTTAGTTGTTGTAGCAACTCATCTATAAGAACTTTGTTAAATTATCACAAAATCGCGTTAAATTCAAACACTACAAACAAACATAAATAGGACAAATAAATGTCTGTTTCTTTTTCGTATGAAACTTTCATCCTCGTGGGAAATAAGTGCCATTCCGCCTTAGCTATACAAACACTATTTCCTTTTTAAATGATTTGTTTCTCATGATATAATTTTAACTTTCCACAACAAATATATTTTAAAAATCTTTATTGTTGATACGGCAATGTTGAAAAGGAATCTTGCAGTGAGAGGGTGGCTACCCTAAATTATCCGCTCGTCACCCACTCGGCAGCTGCCGTCCCTTTTTGCCGAAAGGCACTCCTGAAATCGGGTCTTCCTTGAAAAGGGTACAAGTTAATTGCTCTAGAGAAATATCGGATTTTTTCCAGGATTTATGTATGTAGTATCAACATAGGAGGCAAATTCAATCAACATTGAGCAATTTCTTGCAGATATTCTTAAAACTTATTGGAAGGCAATGCCTTTTCATTTTAATGAAAAAATAAACTAAGAAAACTAAGACAAGACGATCTATCTCAGTTTGAATCAAGAGGAGACTAAAATGAGACAACATATTATTACAATAATACTATTCTAGTGTTGTCTTGGTATCAGTGAAGCACTAGCAACGTATTATATAAAAAGTCCATGTCATTCGAATCCGCCATCTTTTATTAATCTGCATTTTAAAAATCTAATATTGAATAACACACTGATGTGTTAACGAAAAAATCAAATGTTTTCATTTTATAGGGAATAGTAGTGCTAAGTGTGCTTAGAGCAATTAACCAGTGTCCTGCAAGCATTTCCGCAAAATGACTTATTGAAAGACACAGAGATGGCGCAAGCTGTTCTTTTCTGTAGAATATTTTATTGTTTCCGAATGTGGATTTAAGGAGAAGAAATGGTGGGGAAATGATAGAAGTTTTAAAATTTTATTGGATGAAATGGAAGCTGTACTATTCTCAGATTATTGTATTCGGAAAACTATACTGTGTATCTACCCAGATAGCACAAGATTTCCATTGGAAATCCAGAATAGGTACATATAATGTCCTGTATGTCCATGGACCGTTTATGGATGTCCATTAGATGTGATGACCTGTAATCTATATGGACGTCCATATCTGGATGTCCAGTGTAAGTCCATCAGACGTCCATTAATTAAATTTCGGGTTGTCGGTAAAATCGGATACTATTATATCGGCCTGTAGAATTGTCATTTCTTAACCCGCCGGCCCGCCATGATCACACCCATTATTGTGTTGACGTCGAGCTAAAAAAGACCTTTGGAGTTTTAGTTGAGCTAAAATCAAGTGTGCTTTTTATTTGAAGAAGATGCCACCGTTAAAGGTAAGTATAGTTATTTTTAATTTAATGTTTTTAATTATACCAAAAATTACCGAACGAAACTACAGACATGCCCGACGAAAAGCTGATAATTTAGTATCAAACTCGCACAAATTTGAAAGTGAACAAAATATTCAGTATCAAAACACGTATGTTAAAATATAGCTTTTGTAGCTATATTTTTTCATACAATTACTTATTTAAATGGAAATTACTACAAATAAGTGCAAATATTTTGATAGGCCAATGAATTTTGTATCTTGTTGGTTAAAATGGAGCACAGATAGAGTTGTAAATTTGTGTAATAATAAAATTGTAAATTTTAGAGAAAATTCTCTCTGACAAAGTCATTATTGAGTAATCAGTCTAATAAGATTGCTGGCATTAATAAATGTTATCAAAATTTATAATGGAATAAAAGCTATAGCAAATTTGAATAATTATATTAATTTTTTTATGACTATTTTGGATTAAACGCTAGTAAAAGTTTACATTGATGTGTATTTTTGTGCAGTATAATTGTTTAAAAATATATAATAAAGTTTTGACAGTTCGACTCTAGGTTTAGACTTATAATTTAATTTATTTTAATTATTTTTTAGATGAATTTTCCACAGATTGGTCCAAATAAAATTCCTATGTGAAAGCCAATTTGTACCAAATTAGAGAGGATAATCAGGTAATCTTAAATAGGGAAAAAACAAGTAACTACAAAGAATTTTCTGCAGGAGTTCAACTATCCTTTTACTTAAGAAAATAATCAGCTGCCTCAAGTCACATAAGATCTTCAGGACAATTTAAACTTCAAAGATGCAGTAAGTTTATTACACTTCTTCTGAAATAAAAGCTGAAACTTATTCGAGTAATGCTTCTTTATGTGTATGAGTCTATTGATAAAAAAAAACTTAATTTACAGGATTATTTTATATATATTTTTTTACTTTGATTCTTAAAGTCAAAAATATTCTTAGGTTAGCATATGTGGAATTAACGTTTAATTATCTCAAAAAAGTAATATAATTTTAGGTTTTACAATTAGCGAAAATTGGAGGAAATTATACCTATTAACTTATTAAAAGATATTTTATTGTAACAATGACAGATAGCCTTTCCAAGAATTATACATATGATGGAACAGTAAAGTGCCCTTTAAAGAACTTATGTTCACTATTTGTAGGTAAGTTACCACTTAAATATAAAAATTTGATGAAAAAAATCTCTCTGTTTTATTTGTCATACTCGTAAATAATAAGAACAAATTAGGTGTCAGATTTCACACGTTGAACTCTAGATCCTCTTGTCCTGATAATACCCAGACAAAAAGTGTATTAAAATTTTTTTTCGGGCCTGTTGGTTTAAGCACTCTAAGCAATAACGATGCATTTGGTTTTTTATATATATATATATATATATATATATATATATATATATATATATATATATATATAGAGAGAGAGAGAGAGATATATTTAAATTCCTACAAAACCATAAAATACTGCATCATTTAACGTTAAACCTTATTAATTTTCAGCTGCGGTAGAATGGGGGGCCGATAAAAAATAGCCGAAGACGAGATTAGACAATGGCAGAAGAGATTAAACGACAGAAATAAATCTAGAAAAAAATAATTATTGTAACAATAAAAAGTCTTTATTTAAATAATTGGTATATTTTCTATTACCCAATTGAAATTGTACCTATTACTATAGAACCAGATAACTTATTCATAGCGATCTTTCTACAGCTTGAACAATTTAAATCAATTGAAGCTATATTTTGTAGCACTTGCAATTCGACTAATTATAAAATTTTATATTCTTATATAGTATTGTATTAAAAACTTGACAATTGTAATAATAAGTGTAATATGTGGATCCAGTTCCTGTTACCTGGTTCGTTAATGTAATTTATATCTGTTTAATTTTTGGGACTAATAGGGCCATCTATGGTTACTTGTTATCGACGTTTTGATGACATGAGTGGTCTGTGTCTTCAGAAGTGCAGATTAATTAGGTACTGTAAGCTCTCGGACCCTAAGCAAATTCTGAAAATATCTACCATTCACGTTACCGGAACGTCAAGAAGAGGGAACCATAGATTATGACCTATTTATCCAAAAAGCACAATACCATCGGATAATATGTCCACAATCGGGTCAAGAATGTACAATATATGGACATCCAAAATTAGTCCTATTAATATCCAAAAATGATCCATACTTGGACAATATATGTAATCCAAAAAGACGTCCATGAGTGGGGCAAACGTATAGTCTAGTGGATATCCATAGGATGTTGGTGGACAAATTCTGGACATCCTATGGATACCCAGTATGTCCAGTTTTGGATAAACGATGGATATCCAGTGGACTGAAGTGTGCTATTTGGGTATGCATCTACTGCTTAACAAAACATTTTTTTTCAATTTTTCGTTTTTGTTTGTATATTTTAGAAATCGCTTCCATTTCGGACATAGCTTTACATGATCTGTCATTCTCGGTACTTATATATGTCAAACTTCATAATGTATATGTTAGATGGTACGCAACAACTCCAGTGTTGCCAGTTCCCGCAATATAAATGACTACTGTAGTCCTTCCAAACAATAGGAACGAAGTAAACATGATAGTTATTATACGACTCAATATACTCGTATAAATAGAAATTAATGTGTCATAACAAGCCTTCTTCGTAGAAACCTGGTTCTTAACCAAAAAAAAAAGATGCGTAGGTAGACAAAAGCAAGATGGTAGCAACCAGCCGACGATTCTATTATTAGGTATGCGTTGATTTTTATCAGATCAGATAAATCCCGACTTTATACCAGTTAAAACTGTCAAAAGCAACCCAACGACTGAGAAGTCCTTTCTTTCATTCATACTGCTTCCTCCGCAAAGAGCATCGATGGAGCCATGCATGGCGTGGCTTGTTTTGTCTTATTGGATGGAATATCTAGTAACGTACAAGATTATAGAGCGCGATTGCGTAGGAAAAATACTCTTAATACACTCCTAAATAAAGTTATTGAATATTTAGGTTTCATGTCATTCATAAAGACACATTAAATATATTTCATAAATCTGTGAAAAGATTTTCTTGTATAAAACTATAATTTGTATTTTTCTAAAGACATTTATGGGCAGGGAAGGATCACTTCAATGTAAAAATCTTCATAAAACAAAAAAAAATGTATTGGAACGTAAATTTGTATATATTTTCATCGCCATATTGAAAATTAAATGTCATATCTATAATATCAAAGTATTGTTTTAAAAGTTACAGAGTTGCCAGATTTATTTTTTTTCGTAATTATTCAGATTTTGGAACCCACTAACTAGATATTAATTAGAATGATTAAGTAAGTCAGGTTAGTTTTTCAGCCATATACAATATTACTGAATGCTGCCTACATCAATTGAAGGGTTATTTCAGGTTAGTTCAGGTTAGGTTACTCGTATTCTTAATTAGCTTAGGTTAGGTTTATGATTCTAGTCAGTAATTTCGGTTAGTCAAGGTTAATTCAGGTTTTCTTTTTATTTTTTTGTATTAGTTATTAATATAAGTGACTTTATTTATTACTTTGGCAAATATATTTGTAATTGTAATTGTATTAATTTTTTAATTATTTTCATTTATTATTGGAAGCGTAAAAAAACTGGCAACATTGCAAGACGATTTTCATTATAAATTCAATAACTGGCGTTTTCAAATCTATTTAAAAAAAGTAATGAAAAATGATGGAAATTCCACAATTCTCCTAATTTGTTAATAAAAATATGTAGTTTAGATCAAATTAAAGAAAAATCAGAAATTCTGGGCCATTTTAATCTATGCATCCCAAATTTCTCTATAAGTAAGACCAACACAGAAAAAAGTTTCAGACAAAAGTTGTTTAGGACAATGGGGGTCACCTATCTGTGCTAGTGATTTTGACCTGAGGTAAATTTACAAGATCATTCGAAGGTCAAGTTAAGTTTTATATATATATATATATATATATATATATATATATATATATATATATATATATATATATATATATATATATAAAGGGTGTTTTTTTTAGAGGTATAGAACTTTTAAATGGAATAAAACAAAGATGAATTTTTTAAATTGACATGAAATTTACTTTATTCCAAAGATAACCTTCTGGCATTATAATTTAAATATGACTTCTGACATATGACCGCCACGGCTGGCTCGGACATAGTCTAATCTGGAGGTCCAATTTTCGATGACTTTTTCCAACATTTATGGCCTTATATCGGCAATAACGCGGCGAATGTTGTCCTCCAAGTGATCAATCGTTTCGGGCTTATCGGCGTAGACTAGCGACTTCACATATCCCTACAGAAAATAGTCTAGCGACGTTAAATCGCACGATCTTGGAGGCCAATTCACGGGTCCGAAACGTGAAACTATGCGGTTACCAAACGTTTCCTTCAATAAATCAATTGTGGCACGAGCTGTGTGATATGTTGCGCCGTCTTGTTGAAACCACAGCTCCTGCACATCATGGTTGTTCAATTGATGAACGAAAAAGTCAGTAATCAAGGCTCTATAGCGGTCACCATTGACTGTAACGTTCTGACCAGCATCGTTTTTAAAGAAGTACGGACCAGTGATTCCACCAGCAATAAAGCACACCAAACAGTCAGTTTTTCTGGATGTAACGGTGTCTCAACATACACTTGAGGATTATCATCACTTCAAATACGGCAGTTTTGTTTATTGACGTATCCATTCAAACAAAAGTGAGCTTCATCGCTAAACAAAATTCGCTTATGAAAATCGGGATCAACGGCAATCTTGTTTTGGGTCCATTCACCGAATCTACGCCTTGCTAGGTGATCGTGTGGCTTCAATTCTTGCACGAGTTGGATTTTGTAAGCACGCAAACCAAGATCTTTCCGCAAAATCTTCCATAAAGTGAATGGACACATATCCAATTCCTGTGCACGATGGCGGATAGACTGATTTGGGTCTTCCTCTACGCTACGCTCTACAGCAGCAATGACTTCTTCTGTACGCACTGTACGACGTCTCTGTGGATGCATATTATCATTTAGAGTAAACGTGGTGCGAAAACGTTCCATAGTTAATCGAATTAATTGCTCTGATGGACGATTATGTTGACCGTAAAATGGACGTAGTGCATGATACGTATTTCGAACAGAACCATGATTTTCAAAATAAATTTGCACAATTTGGAAGCGTTGTTCAGGCGTCAGTCTATTCATGTTGAAATGCCAAACCAAACTAAACATAAATCACTTGACAGCTGACAAAATGACCGCCAGTTAAAAAAGTGTTGCCAACTTAAAGTTTTATACCTCTATAAAAAACACCCTTTATGTATGTATATATATATATATATATATATATATATATATATATATATATATATGTATATATATATATATATATATATATATATATATATATATATATATATATATATATATATATATATATAAAATTAAGTTTGAATTGTTTTAAATACGATTGTTTTTGTTGGAAGTCTCTTAGTTTGAAGCTTCTGGTGATTTATTAAAATTTTTTGAGTTTTTGGCTGCCATATTGATATCATTATCTGGATTGTTGTAAACCCGAATACGTCATTTTGTAGTTCAGAGTCCCATATTCAAAATAAGCCCTTATCCACAATTTTAACTCTTCAATTCGGTTCATTTTTCAAAATTTCTGAGTTTATGCCCGCCGTATTGATGCCGCCATGTCAATATTTGTGAAGGTACATACAGCTTTTTGTGGTTTTGTATTTAAGCTTCAAAATGAGCCCTTATACATATTTTTTCATCGCTTTAAATTTTGGCCGCAAAAGAAATTGTGTTCATTATTATCTTATAGATCCCTTTTATTTTTGTCTACGACTTTGTATATCGATGGTTGTTAGGGACCCGCAGCATCGGCTGCATTCCTCACGTTTCGAGATCACAACAGCCATGACACATCATGCCCTCACTTGTTCTAATAAATTTTCGCATAGCTATAATTTATCGTTGGTAATTCAGCTATCTCTGTCATGTTAAATATAAAAATCAGTATCTCAAGTTGATACTTTATCTCTGGGACCACCATAAATTTAGTTAAATCTGGAACAAAGCCTTTGCTATTAATGTGATTAAGGGAGAGTGTGACTTGCGCGCCAAGGGTTCCGTATTATCCATATTTACGACACCATTTAGAAATATAAATATCAGAGCTCTATAAGCTTCCTTAAAATAGTAAGTACACGTGAATGGGTAGAAGCAGTTTTTCCAACTGAAGAATTAAGTTTGTTGATAATATAAAATTATTTAATCGAGAAAACTATAAGATGTTTACTGGTAAATTTTGTTTCCATTGCAACAAATAATTCAACATTTGCAACTTCTTTGTAATAAAAATATCGCAGTATTCTATTTCTCACTGAAAAGTGCCTGCCAGGTGTAAACTGAACTTAATAACAAATTTATTCTAGAAACAATATTTCCAACACGTCTAGAAATTTTATCGTTTATCGTAAAAACAGCGTTAAAATTGCCACGCGAAAACAAAATTTTCTTCCCACCGACCGAGCGAACAATCGTGGTAGTGCGCCTTGTTTTCCACTTGCATCTCGATCTTTTACTGTTTTATTACGTAGACGACACCGCCAACTCGATTACTTAGACTACAGAGAGTTGTGGCTAATGAGGTTCAATTTTTAGAGAACAAAAAAATTAAAGTTGGTTAACGGTATTTCGTAATTTCCAAGCAGTATACAACTCTGTGATTTATCTTAATATTTCTGATGGTTTACGGGATACTCTCTCTAATATGTTATACTTTTATTCTCGTTGATTACTTAGGCTTAAAGGGATAAAAAAGATAAAGCGCGGAAAGTGTGAAGATGGTGATATATGTCATTAAACTAGACTGCGAATTGAACTTTTCAATGTACAGGGTGTCCCACGACGAATTACCGAGATTGGTTTCTCGGAAAATTTTTAAAATTTGGAAGTTGATGCCTTCTTTCTTATTTTAAATGAAACACCCTATATGTTATGTTTTTAGATTCTACGGAAACTTATGGACATATTTCATGGATAAATGTCCTATATCTAAGTCTAACTTTTTTTGACGTATTTTAAATCTTATGTCAAAAATGGCGTTTACAGGTCTAAACGTAACTGTCAGTTTGTTCTATTTAAAAGCCTTTATTATTTAATTGGGGTTGGTTTCCTTCTAGAAGGGGATCTATTTTGGTAGACTGTGTTGATATTTTAATAATAAATAATTGCAGGGTTGATCAAAAACTAATATTAAATATTAAAAAAATCGTTAAAAGTATTTTTTTTAAACGTAAACTCTCTATTGTTATAATGTACTCTTATTCAGCATTAAAAATAAGGATGACTTGGTATAAACGCATCTCTTTCAAAAATTTGGAGTTTTTGAAATATTGGCAATTTAACATAGATCACTACAGAAATGTTACTATTATTGCCATTTGATAATTATTAATAAAAATCATGGGGCTATTAAATAATACGCACAAAAATTATTTAAATTTGTTTATTATCTATGGCGAATATAACAAAGTGTTCAAAAATTTTGGCACCGTTAAGGCAAAAATGAATAAAGGGGAACCTCTTTTTAATGATGAAAATGTCGAAAATGCAATTCCGGGATATTTTGTGGCATATCCTGTGACATCGCTAAGATAAGTGGTTGCACAAACAGGAATCTTGAAAAGCTCGATACATAGAATTATGTTGAAACACAACGTCCACCATGCTATTGCATTGACAGTTACAGTGGAAGTGGCAGTGGCAGATGAAGTTGCAGTGGCAGTGGCAGTGGCAGTTTTTTTTTTTTTTTTTTTTTTTTTTGTAGAGGTGTGGAAATTCTTTTTACGCACTCCGTGTGGGACTCGCGTCTCCAATCTAGAGAGCACCCTACCCACTAAAACTACACCCCTTAGGACACTACGGCTTTCCTCTTCGGAACTGCCCTCAGGTATTACTTCAAAGAGGGTGTCTTAGTCACGATGTTCTAATTTTTTAACTATCTTTCTGCTAGTCTAATATCCTTCTCCTTTCTTTCCATGATAGTTCTAGCAAGTTGATTTATTGTTTTCCAACCCTCCTCGTCCTGCAGCATCTTCTCCATGATATTTTGTGCCTTTATCTCCCCTATACTACTTTCTGCCTTCCTTCTATCCGTTTCCCATCTACTGCACTTAAAGAATGTATGTTCGACAGTGTCTATTTCTCCACAATATATACATTGGTCACTCTCCGCCACCTTAAAGCGATGCCTGTATGACTGAAAGCATCCGTGACCAGAGATTAGCTGGGTGACATCCCCATGTTTTCTTTTAACCCATGGCTCCAGGTTTGGTATCAGCCTTTGTGTCCATGTTCCTTTGTTTGTATTTTCCTGCCATTCTTTCTCCCACTTTCTGAGAGTTCTTTCTCTAGATGTTTTTCTGTCACTCCCTTCTTGTATAGATCTTCTCTCCTCCGCCAGTAGATAGATCGGCGGAGTTCTAGCGATAACCAAAATGGCTTTGGTTGATACAGTTCTATAGGCGCTCGCGATTCTTATTGCCGCTTTCCTTTGGACACTCAGCAGGATATTTCTATAAGTTGTCCGCTTCATGGCTCTTCCCCATATTTCTGCTCCATACAGGATAATGGACTCTGCAACAGTAAGGAGTATTCTCCTGTTTCTCTCTCTGGCTCCTCCGATGTTAGGCAGTATTCTACTTATATTCCCTATGGCTTTTGTTGCTTTTTTAGCAACACTTCTGATATGCTGTCCCATGGTCATATTTCTATCTAAGAGGACACCTAGGTATTTTATATATTCTTTGCTTTTAATTGTATTATTTTCTACCATTACAACAACTTCCTTTACAGTGCGCCCACCCGCCAGAATAACTACCTCGGTTTTTTGTGGGGCTAAACTAAGTTGTTTTTGCCTGAGCCATTCCGTTACTATTTCCAAGACTCCATTTGCTGATTCCTGTAGTCTGCACGCATCCTTCTCAACCACCGTTATTCCGATATCATCTGCATATCCAATAAGTTTCACCGTACGTGGAACTGGGATCCTTAATATGCCATCATAGTAGATGTTCCACAAGGTCGGACCCAGGACTGAGCCCTGAGGTACGCCACATGCCATCCTCATTTTTCCATTTTCCCCTATGTTTAGCCATCTTTCCTCAAGGTAGCTTGCAATCATGTTGTACAAATAGGGGGCAATTTGTCTTCTTCTCAGTTCTTCTTGTATTCCAGCCCATGGAGCTGAGTTGAATGCATTGCAGACATCTACAGTTACTAGTATGCACCTTTTCGTGGCCCCTCTTTCGTTGGCCTCATCAGCAATTTCTTGAACCCTTTTTAATGCCCGGATAGTAGATCTTCCCTTTCTGAAACCAAATTGTTTGTCGGCAATGACAGTTGCAATTGCAGTGGCAGTGACAGTGTTCAGATTCATCCAAGTATTCATCTAATCTCTGTTAGTATAAAGATCTTGTGTTTTCTCCACCTGAGCTGTCAAGGCTGTGTTTCATCTCGTGAATTGCTGTTATAACTTGGTAAATATATTCTTGATATTAGTAGGTAGTAATCCGATCTACAAGTAGCATCTCTCTTGATTCTTACATCTTGAATTCGAAGTTTAATGTTCTGGCTTATGATGATATAGTCGATACTAGATATCTGTTGTCTTATATGTTTTTTCTAAGTGAATTTGTTGATTTTTTTGTGCAGGAAGTATCTGTGGGTTATTTTAAGATCGTTAGTTCCATAGGGGTAAAATAGTCATTCGCCGTTATGATTTGTGACAATTTTTCCAAATGGTTTATCATGATCATGAGTTTTACGAGGTGTTCTATTATTTAGGTCTTCTAATATAATTAATTCTCTAAGACATTGAGTATTGAAAAAAATAACAGGTTTAAAGTGATCTACTGAACACTTTATCACCTATATTTGTATTTGAGAACTACTGCTTTAGATACTATTGTAGAAAATCGTAATAAAAAATAATAGTTCATTAATTTATTGCCTTCTCATCCAAATAAATATATGTACTCATTATTATAAAAAATATATTGAAAAAATAAGACTAAACATTTTTATTGCCTTCTCATTCAAATAGGAATATTATTTAGTCCAAAAAACTTCGGATATCCAGATTTTCAAATACCTTTTCAGTGTACCTTTCTTTCCGCGCGCATCAAATAAACTTGCCCTTATTCCCATCGATTTTGGCCCTTTTTTTCGACGGAAGAGTCGTAGACTATTATTGGTTTCCCTTCTTTTTTTATTTCTTTCTAGGTATAAAATTATTTCGCCACAAAAACGTCTATTTGAGAGGAAAGCGTTATCAAATAAAAAAAGGGAAGGTTAAGGTTATTATTTTATTATATTCTTTATGTTGTATAGGCCGGCAAAATGGACATTTTGATGTTTTGTTGTTTTTGTTTGAGCGTGATGAGTATACTGTGAAGGGTCATAATTTTTCACTTTCTCAGTAGCATTTTTATTTATTATCTGAATGAAATGGCCGAAAAAAAGAACGTTCTTTTTTTGTTTTCTCTGTTTCCTTTATTAATTTAAACCCTGGCTTTTACGATGATAGTTTCTTACGAATAATGATGTTGCGAGACGAGATATATTTTCGTCCTTTTCTCGTCTCGATTGTCCAGTTTCTCGAAATAATAACTTAATAATTAGTTTTTGTATAATTTCTTCTTCTTCTTCTTCTTCTTCTTCTTCTAGATAGAACCAAGTTCTGTTATCTATACGATGCCTCATCGATCCTCGTTTGAGGTCGAAATCCAGCTGTTTCTCCATCTTTTGGGGGGTCGTCCAGGCGGCCGTTTGGTGTTTGGTTTCTCTCTCATCACGGTTTCTGCTAGTTTGTCATCATCTATTCGTCCCACGTGATCTCTCCACTGCCTACGACGGTTTCGAACCCACTTCACAACATCCCCCACTCCGCTGTCCTCGCGTATTTTTGCGTTTCTTATTCTATCTCTTAAACTTGTTCCCGTGATCATTCTCAGCGTTTTCATTTCTGTGGTTCTCATAATTTGTTTTGTCTTTGTGGTTTCATTTCTTGTTTCTGCGCCGTAGGTCAGTATCGGTCTTACACAGACCTTGTAAATTCTTTCTTTGCTCTCAACCGTCATATGTTTATTGTTCCAGATTATGTCTCTTAGTTGACCTGATATCATGGCCGCTTTGTTGGCCTGTGTGCGTAATTCTTCCGTTACTGCCCTGTTACTTGTTATATGTGCTCCTAGGTATTTAAACTTCCCAACCTGTTCGCTATGTTTATCATCAACCATTAGTTTGCATCTTACCGGTTCTTTTGCTATTACCATTGCTTTGGTTTTCTCCATAGATATCTTCATATTATACTGTTTCGCTGTTCGATTGAGATGGAAAAACATTCTTTGTAAGTTGTCCTCGCTATCTGCTGTCAAGGCAACATCGTCTGCAAAGCATATAATCTGAACGGTGTTGTGTCCCAGTGGGTACCCAATATTTTTTGTATAATTTAAGGAGACAAAATAAACAATGGTTTAAAGGTTTATGTCTTACTTTTGAAACAAAATAATTTCCATATATATATATATATATATATATATATATATATATATATATATATATATATCTACTGCTCGAGTTTTTAGGTTTCAAAAAAAACATTTAAAAATGCCTTTCATATTCACATCAGGCTACGAATCCAGTTTATTTGAATTTCTGGACCAAGGTTCAAAATGTACCCCTTAGAGGGTCGATTATGAGTAACGAAAATTCACGTTAAGTCAACAACTCCTGAAATACGGGAAGCAGCCAATAACACCTACAATATATTGTTGATATAGCGCCGATTTGTGTTGTTATCACCCGGATTCATAAAAATAATATATTATTATCTGCTTTTTGATGGATTTATGTATACAAACTGCACTTTAGTTTCTTTCAGGCAATGTGACAGCAATATCCTCCCAAATAAGTATTCTTTGTTCAAGGTTGTCCATATCATGTTCTTCAATACAAGTATTTTTTAGTATTCCGTCAATTTCATTAGAACAGTTTTCAGTATTCTGTTTGTCACATTCAGGTCATAAGAGATATATTTGTCACAATTTTTTAAACCTTCAATTATAAAAGGGCAAAAAATTTTCAACATCAATCTTTTACATTTTGGTTTTCCAAGCTAGATCACAAAGCTTTTAGAAAAATAAACCACATTTCTATTTCAACATCACTAAACCACCGGACATATCATCTATTTTGAAAAAGCAAAAGAAATAGCACCAGTGCAGAATTATAAAGTGCGCGTCATAAGAGAGGCCCTAGAAATTGAAAAAGCGGGACAGCTGAATAAACAAGACGATGCTATACATATTCCAACAACATGGAAAACATTAATAAAAAATCAAGAAACCAAACAACAAAGATCAACCAATACACCAACAACCAGCATACCAGAACCAAATTTATCGCACTCGGCAGAGGGGAGGAGCCTGCGAAGCCGCTCATCCAATCAGAAAGCGAGCCAGCTAAACAAAACTCGACATTCATATTGGAAATATTTGTTTGCAATATTCGACAACAAAATATTCATTCGATCAGCATGGATCATATTACACGTGAAAAACATAATTTCACAAAATTTCAAACACGATTTCCTTTTCAAATTTCACAATTTTAAAAGCATTAATGCTTATGGAACAAAATCCAGAATTCCGATTGGTGGATTTTAACTTTAAAGGCGTGGTCTAAAAGTTACTACAAAATACGTCGATCACATGCATCGCTCTTCTTGATTTCACACTCTTAGGAAGCAACATGCAACGGTCGTGGCGCATACCAGTTCCAGTACCTCCTAACAACAACCACGACGATCTTTTTGAAGGCATCGTAGTCTTCGGAGAACGCCCAGTCTTCGACATTTTAAACTTAAATTCACTTTTTCGGGATGTTTGGGCGTTTAGTAACTATCACTTGCACCCCGATAGCGAAAAACCAAAGATTCAAGAAGACTTAAAACGAAATGCACAAAATCCGGATTAAATACGGTGTCTGAGGATTTCTCTTGTATAAAACATAGTGTTGGACTTTTCAGGTAGTATCTGCTTACGAACGCCTGAGGTAAGTTTTCGCAACTACAGGGCCTTCAGACACTATAGCTCGAAAGTCGGGTGCTATTCGGGACTGCATACGCGAATTGTCGCTGCAGTAATGGATCACCGACATAAAGATCGCGATTCTATTCGAAATAACAATGAGTTTCCCAATATTCAAAACAAACATAACCTCAATTCAACAAAATATGATATAAATTCCTATATCATATTCTTTCCAGGAAATTTCATTCAAATTTTTCCAATTCAAAATCAACTTCCAATCATTTTATTATTCCTATAATATTATTTTTTTAATGGCTATATTCTTTTGAGTAATTATCAATTGATCAAATCGAAAAAAGTGTAACTGATAACTTTATGTTTTTTTGAATGTGCATTTACTTCTCATTGGGCTGAAGTGATCATGATTACTTCAAGTGATAGAAGTGAAAGTGATAATGACTCAAAAGAATAGCCCTAATATTATATCAAACCTTCACTTAGAAAAAATTTCATAATTTTTCTAAGTCCACAGTTACTAGTACTGTTTTTAGCAACATTGTTATAACCATACTTTTTTCACAGCGTTCACTTACCCATACATGTTTTTCGATCTTAGATCCAAACAGTTAACCATACTTGTTTTGCGAACACAAAACTTCTTTTAATCTGTTCCCTGTTACCCCTACAGGTTTTAGTTATTTTATGCGAAATGCATCTCTCATTTGTCTAATATATTTCGGAACATGAAAACGCCATGTTTTCGGGACTCTTAGCGTTGGGAATACCCGGGAAAAGAGGTCGGTTTTGAAATATTATCCTTGAAATTTTTTCATCCTCCTCAGCGAATTTAACTGCGGGAATTGAAAACAACTTATGACATGGTTTTAAGTGCTAAGATATATCACGTTTTTACGACGTTACGGAATAGATTACAAGGAAAGTATGTACAGATAGTTATAATTACACACATTACGCGCTAATTTACAAATGGGTAAAAATAAAGCTAAAATATTTCATTGGGGAATAAGTTTTATTACTGTTTCTCATTTTGTGCATTACGTTACATTTCAGTAGAGGATTTTATATTCAAATTTGCAAATGATTTTCATGCACCAAAGTTGTACAACGATTTCTTTTGCGGAAATTTTTATCATAAATTTTCAAATCATTTTCTTTGCGGAAAATAACAAACACAAAAAGACCTATAAACTCAAACACTTGCAAGTTCCCCTTGGCTAAGTGTTATTCACCGTAATGCTTATCTTACCCAATACTTTAATCTTCTTTTACAATGTTAACCTTGGAGCATTCCAAGCTCAACCTTCATCATGCTTTATGCATAGCCGACAAATGCTTATTTTTTTGGAAGCAAACTTTACTTCAATTTCCGAAGTAAACAGAAGAACAACAAAAAGCCCTATTATCATCCTTTCCCCTTTTGCCCCGGTGAGCGAGAAGAAAGGTGAGGCGGCCAGATTTCCTATCTGGTTGGGTGATTTAGGAGGGATTCTCACTGCACCCCCCTGCGTTGCGGTTCAATAAGGTAGAAAAAACTTAGATACGGTTTTTACGTTCTAAATCTACCTTCTTTCAACGACAAAAAGCGACCTGGTGGAAATGAACCACGATTGCGTTCGTTACAGGACCTAACACGCATCACGATACGGTCTAGTAAGATAAATGTGTACTTGGAAACGCTTCGCCCGAGGTTGTTATGGTCTTTGCATGAATATATCGTATATTGCAGCGATTTCGGGAACAACATCAGACAAGTCTGGCGCTTTCGACGACTGACTGAAAACCGGTAAGTTCGATTCGACACGCGTCTAGAAAACAAACCACACCCTATTTTAAAAAAAGAGGCGTTTTTCTACGCGTTATTCATCAGAGGCCACCATCAGTTCTTAGCGAGTAACGAGAAGAACCGCACTTGAAAATGACAAATGAGATTTTGGCGAAACGTCGTGAAAACGATTTTTTGAATGAACGGATTGAAACCCGGAATGACCAAACTTTACATGTATATATATATATATATATATATATATATATATATATATATATATATATATATATATATATATATATATAGCATGTCGAATTTTTCGTTCTTCTCAAAGTTTACAAACCCTGCCATTATTAAAAAGAAACTGACTAATCAAAAGTTGCAGTACAAAAATATGTCGAATATCTAAATATTCTGACAGACACCCCAGAGGATCTGATTCAGTCCGACTCTGTGCTTTGATAACGTCATTGCATTGCATTACAAAAACCACGGTCCACTTATAAAGACTTTAGAATGACACCATGTTTTCTTGTAAAAGTTACAGGTTTCCCATGAGACGGTCAATTAAGTTTTCTTAGACGTATCCTGTGTCTACCAAGCCATATTAACAAACCTAACATTTTGATTATACATTTTTTCTTTGAATGTTCTTATTAGCAGCGGTCACGTTTTATCGATTTAGATTCACTCTTTATGCTGCAATGTATTGTTAAAGAAAGCAATTTTTTCAAATGGCTGATTTTTCGCAACGTGATTTGAGAGTGATTATTTTTTAAGGAACTTGGCCTTTCTCCTCGGCGGTAAGGGAAAGACGTTTAGTTTCATAATCGTTAGGTTCTCCTAGTTATAAGATGATACTAAAAATAATAATGATACTTAATAATTAACATTTATTTAATGCAGGAGTGTGTTAAACATGTAAGATGTGCATCCCACAGCTTTCTCCAAATTATTGGTTTTAATTTTATTTTAGACTAATTAACCTAATATACGATATTAACATCCAGTGCAAAACAAAAGTCAGAGTAGGACATATAACAACGGAAGACATATATCTAAATACAGGACGATTCGCTCAGCCCCTTCATATTTAATCTAATAATGGATAAAATAATAGAAAATCTCTCCAGAACAGCTGGATACAAAATGGGAAACACATTCTTCCATACCGTTTGCTATGCAGACGATGCTGTTCTTATTGCAGACTCTGAAGATAATCTCCAAAGACTACTGCACTCTTTTAACACTCAAGCGAAAGAATTAAATGTGATCATCAACACCGAGAAGACCAAATGCTCAGTAACATCCAAAGAACCAATACGGTGCATGTTGGAAATCGACTCCAAAATTGTCGAATAAGTAAATCACTTCAAATATTTGGGAGCAGAGATAACAAACCATTGAAGCCCTTTTAACGAAGTAAGAGAGCAAACAATGAAAGCGGCTAGAATTTCGGGATGCCTAAAAGAAATTGTCTGGAAGAACAAATCCTTTAATACCGAAAGCAAAATTAAGATATATAAAACGGTTCTAGGACCCATCATAACATACGCGGCAGAAACAACACCAGATACAGGCAGAACTCTACAAATGATGAGAACAGTCGAAACGAAAACATTAAGAAGTATACAAGGCAAAACTCTACACGACAGAATACGGAATGAAGATATCAGACAACAATGCGGGATACAGGACATAGGAAGATGGGTTAGACAAAGGCGAAGATTCTGGAACAAACATATAGGGAGAATGAAGGACGGTAGACTCGTTAAAAGCACAAAAATAAATAACCCAGGAAGAAAAAATTACGGGGAAGACCACCAAAACGATGGCGAGAATGCTGGACTTCATTTTCCGGGGAAGACGTAATGGCAATGAACAGGCAATATCCTACTAGTATGGTTAACTGTGTTAGAAAGAAGAAGAAGAAGAATTTTATTAAAAAAATCTCGTTTTATGCTAAAAAATCAAAGTTAAGATGGAAATCTCTAGTTACATATCAGTTCTTTCCGTTACTCAAATCTTTTTCTTCAATCTCTTCCTCCTCTGCGAAAGTTTAGATACATCCCAGCTTAATTTAAGATTATACAGGGTGTAACATAAAGGTTGGGAATAAATTAAACAGTGGATTCCTTAGTAAAATATAATTTTTTTTTCAATATGTAGTTTGCTCTCTAAGTTACAGGGTGTTAAAAAACTTTAAAAAAATCGTTTTAGTTTAATTACTTTCGAACTTTTGAAGATAATAGAACGAAATTTTAGCCAAAGCTTAATTTGTTACTACCCTAGTAACAGTAAAAAATTGAACTTGTAGTTTACTCAGTGCCATGCGTAGGAATATTACCGTGGTGTTGTAAAAAACATGTGGTACGCCCAGGCACGGATCCAATGGGGGGGGGGGGCAATCGCTTCCCCCCCCCCCCAAGAGCTTTGAGTTCAGGAAAATATATCCGATTTTGCTTCTTATTCTATAGTTTATTCAAGAAATAGAGATAGTAATAAATCATTTTTACCCATTTTTTTTCCCAAACTACCTGTGTTCTTTAGTTCGGTGTCTTCGACAAAATCTGTTAGACACATATACAGGGTGATTCAAAAATCGATCACGAAACTTAAGGGGGTGATTCTACTTGACAAAATAAGGGTAGAGCTTCATATAATTTTTTTTCAAAATGTCATTCGTTTTCGAGTTACAAGCCGTCCAAGTTCAAGTTTTTATTTTTTGTTTTTTGAATTACTCGCTTACAGGAAAACCGATTTGACTAATATTTGAAAGATAGGCTAAGTCTTCTGCGCTTCATCATTTTAGTAACAATTCACATTGATTGTTTGCCGCTAGAGGGCACTTTACCTACATTGAAAATTGTTTTTTTGTCATAATTTTTTAGTGTTGACAGCTACAGTAGTTTTTGGCATAATTTCTGAAAGACTGATGCCAGGCCTTTAAAAAAGGTGCTCTTTATTTACATCGCTGAACCCAACGGTTTAGACGTAAATCACCCTTAAAAATTAAGTGGTAAATTTACTTTTCTCATTTCATTACCACCAGCTACCAGGAAAATAGCTATCAAAGTATACTAGAGCTGTCAGTTTAACATCAAATAAATTCGCTTTTTAAACTATTTAATTTATAATCTTAAAATAACTAATAATGGCTAATCAGTAAATATTCATATTATGGATTATTGCGATATACATTTAATTGATAAAAATTAATGAAACAGTACTAAACAAACTAAAAAAGATTCTCAAAATGTCCCCCATTTTCTTCCATACATTTCCTAACACTCTTCAAAAAATGTCGCCTAACTCGATGAAAAATTCCTGGTGTTTCTTTAATAATTTGGCACTTTTCGATTATCCTGAAGCGAAGATCCTCGACGTTGATTACTGGAATATCGTACACCAATTGTTTCAAATGACCCCAAAAGAAAAAATCCATAGGATTAAGGTCTGGTGACCTCGCTGCCCATGCCAATGGTCCACTTCGTCCTATCCATCGCTCAGGATACGTTGCATTCAAATACTGTCGGACACGTATACTAAAGTGGGGCGGAGCTCCGTCTTGGAGGATCCACATGTTGGCCCTTACTTCCAATGGCACATCTTCCAGATACAATGGGAGACGATTTTGGATAAAATCTAAGTATACGTCACCAGTTAATGGGCCATCAAAGAAATGAGGACCAATAAGGTAATCTCCTATTATCCCTGCCCACACATTTAGTGAAAATCTACGCTGATGTTTCGTTTCTACCACATTGTTTGGGTTCTCGTAAGCATATGTGTGGATGTTGTGTAGATTTATTATGCCATCACGAGTGAAACCAGCTTCGTCAGTGAATAATATGACGCCAATTAATCGATTATCGTGTTCATACTTAGCTAGGATCTGATTGCACATTTCCAACCGTCTCGGCCGATCATCGTCATAAAGAGCCTGCACCTTTTTTGAATGAAACGGGTAGAGTTGTTCTTCTCTTAGTATCCTCCATGAACTAGCCTGACAGAGCCGCACTTCATTCCCAATTTTTCAAGTACTAATACCTGGATTATCTTCAATAATTTCAAGCACTCTTTCTTCTTGTTGCACGTTTCTAGCAGTTCTAGGTCTTCCCCTATTTCCATTATAACTTTTAAAGGAACCACATTCCGCAAGCCTCCTGTGCACACTGGAAAATGTTTGAGCATGAGGGATATTTCTTTCCGGATAACTCTCCATATAATATCTTCTTGCCAACTCTGCATTACCATTTGCTTTTCCATAACAAAAATGGATATCACAATATTCGATATTTGAATATTGGTGATTAGCCATTATTAGTTATTTTAAGATTATAAATTAAATAGTTTAAAAAGCGAATTTATTTGATGTTAAACTGACAGCTCTAGTATACTTTGATAGCTATTTACCTGGTAGCTGGTGGTAATGAAATGAGAAAAGTAAATTTACCACTTAATTTTTAAGGGTGATTTACGTCTAAACCGTTGGGTTTAGCGATGTAAATAAAGAGCACCTTTTTTAAAGGCCTGGCATCAGTCTTTCAGAAATTATGCCAAAAGCTACTGTAGCTGTCAACACTAAAAAATTATGACTAAAAAACAATTTTCAATGTAGGTAAAGTGCCCTCTAGCGGCAAACAATCAATGTGAATTGTTACTAAAATGATGAAGCGCAGAAGACTTAGCCTATCTTTCAAATATTAGTCAAATCGGTTTTTCTGTAAGCGAGTAATTCAAAAAACAAAAAATAAAAACTTGAACTTGGACGGCTTGTAACTCGAAAACGAATGACATTTTGAAAAAAAATTATATGAAGCTCTACCCTTATTTTGTCAAGTAGAATCACCCCCTTAAGTTTCATGATCGATTTTTGAATCACCCTGTATTTTTTATAGGAACGGGTTAGAAATTTTATAATCAAAAATTCCGGTCTATAATAATGGACTATTTGGGTTGGATAACAATAGATATTTGGAAGTGTGAAATGTTAAAAAGGATTTTAATCCTTGTCATAAGCGTCGGAGGAAGGTATATTTTATCACTAAGTGTTTATGGCATAGAATATTATTTCGGTAATAACCTTAAAATAAAAAGTTTTTATAATATTATTTTATTTCTTATGATTTCTTAATAAATCACATACATTAGAAAATATAGATAATTTTGACATATTTAACACAAATCAAAATTGCATTTTTATTATTTTTAATTTTGGCATTGAAACCGTTTCAGGCACATTCAGACTAAAAATTAGCATTATTCTTTCAAAAAATTCGAAGGTATAATTTAAATACTTACTAAATACCCATTGTCAAAAATATAAGAAGTTAAACATATATAAAAAATAAATTCGCTACTCGAAAAAGTTCTACTGAGCTACAATTGAACCACTCTCTCAAATTTCTCAACCATGAAATTCTTCTTCTTCCGAAATTTTTTGTTCCTTCTATTTTACCCTGCATGATCAATCTAAGCAACTCGTATCGCTGGCCTCTCATTATATGTCCAAGATATTGCAGTTTCCTTATTTTTATGTTGTTAATTATTTCATAGTTTTTGTCCATCGCTAGCAATATTTCTACGTTTGTTTTTCTCTCCGTCCAAGATATTCTCAACATCCTTCTGTAACACCACATTTCAAACGCTTGCAGTTTATTTATGTGTTCTTGTTTTAGTGTCCTGCCTTCCAACCCATACTGCAGCACTTAAAATACATAACATCTTAAAATTCTCATTCTCAATTCTAGAGTGATGTCTCTGCTGCACAGAATGGTTTTCAGTTTTACAAACGCACTTCTTGCCATTTCTATTCTCGTTTTTATTTCTGTTGTTTGTTCATTATTTGCTGTTATCCATGTGCCCAAGTATTTGTATTTTTGCACTTTTTCTAAATTCACACCTCGCAACTTTATGCTTGTTTGCATGTTTTGTTTTTTAGTTATTACCATATATTTAGTCTTTTTGGTGTTCATTTTTAATCCGTGTTGCTCGCAAACGTTATTTGTTTCTTTCACTAGTTCTTGGAGTTCTTCAGCGGAGCTAGCTATGATAGCAGTGTCTTCTGCAAATCTTATGTTGTTTACAGCTCTTCCGTTTATTATTATTCCCTTACTTTTCGTTAACAGTGCTTCTTCGAAAATCGATTCACTGTACACATTGAATAGTAGGGGTGACAAAATTCATCCTTGTCTCACTCCTCTTCCTATTTCAATTTCCAGACTTGTTTCGTTATCTACTATTATTTGTGCGCGTTGATTCCAATATAGGCTAGTTATTATTCTTAAATCTTTGTTGTCTATGTTTTTTCTTTTTAGAATCTCGACTAGTTTTTCATGTCTAATTTTATCAAAAGCCTTCTCGAAGTCAACATAACAAATGTGTATATCGGTGTTCATATCTATACACCTCTGTGAAAGCACATTAAGTGCAAACAACGCGTCTCTGGTGCCTATACCATTTCTGAATCCAAACTGACTATCATCTATCC
The DNA here is from genome assembly GCA_034092305.1 of Diaprepes abbreviatus. Classification (NCBI taxonomy): domain Eukaryota; kingdom Metazoa; phylum Arthropoda; class Insecta; order Coleoptera; family Curculionidae; genus Diaprepes; species Diaprepes abbreviatus. The sequence continues at coordinate 1,436,360 of JASJET010000310.1, forward strand.
TCTTTTCAAGTTCTTTATAAATGCGTCCGTGTATTACTTTTAAAAACACCTTGAGTACATGGCTTATCAAAGATATTGTTCTATATTCGCTGCAGTTTTTTGCATTTTTGTTTTTTGGAACAGCGCAAAAGGTGGAGAGTAACCATTCTCTGGGTATATTCCCCGTTTTATATACCGTGTTGAATGGATCTAACAATATATCCATGGTATCATCATTCATGCATTTTAAGATTTCTACTGGGATTTGATCTGGACCTAGTGCTTTTCCATTTTTGTTGTTTCTTATAGCTGCTTTTATTTCATCTTTCAGTATCGTTAATGCCTCATTATCTTCGACTTCAATCTCCATCTGCTCTACTTTATTGTCTTTAAACAGGTCTTTGATGTATTCTGTCCATTTTTTAAGTTTCTCTTGGGTGTCTAAGATTAGCTTGCCTTTTGCATTCTTAAGCAGTGTCGGTTCTCTCTTTCTGTTACTATGAGTTATCTTTTTTATCTTTTTGTGCATATTAAAACTATCATGTTTTCTCTGATACTCTTCTATTTCTTCACCTATTGCGATTACTAGTTCGATCAGCCGACTTTTTGAGAAGTGCATTAAACTCAGATTGGGTGATTTTTTGAAAGAAAATAAAATTTTGTCTCTTTCTCAGTATGGATTTCGGTAGAGAGTAGGCACGGAGGATGCGATAGTGCATGTAACGGATTATATAATTCGTGGGTTTAATACAAAATTCAAGACACTGGGGATATTTGTTGATTTGGCTCGTGCATTTAACACTGTGGCGCACCAAAAATTACTGAGTAAACTTGAAAGTATTGGCATTCGAGGTATCGTGTATGACCTGTTTGAGTCATATATAACTAATCGAACACAGAAAGTGAGAATAAATGAAACACTAAGTAAAACAGGTAATGTGGAGTTTGGAGTACCGCAGGGTACAGTATTGGGTCCTGTCCTATTCTCTCTATAAATAAATGATCTTTTTACTGTTCTTCTAAATGAAAATAGTGAATGTATTTGTTATGCCGATGATATAGTTATTTTAATTAAAGGTAAATCTTGGCAGGAGACATTTCAGAGAGCAGAAGATTACTTTTCGAGGGTACGATTGTGGATGGATCAGAATCTTCTGACTATTAATGTCAGTAAAACTGTCCACATGGCCTTTTCTATGAATAATAGAGTTAATACTGTATATCCTAATCTTTTAGTACATAATTATGAATGTCTTATGGGTGAGAAACAGTGCGGATGTATTGAGTCTGTGGCAGCGGCGGACAAGGTTAAATACTTGGGGGTGTTCATTGACCGGAATCTCAGATATGATGCTCACGTAAATTATATCACTAAAAAACTTCGAAAGACTATATACAAGTTCTACCAACCTGTCTTTGAAGCTATTGCGAATGACTTACCAGGGTTTGATTGAGTCAGTCCTCGCATATGGTTTGAATGTTTTGGGCAGTGCATGTGGTAGCATCCTTTACCCGTTGACTGTTACTCAAAAGTATATAATAAAAATATTCTTAAATAAATCAAGGCGGTTTCCATCAGACTTGTTATTTGAACAAACTGACCTTTTAACTATCAGACAATTGTATTTTAAAAATGTTTTAAAATTTATGAAGAAGTGTGATGAATATAAAAGTCCGATTATGCACAATGTTCATTCCAGGTCTGTTCACAATGGAGGCCTTACCTTTCCTGTGGCATTATACACGGCTTCACAGAGACATATTATGTATATCGGTCCAAAATTATTTAATTTGTTACCTTTAGAAATAAAATCTATTGTAAATGTATATTCTTTTTGTGTGAAAATATCTACGTGGATAAAAGCAAATCAACATCAGATTGTTAATGCAGTGCCGTTATTAAATTAGTATTGGAAATGATGATGTTAGGTATTGTTTTTTTTTGTGTTAATATTTTTTAATATGATTGATATGTATGTATGTGATGTTTTCTCTTTAAATAGTTGCAAGTTTAATTTATTTAATTAATTTTAATTTGACTTAAATTTTAATTGTTTTATTTTGTGACAGTGTATTAGAAAGTAAGCGTTTGTTATTTGACATCCAGACAAGCTGCTTGTAGCTTATGGATTCAAAAAATACAAAAAAAATACATTCTTCTTGCAGCCATTTATTTTTCGCTAGTCTAATCTTGTATTTGATTTACTTGTTTATTTCTTTATACTTTTGCGTATCTATGTTTTTGAATTGTCGTCTCTCATCCATTAGGTATAATTATAATATACGTGGTCAATCAATCCATTTCAAAACCCGTAAACATCGATGCCATTGATACAACTCCATATTTGACATATTTCTCACTGATTGAATGACATAATCGCGCAGTTTCGACACCATTAGATTGTTTCTTTCGCAGAGTAGAATTGACCTTTTAAAATGGAAAAAAATCAATTCTTGATCATTTATTAAATTACTAAATCGGTAATTATTGGGTGTCTTAGAATGTGCAAATACCTTGAAAGTTTATTGCATATCGCTTATTTGTAAACGATTATCTTTTACACGGCAGCAGAAAAATGTACGTTTATTTTATGTTAATGTCGTAGTGGAGATTAGAGACTATTTTTTATGCATTTTTAATGAAGTAGTAAAATGATCGGTGCTAAAAAGTTTGTATAAATTACAACATACTCATAATGCGCCTTATTTTATGGCATGACTGCATTTACGCCTTTTTCTTACAGTGATTTCTCTTTAATTAACCTATCAAAGAATTTCTCGTAACATCAGTTAACAATTCTTTTCTTCTTTCTTACCTAAGTTGAAGGTTATAATTTTTTTTAGCATCAGAGGTTCCCAATCGATTGTCACGATCCACAAGATGGTTGCCTTGACTTTTTGGAGGTCACTGGTTATCAATATTAATAAAATTTTTATAAAAAAAATTGAACCGACTTTTTGAAGTCGGCGCCAAACTAATGCCTGACAAAATGTGATTCGCATAAACAGATTAAAAATACTTTATTTGTAATTGCTTTCTTACCATAATTTGTATATATTAGTAGTTATTTATTTTATTTACAAATAATTTGGCGCCTACTTCAAAAAGTTCAATTTCATATAAATTTAATATAGTTATTTTTCACTTTTTAGCACACTCTTAGAAGTCGGTTCAATTTTTTTATAACTATTTTATTTTTCTATTTTTAGTTTTAGAATTCTTTATGATATCCATATAATTATTTGAACCAAGTACTAATCGAGATTAGTGTACCTCGCAATGACTCCAAGGTGGCAAAAAAGTACCCATTTTATCCAAAGTTTTAAAACATCCTAAAATGAATCACTAAAAATTCTTTGGTTCTTAGAGTTTTCCAGATACCAATAAAATTGTGTCAAACAAAAACAGTCTAAAATTAGCAGAAAGTCCCAAGACCTGTTAAGGAAAATACGTTAACTATTGAGTGAAAATAAAAGAAACACAGTGGAGTTCGCAGAATTAAACAAGACCATAAGAAAACAAATAAAAGCCGACTTAAGAAAATACCAAGAAGAACTAACAGAACAAATAATAGAAAAGAACCGAAGTCTAAAGGGAATGAAGTCTCAAGTAGGAAAGAAGAAGATAATTCTGCTAAAGAACCGGGGCGATGAAGTAAGAGATAGAAAGGAGATAATAATGATAACTGAACAATACAATGAAGATCTATATAGCCCAAGAAACCCTCCCTCTGCTAATACTATAAAGAATTTAAAAAGACAATAACAAATGTGAATTCTGGAGACCTGCCAGATATTACAGAGGATGAAATAGATAAAGCCATACAAGATATGAAAAGAAATAAAGCAGCGGGAGATGACAAAGTCTTAATAGAACTTCCTAAGGAAGGAGGAAGAAAAGGTAAGGGATATTTAAAGAACTTATTCAACAGATGTCTTGTCGAAGGTAGGATACCCAGTGGATAGAACAACGCTAACACAATTTTGATATATAAAAAAGGCGATCCGGTAACTCTGGACAATTATAGGCCTCTCCCAGTTATACAAAACCTTCATGAAAATCATAACTAGCAGATTGACGAACAAATTCGACACATATCAACCTGTTGAACAAGCAGGATTCAGAAGAGGATATGGAACATGCGACGACCTGCATACACTAAAAATAATAATAGAAAAAACCAACGAGTATAATCTGCCTCTGTACATGGCCTTTGTTGACTACGAGAAGGCTTTCGATAGCGTAGAACTATGGGCAGTTGAAGAAACTTTGGTAAATAGCAGAATAGACTCGAGATACAAAAATCTATTGCATAATGTCTATCTAGACGCAACGATGACAGTACAACTTGATGACGAGCTAAAGACGAACCGCATCCCAATCAAAGGAGGAGTAAGACAGGGAGATATAATCTCGCCCAAATTATTTACAATAGCCTTGTTCAAATCCTTAAATTGGGAAAATAAAGGGATAAACATTAATGGTAGATTCCTAAATCATCTGAGATATGCAGATGATCTACTCTTGATCGCATCCGACTGGGAAGAGCTACAGTCAATGATAAACGACCTCCATGAAAGATCGCTCCAACGAGGATTAAAGATGAATCTCAGAAAAACAAAAGTAATATCAAACTCAGACGAACAACAAGTTATAACAGTAAATGCAACCCAAATAGCACAGGGAATGAATATATATATACTTAGGCCAGGCCATAAGAGCGAGTAAGCACAACTAGACAGCCGAAATAACACGAAGAACTCGATTGGGATGGACGGCGTTCGGAAAACTCTCCTATGTTTTGAAAAATCAGAAAATTCCCTTATACTTAAGAACCAAAGTATTTGATTGTTGTATATTGCCGGTTCTAACATACGGAACGCAGACGTGGACCTTTACAAAATCAAATTTGAACAGAATCCGCAAAACTCAAAGGGCTATGGAACGACACATGTTAGGAATATCACTTAGAGATAAAAAACGAAATAAGTGGATAAGAAGAAAAACCAACGCAGTTGACGATATAAAAAGAGCAGCATCACTAAAATGTAAATGGGCAGGCCATAACGAACGAATAAAAGACAACCGTTGGAATTCAGAAATTGGAAAATGGCGCCCATATGAAGGGAAAAGATCCAGAGGCAGGCCACATATGTGATGGAAGGATGACATAGTCAGACATGCCGGCTTGATATGGCAAAGAAGAGCCCAGAATAGAGAGATTTGGAAACAAATAGGGGAGGCCTATATCCAGTTTTGGAAGGATGAAAACTAGGCTAAAATGAAAAATGAATGAATGATAGCTTTGTAGTAGAAAGTGTATCTGATATAACTTAATTTGAAATGGCAGGGCAAAGAAAGGCACGTTATTCATTTCAGTGATAATATTCAAGCATTCATATTAAAACTGCAAAACCGATGCAGTAAAGGAAACATTGAAAACTTGTTTGGATACCTTTGTACCAAAACTGAAAAATCGGAGATGAGACTTATAGATAATCTAAGAGAGAAAAATTGATAACCACATTCAAGCCCTTGAATCTGAAATTCAATGATATTTTCCTGCAACTATTCCTGAACAACTGATAACCCAAAGTATTGAGATTCGTTTTTCCCACATGTTACTATACAAAAATAAATAATTATTTCGCTTAAATACGTTTCAAATAACTAAATCTGATTTTGTTATTACCTATAAAAAATTTCAATCAATGCTGTATCTACAAACAAGTGCTATAAATACCACGGTTCCATTTTACGATACAATGGATATGCGAAGATAGGAGAAATATACCGATCAATAAAAAAGAACAAATACACATCCCAAAAAAAAAATTAAAAAGACTTTGCCGTGGGAAAAGAGCAATAAATATAAATAGTTTCACGTGTTGCCACCGCGCAATGGGCCGCGCTGCGGACTCTCGTAAATTTGCCCCCAGTAACTTGTCGTTGTTAGAATATGTAAGAAGCGGACGCGAAGCAACTGGACCTATATATTTAACTTATAACTTATAATACATTGTAGGATATTTAAGCATTTTCTCCAAAGTGTTAAATTGTCAATTAGTTTTTGATCATTGATCACATTATATATAAAGGCCCTATAGAGGAATCAAAAATTAATGCGCAATAAACATTTTTTTTCTCTAATTGTTATTATCAATTTCACTTCAAAATTTTTTTTAGAAAAAAAAGGCTCTTCCATAGTTGAGTAATTAAGTATTTGTAATTAGAATTAAGTTTTGAAGTTTTGATAATAAAGTCTATTGTGTTTGTGAACTTTTGTTTCACAAGATTAGTAGTATTTTTTTTCTATTTGTTATTATCAATTTTACTTCGAATATATATATTTTTTTTAAAATGAATTTTATTTCGTTGTTGGGAAATTGAGTATTTGCAATTGCAATAATATCTAAAATCAAATTTTGCAATTTTGATCAAAGTTCTATTGGGAGGAAATTTTTATTTAAAAAAAAATATGATGAATGTTATTATGAATTTTACTTCTAATTTTTTTTAGAAAATAAAAGTTGCTCCACAGTTGGGTCACTGAGTATTTGCAATTGTGTATCTAGAATCAAATTTTGAAGTTTTGATAATAGAAACCTGTAATGTGTAGGATTTTTGTTTCGCAAAGACCTGACGAACTAGTAGCCTTTCTTTTTCTAATTGTTATTATCAATTTTATTTCGATATTTTTTTTAGAAAATTAAAGCTCTTCCATAGTTGGGTAATTAAGTATTTCAATTGTGATAATATCTAGAATTGTTCTGAAGTTTTCATAATCAAAATCTATTATCTGTATGAATTTTTGTTTCGCGACGAATTAGTAGACAGCTTTTCTTTTCTAATTGTTATTATCAATTTTACTTCAAATATTTTTTTAGAATGAATACCATTTCGGAGTTGCAATTAAGTATTTACAATTGTAATAATATCTAGAATCAAATATTGCGCTTTTGATAATAAAAGCAATATTGGGTAGGAATTTTTGTTTTGCAAGACCTGACGTAGTAACCTTTTTTTTCTAATTGTTATTATCAATTTTCCTTTGATAATTTTTTTTAGAAAATAAAGGTTCTTTCGTAGTTGAGTAAGTATGTATTTCAATTGTAATAATATCTAGAATTGTTTTAAAATTTTGATAATAAAAATTTATTATATATATATATATATATATATATATATATATATATATATATATATATATATATATATATATATATATATATATGAATTTTTTTCTGGCAAGACCTGACGAATTAGTAGTCAACGTTTTTTTCTAATTGTTATTATCAATTTCATTTCGAATTTTTTTTTTCGAAAATGAAGACTATTTTGTAGTTGAGCAAGTAAGTATTTCTAATTGTAATAATATCTAGATTCAAATCTTGTACTTTTGATAAAAGTTATATTGAGTGGAAAGTTTTCTTTTTCAAAGATCTGATGAATCTTATTATGCATTTTATTTCTAATTTTTTTTAGAAAATAAAAATTGTTCCATAGTTGGGTCACTAAGTATTTGTAATTGTATATCTCGAATCAAATTTTGAAGTTTTGATAATAGAACCCTGTAATGTGTGGGAATTTTTGTTTCACAAAGACCTGACGAACTAGTAGCCTTTTTTTCTAACTGTTATTATCAATTATACTTCGCTAATTTTCTTAGAAAATTAAAGCTCGTCCGTAGCTGAGTAATTTTAATTGCAATAATATCCAGAATTGTTTTGAAGTATTTATAATCAAAATCTATGTGTGTGAATTTTTGTTTCGTAAGATGTGATGAATTAGTAGTCAACTTTTTTTTCTAATTGTTATTATCAATTTTATTCAAAATGTTTTTTTTTAAATGGAAACTATTTCGAAATTGCAATTAACTATTTGCAATTGTAATGACATCTAGAAATAAATTTTGCGTTTTTGATAATAAAAGTAATATTGGATGGGAATTTTTTTTTCGCAAGATTTGCCTTTTTTTTTCTGATCGTTATTATCAATTTTACTTCGACAGTTTTTTTTAGAAAATAAAGGCTCTTTCGTAGTTGGGTAAGTAGATATTTTCAATTGTAATAATATCCAGAATTCTTTTAAATGCATTTGGCAAGATCTGACGAATTAGTAGTCAACGTTTTTTTTTTCTAATTGTTATTATCAATTTCATTTCGATAATTTTTTTTTTGAAAATGAAGACTATTTTGTATTGAGGCAACTAAATATTTGCAATTATAACATTATCTAAAATCCGATTTGAAAATTTTGATAATAAACGTTTATATTGTGTGGGAATTTTTGATTCGCAAAAATCTGACGAATTAACAACGACCGGAAAAGCAAGTAAACTCGTCCCATTATAGACGACAGCACCGCGCAAACCGGCGAGTAAAGAAACAGTCGCATCGCAAAAGAGAACATTATTCGCCATAAGCATAAAGTGGCATTACGTACTCTATCTTACTCTAAATGCCCGTAAATATTCTTTCAGAGCTTGTTTGGCATCTAAAAAATTGCCAAGTAACGACTTTGGTCTTTGGCGATGTTGCCGGAATGTTTTAAATCTGGTTTTATTGAAAAATTTGCCTATCTTGAGTAGTTGTGGTAATTGAATGATCGCATGTTTGGAATGAAGGCCTATTTACTTATAGTACGCACGCTGCTATATAATTTAACAGAAAATTTTGGAAAAATATCCATTTTAACTTAATATCATTTTTGAAGTCCTTAACAGACCTCGTACGTTCGTACCTTGGTAGTTTTTTTTAATCTTTTCCAGCGAATGCAGACCTATGATTTTGGGAGTGTGAATTTTGGTGAATGCGCCAGGATAAGTCAAAATATAAATTTTATTCCTTCTATAAGGCAGGCAGATCGTGTGGGGCTGCTTAATATGGAATGCTTTCAATTAAATCAAAGATAGACGTGCAACGCAATTACAGAATGAACTGCTAACACCAATAGCTGCTACAAAACCCTAGTATAATGCGTAATCAGCACGCACTTGGCCAGTTTTAGTGTCGAGTAAATGATGTATTATCAGAGCTTATTAAGCTGGACAAATTAAGGCATGAAATGAGGGAAAAATAGTACCAACTCAATGTATATATCAAAATACACTATGTAATAATCGAAAGGAAGAACTCAGATACGTACCCTATTTTGCTGCAGTATTTTTCATCATTTTAATTAAAGTCGCATAAGTTCATCTTTTAATTGCCAAAGTCCTCGATGCGTAGACGCTAATTGCTTTCATTTTATTGTTACATTAAATGACCCCCAGCAAGGTTATATTTACATATTATTCATAAAAAATAGATTACCTTCAAATTCTTATAAAATTTTATGTGTTCCTAATGTAGGCTAAATAATTAACTTTAAATAAAATACCTTCGTTTTATTTAAAGCATGATTTAAATATAACATATCTAGGTTTTGAGGTTTTCATAATAAAAATTATATTTGTAAATTTTCGTTTCGCAAGATTTGATAAATTCGTAATAAAAGTTTTTTTTTCTAATTGTTATTATCAATTTAACAATCGAATATATTTATTTTTTTGATGAATACTTCTTAGTAGAACAATTAATTATTTTCAATTGTAATAATATCTGAAATTTTGCGCTTGTGATAATAAAAGTTATATTAGGAACAAACTTTTGTTTTACAAAGATCTAAGAATTAGAAGCCAACTTTTTTCTAAATTTTATTATCAATTTTACTTAGATTTTTTTTTTCAGAAAATAAAAGTTGTTTCATATTTGGGCATTTAAGTATTTGCAATTGTATATTTGGAATCAAATTTTGAAGTTTTGATAATAAAAATCTATATACGTGGAATTTGTCTTTCGCAAAGACCTGACGAATTAGTGGCCTTTTTTCTAATTGTTATTATCAATTTATTTTTATAATTTTTCTAGAAAATAAAGGCTTTTCTCTAGTTGGATAATTAAGTATTCTCAATTGTAATAATATCTAGAATTTCCTTAAAGTTATTTATGTGAAGAATTAGTAATCAAAATTTCTTTTTCTAACTGTTATTATCAATTTTACTTCGATTTTTTTTTTAGAAAATAAAAGCTCTTCCGCAATTGGGTAAGTAGATATTAGTAATTGTTATAATATCTAAAATCCAATTTTGAAGTTTTGGTTATAGAAGCCTATGGGAGTTTATATTTCGCAAAGATCAGAAGAATTAGTAGCCAATTTTTTTTTCTAATTGTTATTATCAATTTGACTTTGAATTTTTTTTAGAAAATGAAGGCTCTTCCGCAGTTGGAAAAGTAGATATTAGTAATTGTAATAATATCTAAAATCCAATTTTGAAGTTTTGGTTATAGAACCCTATAATGTATGGGAGTATATATTTCGTAAAGATCAGAAGAATTAGTAGTCAACGTTTTTTTTTCTAATTGTTATTATCAATTTGACTTTGATTTTTTTTTAGAAAATGAAGGCTTTTCCGCAGTTTGGTAAGTAGATATTAGTAATTGTAATAATATCTAAAATCCAATTTTGAACTTTTGGTTATAGAAGCCTATAATGTATGGGAGTTTACATTTCGCAAAGGTCAGAAGAATTAGTAGCCATCGTTTTTTTTCTAATTGTTATTATCAATTTGACTTTGAATTTCTTTTTAGAAAATGAAGGCTCTTCCGCGGTTGGGTAAGTAGATATTAGTAATTGTAATAATATCTAAAATCCATTTTTGAACTTTTGGTTATAGAAGCCTATAATGTATGGGAGTTTATATTTCGCAAAGATCAGAAGAATTAGTAGCCATCATTTTTTTCTAGTTGTTATTATCAATTTGACTTTGAATTTCTTTTTAGAAAATGAAGGCTCTTTCGCGGTTGCGTAAGTAGATATTAGTAATTGTAATCATATCTAAAATCCAATTTTGAAGTTTTGGTTATAGAAGCCTATAATGTATGGGAGTTTATATTTCGCAAAGATCAGAAGAATTAGTAGCCAACGTTTTTTTTTCTAATTGTTATTATCAATTTGACTTCGAATTTTTTTTTTAGAAAATGAAGGCACTTTCGTAGTTGGGTAATTAAATATTTGCAATTGTAATATTATCTAGTATCAAATTCTAAAGTTTTCATAATTAAAGCCTATATGTGTAGGAATTCTCGCCAAGGTCTGATGAATTAATAGCCAACATTTTTTTTCTAATTGTTATTATAAATTTGACTTTCGCAGTTGAGTAATTAAATATTTGCAGTTGAAATAATATCCAATTTCGAAATTTTGCTAATAAATATGTGAGAATTTAAATTTGAAAAAGTCTGACAAGTTAATAATCGGTGTTTTTTTTTCTAATTGTTATTATCAATTTTACTTCAAAAATTTTTTTTTAGAAAATGAAGGCTCTTCCTCAATGAAACTGTAATATGTTCAACTATAACAACAGAAGATTTCTCTATAAAACTATTGATGTCTCTGGAAAAACTCACACTTCGGAATATTTAATGGAACTCTGTAGTGATATAATTTCTTCATGTGAATTAAAATATAGATGTTGTATATTTAATCTGTAATCAATTGAATATTATTTTTTTGTTTGTTAAGTTCATTCAAGTGAAATTAAGCATTGCATCTAGAGATGATTTTATTATGGATTGCATCATCAACTTGTAGTAGTTTCAAAGTCTAGTTGGTGTAAAGTTTAGTTTCTGCACTGTCCATGGTTAGTAGCCTATTAAAGTCAGCTGAATCTTGAAGGTATAAACTAAATCTTAGGTTAAAATTGGTCGAAAAGTGTTGGAGTGCAAATTGAATTCCTGTGAACAATGTCGGATGAACGTATTTGGTTATTCTGCGAGACTGACACGCACAGCAGTGATGTTTTTCGCTGGGCGAGATCGGGTACAGTTTCTTTCATCTGTCCATAAAAATGTCCTCTCCAGCTTCTTAACATTTGAGAGAAAAAAAAAGTTAAGATTAATTTTACCCACGTTGAATTGACGCTTGAAGTAGATTCCTAAGTAATGAACCACTGCAGTCCTTCAATAATGGCATGGCACCGCTGTCAGACAGTGTGGTTATTAAAAAAAAACATTAATCTCCTTTCATTGTAAAAGAAAGCAATGTTTCTTATTTTTGACCACATCCGGCAACACAGTCACTAATATTTTCATTAGTCACTTCAAAGAAAAAATTAAGTCACAACCTCGTAAGACGTCCGACGATCTTGGAAACCGTTTTGATAAAAAAGTAACATACTCTGGGAGGTCTCGTATACCAAGGACTGTCGAGAATGTTATAAAAAAGACAAATTGATTGTTAGTGCGGTTTAGTCGGGATTTCTCTTGTAAAGATTCAACAAATCTGCTATACGGTTTATTTTTAAAGCACGGGAGTGATTCAGTTTATTTTAGCATAATATCATGGTTTTTGTAGCTTCTGTGAAAATCAAAATGGAGGTTTAAAGGAACTGTAATTTAGCTTTCTTTCTTTAACCGGTAATATTGGTTGTTTCCTTTCATTTGTCTTTTACAGAAAAGTACATTTAATGAAAAACTGTTGTTGATTCCGACTAAGTTCGAAAAAGTTCATTTCAAAAATTTAAAAATTTGTGGAAAGGATAGTTATTTTTTAAAGGCACTTGTGTTTTATATATATATATATATATATATATATATATATATATATATATATATATATATATATATATGTTGTTGCGTAGTATTTTATATATATATATATATATATATATATATATATATGTTGTTGCGTAGTGTTTCATGGATGGGAACATGTGATTCAGTATTAATCCGGGAATACATCCGTTCGTTGGTTTGGTTTCCTGTAGAAATTTGCAGACGTTTCGCCAAAATCCCATTTGGCATCTTCTGTGCTTGGTGATTGTAGATCAACTGAAAGAAAAGTCAGCGTGCAGCGTGCTTTATACACGGTCGCAGATAGTAGCGGTTGGTTGGCGTTGGCGTTGGCTCCGCCTCCCTCTCGAGCGCCATCGTTGGTGTCAGTTTAAGCGTGGCACGCGTGTCGGTACCATGGTCCCGCTTGAAGAGAGTTTTCCAAGTAGAGGGCAGATTCAGTGCATCGTCTCTCTTGTTCAGAGTGCCGTTCTTTTCAATTTCGATGGATTCACGAATCAATCTTGCCTTGTAGTGTCCTATATTAGCGATTTGCTGGCCGGTGTCAAAATCAATTTTGTGTCCTGTCTCGTGCTGGTGTCGAAAAAGCGCCGATGTTGTCTGTTTGTTTCTTATACCGAGCTTATGTTCTTCTAGTCTAGCTGATATTCTTCTGTTGGTCTGGCCTATGTATGTTTTGTTGCAGGTGCCACATGAGACTTTATAGACGCCTTGATTTTCTAGACTGATTTTGTCTTTTGGATTTCTTAAAGAAGAGCCTATTGTTTTATGTGGTTTGTAGGCTGTAGATATGTTGTGTTTCCGGAGTAATCTGCCGATTCTGTCTGTTGTGCCTTTTATGTAAGGAAGTATAGTGATTTGTCTATCCTCGGCAGGTGGTCTTGTTTCTTGCGTTGGTTTCTGTTGCAATTTTATTGCCTTATTTATTGTTGGTGTCTTGTAGCTGTTTTGTTGGAGGGCCCTTTTTATGTGTGACAGTTCCTTTTCTTTTCCTTGGTCATCAGTTAGGCGGAGGGATCTTGATATTAAGGTATTGGCTACGCCCTGTATTTGTGAGGGGTGATGGTGAGAATCAGCATTCAGGTATCTGTCCGTGTGTATTGGTTTTCGATATACTGTGTGTCGTAGATCTCCATTCATTGTTTTGGTTATGAGGACGTCTAGAAACGGAAGTTGATTGTTTTCCTCTAGTTCCAGAGTAAACTGTATCTTTGCGTGTATAGAATTGAGGAACTCATGGAAGCAGTTGAGCTGTTGTTTGCCATGAGGCCATATTACAAATACGTCATCAACGTAGCGACACCAAAGTTTGGGTTTGAGATGGAATTTATCAAGAGCTTTCGTTTCGAAATAGGTCATGAAAAGATTTGCCACGGCTGGAGATAGTGAAGAGCCCATGGCAGCGCCGTCTCTCTGTCTGTATATCTGACCATCAAACAGAAAATATGCGTTTTTAAGACAGTGCCTGGTGAGATCCATGATATAAGTTGGGAAATCTTCTCTTTGAGCGATCTGATCCAGTGCTTCATCCATCGGTATGCTCGGATAAAGGGATTTTACGTCGAAACTTGCAATGATGTCGTCCTTGTCAATTCTTATGGAGTGTAGAATGGTTAAGACGTGCTCCGAGTTTTTGACGTAAGATGGGGCATTCTCAACACGTGGTTGCATGAAGGCAGCAAGGTATTTTTCTAGTTTTTGAGTGGCAGAGTTGTAAGCGCTAACGATGGGTCTTAGAGGGACATTTGGCTTGTGGATCTTCGGAAGTCCGTATAGTCTTGGGCACCTGCTGGATTTTTCCCGTGGTATCAGTTTCTGTTTGACATCAGGTTCTATGGGTGACTCCATGATTTTGGTCTTTGTTGTTTTCTCTAGATATGTAGTGGGATCCCTTGACGCTGCCTTCATGCAACCACGTGTTGAGAATGCCCCATCTTACGTCAAAAACTCGGAGCACTTCTTAACCATTCTACACTCCATAAGAATTGACAAGGACGACATCATTGCAAGTTTCGACGTAAAATCCCTTTATCCGAGCATACCGATGGATGAAGCACTGGATCAGATCGCTCAAAGAGAAGATTTCCCAACTTATATCATGGATCTCACCAGGCACTGTCTTAAAAACGCATATTTTCTGTTTGATGGTCAGATATACAGACAGAGAGACGGCGCTGCCATGGGCTCTTCACTATCTCCAGCCGTGGCAAATCTTTTCATGACCTATTTCGAAACGAAAGCTCTTGATAAATTCCACGTCAAACCCAAACTTTGGTGTCGCTACGTTGATGACGTATTTGTAATATGGCCTCATGGCAAACAACAGCTCAACTGCTTCCATGAGTTCCTCAATTCTATACACGCAAAGATACAGTTTACTCTGGAACTAGAGGAAAACAATCAACTTCCGTTTCTAGACGTCCTCATAACCAAAACAATGAATGGAGATCTACGACACACAGTATATCGAAAACCAATACACACGGACAGATACCTGAATGCTGATTCTCACCATCACCCCTCACAAATACAGGGCGTAGCCAATACCTTAATATCAAGATCCCTCCGCCTAACTGATGACCAAGGAAAAGAAAAGGAACTGTCACACATAAAAAGGGCCCTCCAACAAAACAGCTACAAGACACCAACAATAAATAAGGCAATAAAATTGCAACAGAAACCAACGCAAGAAACAAGACCACCTGCCGAGGATAGACAAATCACTATACTTCCTTACATAAAAGGCACAACAGACAGAATCGGCAGATTACTCCGGAAACACAACATATCTACAGCCTACAAACCACATAAAACAATAGGCTCTTCTTTAAGAAATCCAAAAGACAAAATCAGTCTAGAAAATCAAGGCGTATATAAAGTCTCATGTGGCACCTGCAACAAAACATACATAGGCCAGACCAACAGAAGAATATCAGCTAGACTAGAAGAACATAAGCTCGGTATAAGAAACAAACAGACAACATCGGCGCTTTTTCGACACCAGCACGAGACAGGACACAAAATTGATTTTGACACCGGCCAGCAAATCGCTAATATAGGACACTACAAGGCAAGATTGATTCGTGAATCCATCGAAATTGAAAAGAACGGCACTCTGAACAAGAGATACGATGCACTGAATCTGCCCTCTACTTGGAAAACTCTCTTCAAGCGGGACCATGGTACCGACACGCGTGCCACGCTTAAACAGACACCAACGGTGGCGCTCGAGAGGGAGGCGGAGCCAACGCCAACGCCAACCAACCGCTACTATCTGTGACCGCGTATAAAGCACGCTGCACGCTGACTTTTCTTTCAGTTGATCTACAACCACCAAGCACAGAAGATGCCAAATGGGATTTTGGCGAAACGTCTGCAAATTTCTACAGGAAACCAAACCAACGAACGGATGTATTCCCGGATTAATACTGAATCATATATATATACATATATATATATACATATATATATATATATATATATATATATATATATATATATATATATATATATATATATATATATATATATATAAATATATATATATATATATATATATATATATAAATATATATATATATATATATATATATATATATATATATATATATATATATATATATATTTATATATATATTTATATATATATATATATATTTATATATATATATATATATATATATATATATATATATATATATATATATATATATATATATATATATATCTGGAAAATCCAAACCGGAATCTGGACATTTCTTAAGTAAGATAAAGAAAATACTATATTATTCATCAAATCAGAATGAGACAGTGGTAAGCATCGACATACGTGCTTAAATTTAATTAAGCACCAGTTTGGATTTAGGGTGAGGGGTAATAATACAATGCTGGCGCGGTGAGAGCGGGCGGCAGCATACGCCACGCCCTAGCACAACAAGAGGAATCCAAGTTATTTGCTTTCATTCATGCCGTCGAAGCGTAAGTACCGAGTATTGGTATTTCCGTGTTTCGCGCCAAATTTTTTCGTTACAATGGTAGTTTATTCCACGGAACAAAAAGAGCAGATTATTAAGTGGTATTATTCTAGTAAATAGTCGGCAGATTTGCATTTACGTGCGAAAATCATCCTGTTCCTTAAAAATTTAGAATTTCGGAAATTATTGAAAAATTTGAGACAACCGGTTGTCTAAATTTGTAAAAAAATGCACTGATAATAATAAAGAGCAACCGGTTCCTCAAATTACTGAAGAACGAGGAAATTGTGAGACTGACGTTTGCAGTTTAGCAGAAATTAATTTTCCTTGCAATAATACCGTAATTGCCGAAAAACTTGATATGAACGCTCGAACAGTTTGGAATATTTTAAAGCGGAACAAATATCGCTGTTACAAATTGCGAATAACTCAAGAAATTTTTCCGAAAGACCAGGAAACACGTATGGTGTTTTGTGAGGACATGATAGAAAAGGCTAATAGGGATATAACCTCTGAAGTTTTGGCAAATACACAAACCGTATTTTACAATAGACTGGGTTATTGTCTCGTTCAAAGTGGAGGCCTGTTTGAACACCTCTTGTAGACTTTTAGGTGTTTTTGTTAATATAAATTGAATTTAATTATTTGTTTATTTATTTACAATTACTGAACGTGTTACTTTTATTTGTTACCAGAATAAAAGTTTATTTAAGAGAATGATTTTTAATTTTAAAGTGGTCTATCAGCTTATTTACTTAGAAATTACCGTTGGGTTTCACTAATATTTTTATTAGAATAAATATTTATTTTGTAACAGAAATATCAATTTTCTTTACGCTCAACGCCCAACAAAAACTATTTTTTTTTGTATTTCGACTATTTGATGTATTTAAAACAATCAATGTATCAAATAGTCAATAAATATTCAAATTCCGTCGACTTCGTTATAAGTTTAGACGAAAAGTAAATACACCCTCTCATTCCTTTCAAGGTACTGCTCGTCTTCATGTCGCACGGAAGTTAGCGGAGATAATATTGCACATTGCGTCGCGCCCAGTTACATTTGTGCGCCGCTCTTCTATTTGACATTGGATTGTCAAGAAACAAATATCAACGATTACAAAATTGGGCTAAACAGAAAGGCAGTAATATATTTTCGCCGTCTCTGGTGTGTAAAATACAAAAAAAAAACATGTTATCCACATGACGAATATCTAACTTTTACTAAATCAAAAGCCGAGGTTAAATTCCAAGGCTTGCTGGATCATACAGTGGATCGAATTATATTGCTTCAATTAGATGCCCTTGAATAAATCGATAAATTAGATTTGAAGATATGAGTTTTATTTGCAAATTGGGCTTCAATGGAACGTCAGGTCAGAGCCAAAACAAAATGAAATTCACTGATCTGAATATTTCTGATACAAACTTATTCCTAACCTCTCTAGTTCTACTTCAATTAGCAGGTGTTAACACGCAAACTCAACAAGAACAGATTGTGTTGTACAATTCCAAACCCTCGTCTACTATGAATTGCGGGCCTCTGAAATTTGAATTTATTAAGAAAACCAAACAAAATTCTTTAACGAAAATAGAAAATTATGAACTCGAACCAGACAAGTTGCA
This sequence comes from Diaprepes abbreviatus, assembly GCA_034092305.1. Lineage (NCBI taxonomy): Eukaryota > Metazoa > Arthropoda > Insecta > Coleoptera > Curculionidae > Diaprepes > Diaprepes abbreviatus. The sequence goes on from JASJET010000310.1 coordinate 1,454,554, forward strand.
CCATATAAAAGAGTTCTCTTTGCCACCCGAGTTTCAGTACAGTACAACTTATCTATGACGATGATAGAAAAAACGGTAGCAAAAAAAACTAAATAACAATTTGATTAAGTTTTTACTAACGGCGGAAATGTATGTATATCATCATCCAACTTTACTTTCAACACCGCTCTGTCGTCGGTATCCGCCATGTTTGTCATGAAGTTGGCGAAGTCGCAGCAATGGCAAGAGCACGTTTCTCGAAGTAAATCTCCATAACCAAGTAGGTATATTGTTAGTGATTGCATATTACGACATTAGAATTAGATAACGGAGCCTACTATGGGGAAGCTCGAAACGAAGACAAGGACTCTATAATGTTCACCATACTTAAAATTTAATTATTTTATCATAAAATTAATAAATAGCAAGTAGCTCTGGGGTAATCATAAATTATATATATATATATATATATATATATATATATATATATATATATATATATATATATATATATATATATATATATATATATCCGGTTCCCAGTCTCCATTGTTTTCGGTCTTCCCAATCCCTTGGAAGTAAGTTTCTTTCGGACATGGCTCAGTTAATGCCCTTAATCCAGGTAACTTTTGGTCTTCCTCTTTTTATTTTTTCATTTGGTGTCCATTTTAGGATTTGCTTTGGTAGACGTTCGTACGTCATTCTCCTCACATGTCCATACCGTACCAGCTGATGTTGTTCGATTTCATCGAGAATAGTTTTCTTTACGCCCATAATCTCTCTAATTCTTTCATTGGTTATCCGTTCGATCCTTGACTTTCCGGTAGATCTTCGCTATAAGTCCATTTCAAGAGCCAGCAGTTTCCGTTCTAAAGTTTTATTTATCTGCCATGTTTCACATTCATACAATACAACGCTTTTAAATATTGTATTGTATAAAAGATATTTTCTTTCCTTGGAGATGTTTGTTGACCATAATAGTGAGTTTAGGCATCCGATAGCTTTTTTCCCTTTAGTTATTCGCTCCAATATTTCTTCTTTAGTTCGTCCACTTTGATTGATCTTTGTTCCAAGGTAGGTATAATCAGAACAAGATTTTACTATGATATTGTCATCCACTTCCAAATCTGTTTCTTCTCCACCAATACACATATATTTAGTTTTACTGCAGTTGACGGTTAATCCCCACTCTGCGTATTCTTTAAATAGTTTCCTCGTCGTAAATTCGAGGTCTTCTTTATCTTGGGTCACTACCACTTGGTCATCTGCAAAATGAAGCGTATATAAATGGGTGTCATTATTTAATTCTATTTCCATTCTACTGCATGATCTTCTCCAATTCTTTAAAGCTTTATTGAGGTAGATTTTAAAGAGAGTTGGTGATAGACAACATCTCTGGCGAAGGCCTATGGTCATAAATTATATTTTTTGTTTAATTGTATTTAATTTTGCGGTTAGAAAAGATATTGATAATCATAGTTACAGAACGGAGATTTTTAAATAGGTAGTTGCTTTCTGTGAATTTTGCTCTTGCTTCGTCTCAGCTCCGGAGACTTTAAGGTGAACGAGACGCTTATGCACCAATCAACCACAGTGAAATTAGCAGAAAATAAACTATTTACTTCTACTTTTGAGGATCTGAGGGAGAAAATATAGATTTGATAAAATAGTTATTCTTTTTCCTAGAATTTTTTACGATATTAATGCATGGAAATTTCCCTACGCAAATTCTTGAGGTCCCTAATCTAAAATCGGAATCAAAATGCAGAAACCAATTGAGTAACATTATTATTAATCCAACGTTTATCCTAAACGGGTTTTCAAGATCGCTGATTACGATTATGACGTTAGTTTTCCAAAATTCGAAATGGTGGTTTTAAAATGGTGGAACCAAAATTGAGGGGGGGGGGTCGCAAGGCAAGCAATGTCACTAAATTTAATTTTGTCAGAAACACCTTTTGTCACATCTTTAGTATGAAATTTGCCTTCTTCTAATACAGTACAAGTGCGTTCGGAATTACCCTGCGTTCGAGTTTACTCTCTTTTCTCCTAATATGTGTCAAATCTGGTTTTAAGTTTTAGAGTTTTGGAATTTTTTTAACGGTGGCTTATCTGTCTTGTTTGGCATTGCACTGAGTTTATTAAATATTTGTGATGTATGCATAATTTGTATTTTGAATTTTATGCTATTGCGACTAAACGAAAAATAATGTATTTTTTAATATTTGTGCAAAAGCTATTTTCTGTTTTTGGACCATAAAAATGTGTATCTATGTAGTTTTCTGGCCTGCGTATAGCCTACACAGCTTTACATTCAGGAAGGACAATCCGATAGAGAGAATATGGTCTGAGGTATCGAGCGTATAGCGGGTTCGGCGGTGACGTTTCCGCGTTTGAATAACGCTATTTAATGCCAATTTACGATTGCACACAGTGGAATTCGTAATTATTTTTAATAAAAATAAGCAAAACTTATTAAGTATGGCAAACACGGAGTATTTACTTTATAAATTGTAATCACACATTTAAAATTAATTTTCCATAGTTACATGAAAGACGTTAAGACGTCCATAACAGTAATACGGGGATATTAGCGGAGCCTTTAGCGAAAAATAAAATTCCTTCTGGATGAAAATTGTCCCAAAACTGTGTAAAACATTAATTACAAAAATTATAGTAATGTATTACAGTCTTGGAGCTAGAGGGGATCCAAAGGCTAATTGTATTCAGATGAATCCACTCAAGTTTTTTAAATGTATCAAAATACATGAAAAAGACTTGGATGGGCCTATCTAAATACAGTTGGCCTTTGGGGACCCTCTAACTCCAAGACCATTATCTTAATAAGCAACTCTTTTTTCCCCGGTGTTTACTAGCCTTGAATAAATAAGTCATCGAAAATTACTACAATTAACATTTTTATAAAAAAATTGAACTGATTTAAAACAATGCACTAAAAAGCCAAAAATACCGATATTTAAAGAAACTGGGATATATCAATCTTTTTTTCTGATATATTTTATCTTGCATATTTAGTTGGGAGAAATTAATTTAGGATCTGTAAAATTCGCCCCAAGAATCAGAGAAATGTAAAATTTTTATTCTCTCATATAGTATCTGCCATATTAAATTGTAAAAGATTTTCAATCTACCATTTTGGATCCGCCATACTGAATTTCAAAAAACTAATCTTATCTGTACTCTCTAAAACTCCCTAGTACTAATTTTGGACATCCAGAAACGTAAAATTTATCAACCTTCACAGTGCAAATGTCATATTGAATTTTTTAAAATAATATTTAATTTGTTAGTAACATTCTCAGAAACCCCCACTACCAATTTGAATTTTTTAAAAATAATATCAAATTCATAATTTACACCCTCAAAAAACTTCATATTGCAGTTTTGGATAAAATCAAGTACTATACAATTTTTAGGGCGCCTTATTGAATCTGCCATATCGAGTTTTTCAAAAATAATTTCAAATTCGTAATTTGCATCCCCAAAAATCCCATAATACCAATTTTGGTGAAAATCGAACAAAATTAATTCGGGAAATGTTTAAGAAGGAACTACTATGTTTTATATCACTAAATTTATTTAGAAAACAATGACTGCAGTTTCAACTCACAGAGTCATTTTCAAACTGAATTACAAAGGTAGACTAAGTATTCAATACAGAAACATGAGAAAATTTAACAATAAATAAAGACTACCTGAGAAATTACATTATTACAAAGGGGCGGTACTCAATTTTGGGAACTAATTGTTATTTAGCAACAACAAATAACGGGGAAAACTCAAGTTCTGTCTGGTCATTAAGCAAATTTACATTTTTATTTTTACTATGTTTATATATTTCTAAAGATTCAAGAATATTTAACTTTTGGCCCGTTGTTGAATAATGTAATATGTCAGTGTTGCTTAAATTAGGAAAACTGTGGTTATGTTCTAAACAATGATTGGCAAAGCTCGAGTCTGTTTTTTGTAGTCTATATGATCGGTAGTGTTCTGAAAAGCGAGTTTAAAGCTTCTACCACTTTGTCCAATGTACAAGCTATCACACTCTGAACATTTTAACCTATTAACTCCTGATTTATCAAATTTATTAATTTTATCTTTAGCATTGGACAGATTGTGTTGAGCTACTTTTATGTTATGTTTGGAAAGAGTATTAGCCATGTTTTCTGATAGGGTACCACAGTATGACAAAGATACTAGACAGCTTCAAAAATTCTTACAATACATTAATAATTACCATACAAAAATTCAATTTACTCTGGAAACTGAAAATAACCATAAAATAAATTTTCTAGATCTCACCATATCTCACCTCAATAATCAGTGTAATTTTTAGAAAATCAACGTTTACAGGTAATACTATATCTAATGACTCTTTTCACCCCTTACAACACAAAATGGCTGCATACAATTCAATGATACAAAGAGCATTCTCTTTGCCTCTCTCTGAAGAAGATCTTCAAGAGGAACTAAATATCATTAAAAGGATTGCATTATCAAACAATTTCTCCTAACAAACTAGAAAGAAATTAATAACTAAAAAAACAAAAACAACTAGCCTTTAATTCAATATACCCCAAAATAAAAAATGATAAAGATAGTTCATCTTATATATCTTTGTCATACTGTGGTACCCTATCAGAAAACATAGCTAATACTCTTTCCAAATATAGCATAAAACTATCTTTTAAAGCTCAACACAATCTGTCCACTATCCTTTACAATGCTAAAGATAAAATTAATAAATTTGATAAATCAGGAGTTTATAGGTTAAAATATTCAGAGTGTGATAGCTTGTACATTGACAAAGTAGTAGAAGCTTTAAAACTCGCTTTTCAGAACACTATCGATCATATAGACTACAAAAAACAGACTTGAGCTTTGCCAACCATTGTTTAGAACATAACCACAGTTTTCCTGATTTAAGCAACACTGACATATTATATTATTCAACAAAGGGCCAAAAGTTAAATATTCTTGAATCTTTAGAAATATATAAACATAGTAAAAATAAAAATGTAAATTTGCTTGATGACCAGAGAGAATTTGAGTTTTCCCCGTTATTTGTTGTTGCTAAATAATAATTAGTTCCCAAAATTTAGTACCTCTCCTTTGTAATAATGTAATTTCTCAGGTAGTCTTTATTTATTGTTAAATTTTCTCATGTTTCTGTATTAAATACTTAGTTTACCTTTGTAATTCAGTTTGAAAATGACTCTGTGAGTTGAAACTGTAGTCACTGTTTTCTTAATAAATTTAGTGGTATAAAACATAATAGTTCCTTCTTAAACATTTCCTGAAGATGATTAACTACCACATAGTAACGGCTACCAGCATCAACTTTTTACAAAATTAATTTTTTGTCTGGATGAATCTCAGCCAAAATAATTTGGGACCATCGCAGCAACTTTCTGAATAAATCGTGAAAACCTTCATTCAAATCGGTGCGGCCATTCCGGAGTAATCGAAGTACATATAAAAAAAATATACAGCGGCCCAATTTAGCATCTCCTTGGGTTCAAAATAAATCTGATGGGCTTAGGTCAGGAAATTTTGGTGGCCACATAACAAGTTCACCTCTACACATACAGTAGTTCCCAAAATGGCGACGCACTAAATTGTTAAAATGTGGGGAGCATCATCAAACTATATATGAGCTTCAAATTGCAAAAGTACATCTTCTAAAAGATTATTTAAATTTTGGTGCAAAAATTTTAGTTAGAGTGTACCTGTTAATCTTTCTTCCAAAACGAAAGGCCCAATTAAATAATTCCCAGTTGTTCCTGCCCAAACGTTAACCATAAAATCTTTGTGGTTGCCTTGCCTGTATTACTGAATGGAGATTTTCTTTACTCTGAACGTGAAAAAAAGGATAGACAGGAAAAAATGGAATATAAGGAAACTCAGAGAGAATGAACAAACACGCCAAGTAGTAACTGAAAAAATAACTGAAGAATGTTGAAAACTCAAAGAAATCCCACACAGCGTAGAATCGACTCTTACCAAAATGGCTGAAGAATTTCAAAGTATTGGTAATGAATTTCTGGTGACACAAAGAGATAAAAAACAACCATGGATAACAGATGAAATATTAGAGTTGATGAATGCGAGGAGATTATTGGAAAGAGGTAAAATGGAGTACCGAAATATGCAAAGACTAATCCAACGTAAGATAAGGTGTGCAAAACAAGAATGGATAGAAAGACAGTGTGCAGAAATAGAAGAACTTGAGAAGAAACACGATACTTTCAACATGCATAAGAAAATAAAAGAGACATCGGATCTGTATAAATTCAATGTAAGCGGAAAAATTCAGGACAACAAGGGTAACATCATTGTAGATCGCTTAGGGAAAATAAAAATTTGGAAAGAATACATAAACCAGTTGTTCGAAGACTCAAGCAGATCGGAAAATCCTCCCAGTTACCGGGTACCAAATTTCTTGCCGATTACCGTTGATGAGGTTACTCGAACCATAGTGGGGTTGAAGAATGGGAAAGCACCAGGGCCAGATAATATCCGGAATGAATTCTTAAAACTATTAAATGAAGAAGATATCAGATGGCTTACAGATATATTTAATGAAATATACTCCATTGGAATTATACCTGAAATATGGCTTAAAAGTACATTTATAACGCTACCTAAAAAATCAAGTGCAAAAAACTGTGAAGACTTTCGTACGATTAGCCTTATGAATCACTCTCTTAAACTTTTCTTGAAATTAATTCATCAAAGAATATATAGGATTTGCGAAGAACAGATTAGTTGTACCCAGTTTGGGTTTAGAAATGCCCTAGGTACTAGAGAGGCACTTTTTAGTATCCAAGTCTTGTTCCAAAGAGCGCGGGATGTTAATCATGATATTTTCGCGTGCTTTATTGATTATCAAAAAGCATTTGATAAGGTTCAGCATAATAAGATGATGGAAGTTCTTGAATCAACTGGATTAGAAAAACAAGACCTAAGAATTATAGCAAATCTTTATTGGAACCAGACCTCTTCAGTCAGAATAGAAAGTGAGGAATCCGAGGAAGTTATGATAAAGAGAGGAGTTTGACAGGGATGTGTACTTTCGCCATTGATATTCAATATATATTCAGAATACATATTTCGAGAAGCCCTGGAAAATACCTCCGACGGGGTGATTATCAATGGCGAATGTATTAATAACATAAGATACGCAGACGATACGGTAATTATCTTAAATGATTTAAGAGGACTCCAAAGATTGATGAACAGAGTGGTAGAAGTAAGTGAAAGATACGGACTGCAGATGAATACAAAAAAGACCAAATTCATGATTATTTCTAAAAATAAACGCATACACGGCCAACTACTGATACATAACAGACCTATCCAAAGAGTTAACAAATATATCTACTTGGGAACAAATATCAATGAAGAATGGGACCGCTCGGTTGAGATAAGATGCCGTATTGAAAAGGCCCGCACTACATTCCTTAAAATGGCAAAAAATTCAAAAGTAGAGACCTATCCTTAAACACCAAAATGCGAACATTGAGATGCTACGTATTTTCGACCCTCCTATACGGCGTTGAATCATGGACGCTATCTGAAGCATCATGCAAAAAATTAGAAGCTTTTGAATTTTGGGTATACCGTCGCATTCTGAGGATTTCATGGGTAGATCGTATTACCAACGAAGAGGTGCTTCATAGAATGAAGAAAGAAAAAGAAATCTTGTATCAAGTAAAGAAGCGTAATCTTGAGTACCTGGGCCACATCATGAAAGGTACCGGTTTTTGCAGCTTATATTACAAGGCAAAATACAAGGCAAAAGGAGTGTAGGAAGACGAAGAATCTCATGGCTGAGGAATCTCCGAGTATGGTTTAATACATCAACTGTGGGCTTATTTCGTGCAGCAGTGGATAGAGACCGTATAGCCATTATGCTCACCAACATCCGGTAACGGATAGGCATTAGCAGAAGAAGAAGAACGTGTAAAGTATGAAAATTTATAATGCCATCCCTTGTGAAGCCAGCTTCCTCCGTAATTTTTTGTAAAAAAAAGTTTGAGCAATTATATCCTGCAGGATAATCGTCTGGAGACACTGGATATACCTTTATAAGTGCAAAGGATGAAGCAATTATTCTTGGAAACCCTTTTTGTTCTGCGATCTCATCCAAACTGAGTTCTTTTCACCCAGGACTTCTTGCCCTTCTTGGAAGCAAAAAATTGATTTTCCTCGAAAATTGCTGATTTTTATATAAATATAAATGATTTTTTTTAAATGATTATCTAAAGTATCTAGAAATCCTCTCAACATCTCCGTAACACACCAGCGGTTTTTATCAGATCTCTTTTATTATATTTTTACCTTAGAATTTATCATCAAAAAATCTGTCAAAGATTAAAATAAAATGGCAAAAATTTGAATAATGGAAAGCTTTAAAATTAAAAATTATCACGCGTGCACTTTTTTATCAACAATGCATGTAAGGAATTCGATTTATGCATACTATTTGCATTTAAATGAGTCAGCTAAATAAATAAATAAACAGCAGTATTTCAATTAAAAGCAATAAATATCAATTAAAAACGTTCACACGATAAATCATATTTATGAATATGAAGTCGTCGGTTATAGGCAAAATTATTAGATAATGTTAGCAAGGAACTCACTATGATGGAATGCTACTGGTAGGGGAGCTCAGTGAGCAATGTTCCATTCAATATTCTTGTTGATCTTTTTACCCGCACTACAAGACCATAAAATGTTCCAGTCATTGTATACAGCCAAACAAAAAGACCAATCTATTTAATTTTTTTCAAAATATTCATTGATCATATCAAAAATTGCTACACTTATTTCAGTGGTTTTGCCGATAATATGTCTTTTTGAATGGAATTCTTAAAAATATATCTAACATAGACCAGGGGCGGATCCAGCTTCTCTCGTTGGAGGGGGGGAGGGCGATGATATCACAAAAGTACGGTATGACAAGCGAAAGCAGGTTGTCGAAGGGAGGGGGAGATACCAGCAACATTCCCATTTCTACTGTAAAAGGCAGGGTTGGGTCTATTTTTCTGAATTTGAAGCTCTTGGAGACGAGAACCGATCACAAGAAAAAACAAGTTGCCGACAGCGGGGAGGATGCCAGCAGCATACTCATTCCTAGTATAAGAGGCAACATCGAGTCTATTTTCCTGAATTCAAAGCTCTTGGGGGGGAGGCGCTATCTCAAGTAATCAACGGCGGGGGGGGGGAGGGGAGTGCCCGCAGTATGCTCATTTCTAATATAAAAGGCAGAACGGTTCTATTTTCCTGAACTTAAAGCTTTTGGGAAGGGGAGGGGCGATCGCAAACATACACATTCTTATACTCTATTCTAGAACTAGAGAGAGTAATAAAACTGTTACTGAAAAGTCCAACTTACCTGCTCCAGTGCCGCAGGTAACTGAGGACTACCGTTAATCTAATTATATTTAATTATATTTAAATATTATACGCTTTTATAAATTTACTGCAACAATAAAATTTCTGATAGTTCAATTTAATTTCTGTCAGTGAGTAAAGTACACCTTACAGTGCGTCTTTAGTGATTTATCTTGTTTGTGCTTGTTTTTTTATATTATTTAATATTATTGATATACCCAAAAGATATGGCTACCACATTTTTATTTATTCCAAAATCGTTAAACCAGGGCATTTTTTCCTCAACGAAAAACTTATTACGATGAATGTTTATGAAGCCTTAGGATATCAATATCTAGATAATAATGTTAAAAGCTCTGTTAAGATGTATTCCAACATGACAGGAGTTGGAAAATCTACTATGTACTGAATACTGAAGGACAGAAAAACGGCTGGAATTGTTAGTATTTCCAAGCCACATTCGATCACAGGCAGACGAAAAACCTCGTTGGAAGAAGAGATGTAAACTGCAATAAAAGGAGTTGTACATATATTTTATTATGAGAAGCAGGTCCTAACCGTCGACAAAACTCTAACTAAAATTGAATGAACATCGGGATTTACCTGAAATTAAAAGAACTGAGCTCTGGAAATTGCTCAGAGAACTCAATTTTTGCTGGGAAAACCATCTAGGAAATCTGTTCTCATAGATCGTCCGGAAAATGTCCGATCGCCTCCACCGCCCCCCCCCCCTTGGATCCGCGCCTGACATAGACAAGCAATATTGCAGCGTTTGCTATATCGGTCGACTCGTCAAGCTGTATAGCGAAATAATTCAATTTTATTCTTTTTGAAAGATCATATTTTGTTGTTTGATAAGGGAAGAAGGTTAATTTTCCTCGCCGCTTTTTCTCCAAGCATGATATCTTTTGCACACAGTTCAGTCAAATTTTTTGCTACTGTATGTGCTTATCCAGATCTTGCAGTTCTGTAACTAACTCGAAATGATGCCTCGAGAACCATTTTACTTTATTCGTTTAAATCTGTTAGAAAAGAAGAAACACTAGAGTTTTTAAAATCTACCAATTTTGTTTTAAAATACTCAGCAAGTTTATCCTTGTGATCCGGATAACAGTTTAGGTTCTGACTCCTTTCCAGTAAGATAAAAACTCAGTTGTAAATATTCACTGTCATGTTTTCGTTTCTATACTTTTTTTTTCTCAGTCTGCTCGTCTATTTTTTCTTTGCTTTCAGTCTGGCGAGACGGTTACAACTACCATCCTGTGTTGGTTCCAAATCCCGCCATCAGACTTCACAAAAATACCCTGTTTTAACTAACATTTACGGAGCAATAATTATTTACTTTTACAGTACTAATATTTATGCATTATCTACCAACCATTTTATCTTTTTGAAATCATTCGACGATTCAGTTCGATTCTACTCTTCCTTATGTATGACTGCGGCGTCTTTATATCGGCAGACGTTCTTTCATGCGCATTCGGGAAAAGTCTTGGTTCGCAGAAGAAGAAGTTGCCGTTTTTTTCTAGAATGTACTTGTATCGCCAGTGGCGTAGCGACTTTAAAGCTGGCTTACGTCTAAGTGTTCACGAACCACAACTTGGGAAACTCTGCTTTAGGCGTGCCAAAATCAGGCGATGTCTGTTAATGTGTTGTTGCACAGTTTCCATTTGAAATTTATAGTGCACCTGCACTTTCAGCGAGTCTAGATGCGTCATGGATGGTCCGATTTTAATTTTGTAAAAAGATTTTGGAAGTAGAAGTATCATTCTATAAGCCTGTGTTTTTATTTTACATCAAAAAGTCTGTGAAATACGTTAAAAATGCTAACAAACGTGACCGAAAATGGACGAGCGAGTGAAAGTAGAAAAGCATTGGGGGCATCGCGGCCTCCGAGGGAAGTAGTATATCTATATGCATACGACTCTGCGAAAAATCACTATATAAAAATGATATCTGGCTATATATATCCTGCATACAATTATCTAAAAAGTAATTTCTGCATTCTTCGAAATTTCTCTTGGTAAGACTGAAAAGAGTTAAAATATAATTGTATTATTTTGTCAGACAATGCATAGATTTTATTCAAACTTCACTAGTATGTAGCAGCAGTTCCCAACAATAGTATAAAATTTATTTCACATTGATATCATAAATAGAACCAGAATAATACAGAAAAAAGTTTATTAATTATTGCAGTGTAATATATTAGCTTTCCAAAACTGCTAGTAATACATAAAAGTACACTTTTCAATTAAATAATAACTAATCACAAGAATAGGAAGTAATTAATAAGTTAGTATTAGCGCTAAAGCTCCCTATTAGAGTGCCATTATTTCTAAGCTGGTTAAAACTGACACATTAGAATGCCATTAAGCCAATTATTTGCTAAATTTTAATTATTAGTTTGCATTTCATTTTTTGTAATATAAACACAATTAATAGATATCAGCATCTAATGTATTTTTGATATAACTAGTTTATCAATCAATTAATAAAGACCAATGGCGCCGTATCAAAAATTTTTTGAAGGTGGAAAGCAAATTTATTTTATAGATTTGTCGTTTGGCGTTTCTGAACGTCAATATCCTGTGGAAAATATTTGATCACAGGTATCTTTTTATAACTCAAAAGGGAACGGTCTGGGAGTGCTTAGAGGAACTAAACGAACTATGCAAGAATAATAGGTTCACCTTCCGGGACATACTAGGGTAGAAGAAAATGAAATAGTAGACAAGCTCGTGAAAAAAGACGATGAGACACCATTTTTTGGGAACCGAAACTTTCTATGGAATCAGTAGCAGTATAATGGCTGAATAACTAAAAAGACAAGAAGAAACCAGGAGACTCACTTACTGAACAGACCTGCAAGACATGAGACAAGCGAAGAAAAGACCTGCAGAAGGGGAATACAATAAACCTATTAGGACGCGCTGTCTCATCCCCATTTCCATATACATACATACAACCTAAAGAAATTATTAATTTAAAAGCCGTTGTAGTTGCCACAGAGCACAGGGTCCTTAATTTTTGAGAATGACCCTGATCTTTTCTTATATATATATATATATATATATATATATATATATATATATATATATATATAATTATATATATACTTTTCGTCATTCTCTCGTTATCCATACGACACACACAACCGAACCACCTAACTGTCCTACAATTTCCGTTATTGTTTTGATGCCCAGATTCTTTCAGTATATCTCATTTTTTATTTTATAACTCTTGGTTTTATATTCTATCCATTTTTCCATCGCTTTGCAGAATTGTTCCCAGATATTTGCAATTTTTTATGTTCCAATGTTTTGCCATGTTTCTCCTTTCTCTTGCAGTTGTCATTGTTTTGGTCTTTTCAATGTTCACCTTCATATTTATTTTTTTTTAAATATCAGTTACATCAACATTTGTATACTGAGGATGGCGATAGTGTTTTGTGATTGGCTGCTTCAAAATCATAGAGTTAACCCAAATTTTATCGATTTTATTCTATTTTCCGACGATTCCCGATTTACAAATAATGGTATGTTCAATAAGCAAAATACTCGGTACTGGGCCCAACAAAATCAACATGAAATGAGAGAGGGCAATTTTCAAGAAAGATGTGGCGTCAATGTCTGGGCTGGTATCGTTGGAAACAGAATAATTGGGTCAATATTGTTTCAAGATCAGTTAACAGGGGTTAGATACTTAGGTTTTCTTCAAAATGAAATCGAAAATCATCTCAATGATATACCTTTAGCAGTTTTACGGCGAATTTACTTTCAACAAGATGGAGCACCACCTCACAATACTAGAGAAGTTCTTAATTATTTAATAGAGCATTTTAATAATCGAATTATTGCAACCAATGATCCGGTACGGTGGCCAGCCCGCTCACCGGATCTTACTGTGCTCGATTTCTTTGTCTGGGGATATGTTAAAGAAAGGGTTTACAATGGAGCAGCCCCAGCTACTCTTGAAATATTAGAAGAAAGAATTTTACGGGCATTTAGAAGTATAACGTTCCAAATGCTACAAAACGTGTTGAGAGAAACAATTGAACGAGCTGACATGTGTCGTGAAAAAGAAGGAATGCACTTTGAACATTTACTACACTAAACTTTTTAACAAATTCAGCTACTGTACTTTCAAATATTTTAAGTGCGTCGTCTAAGTTATTAGTATATTTTGTTAGTTTTTTGTTAATTTTGTTAAATTTTTAATCCAATTCCTGTCTTTCATACTAGTCACTAAAACTTTGCGATTGTATTTTTTTGACATCACCTAAGGCCGTTAGATTAGTTTGCGTCCGATCATGGCCACCTAGATGCAATTTTAAAAGTGGCTCTAAAAAAATGAAGTAGACGTAAAAAGTTTTTAAAATGTCACATTCTGATCTAGAATTGTCTCAGAAATCCAAAGATGTTAAAATACACAGGGTGTTCTATTTAAGCATTCAAAACCGGGGCCATTTCCGGTGAAACCGGAAGTGATCGGAAAGTGGAAAATATGCGAAAACTCTCCTCTTCACATAACATTTACCTGTACCAATTCTCATTTTGATACACATAATACTCTAGAAATTATGACTTGTCTAATAGATTCGTTGACACCCGGTATATATATATATATATATATATATATATATATATATATATATATATATATATATATATATAACTTTTATTAGTTAAAAATGTTGATATGATACTCGCAGCGTGGAATTTAAGCTGTGCCAACATTGCAACAAGTGCCGGATTTTAGACAATATCCTCTGTAGGTTAATTTGTACATAAAGGTTCTCCAGGCAAGGCCGATCCATTCAGGATTTTCTCTCGAGAAACATTTTCCCGAAATAAAATTTTAAAATCTCATTGCTTTTAAAAGTTGGTAAAAAGTCGCAGAGATGGCAAAGGCGCGTATGAATTATTTATAAACCGCGCGTTTCTGCTTAATTAACACTTAACCAGCACGCGATAGCCCTGTTTTTCTACCGGAATAGAAGCCGACTCCGATTACAGAGAGTTTTTGGCTTTTTTCACGTTAAAATGTTTTTATAATTTAAGATAATTTAAAAGCTTTTACAGACTTGTTGCGTTTTTTTAATAACTTTGGTGGGTATCGATTGTACGGCGTTGATTTAGTATGATATTTTGTGTCTCCTTCTTATTACAAGTACGAGAGTAGCTACTTCGAGAACTGGCAATATTGGCATTGCTATACTCTATTCAAGAATTAGAGAGAGTAATAAAACTGTCACGGAAACCTCCAACATACCTGTTCCAGTGCCGCAGGTAACTGAGAACTGCTCATAGTTCAGTTTAATTTCTGTCAGTGAGCAAAGTACACCTTACAGTGTGTCCTTAGTGATTTATCTTGTTTGTGCTTGTTTTTATATATTATTTGATATTAGTGAGATACCCAAGAGATATGGCTTTCACCTCAATATTTATTCCAAAATCGTTAAACCAGGGCAATTTTTCCTCAACGAAAGAGTTATTAGGATGAATGTTTGTGATGCCATAAGACATCAATATCTGGATAATAATGTTAAAAGATCTATTGAGATGTGTTCCAAAATGACAGAAGTTGGAAAATCTACTGCTTACCGAATACTGAAGGAGAAAAAAACGACTGGAATTGTTAGTGCTTCCAAGCCACATTTGGTCACAGGAAGACGAAAAACCCCGTTGGAAAAAGAGATGAAAATTGCAATAAGAAGAACTGTACATACATTTTTTTATGAGAAGCAGATCCCAACCGTCAACAAAATTCTAACGAAAATCAATAAAGATTGGGATTTATCTGAAATTAAAAGAATTGAGCTCTGGAAATTTCTCAGAGAACTTAATTTGTGCTGGGAAAAACCAGATAGGAAATCTATTCTTATAGATCGTCTGAAAACTGAAGGAAATATTTCTGAAGAATTAAGCAACATCGAGATATGGGCTCAAGTAAAATGTAAAAAGTTACAAAATTAGAGATTCAACTGAACTATTGAAAGATTTTTTTAAATAAAGTTACTGCGGAAAATTGGAAAAAATGTGTGGATCATATAGTAAAAGAATAAAACAAAAATGAAAACTCGATCACAAATAGCACAGCACACACAGTAAACACAATTTATTATTTAAATTTTTGTTTTTGTGTATTTTATTGTTTAATGTTGGTTATATATTTTTTTATTTTAGTGTGTTTCACTTTTTAATTTTATATATATTTAAGTCAAATTAGCAGTAATTATTTTATTATTTTATTATTGTATTTGCATCTTTTTCTTAAGCCTGTAGAATTTACAAGTTTGTTTTATTTCTTTGAGGATTTCCGTATAATAAAGTAAATTAAATTAAGATGTCAGTGCAATAGACATAAAAATAAGTAAATCTAATTTTAACTCTAACATATAAAAATTGATTACATTTGAATCCCTTTTTAGTGTTTAATTGTAATTCTACAGATGGTTTAAGAAATAACTAAACCAAAAAGTCAAATATTCTAAAGGTGTTTTTAATTAATAATAAAATGACCGATAGCTCCAAAAAAAAAAATTATAATATTATAGGGACGAATTTATTTTTTTTTTGTATGTTTAACTTCTTTATAATCTTTATCAAACAAATACAATCCCCAACTGTAATGGCAATTTTCTTGATTTAATCTTTAATGACTGTAATACTATATTTCAGTTAGTACGGGACCCTCTGGTACCCTGTGATAGGTATCACCCTGACTTGTGTTTTCAAGTGAATTATGCCAATGGACAAGATTTATTGGACTATGATAGTTTTTATTATAACTTAAAAAATACAAATTATCCGAATATTAATGGTTTTTTTGGGTGGGACTTCTTGGGAACTACTATTTCAGGACCACTATTTTTATCAGTATGTAAATTACGTTATTAAATGTTTTGTTCCCAAATTGCGATCAAAGAATCCAAAGTTTCCTCACTGGTTTAGTTCTGAGCTTAAAGAATTGATATTTAATAAAAAGATTGCTCATAAACGATTTAAGACTACTAACTCTAAGACTGATTATTTGTAATTCTCAAACTTAAGGTCTCAATGGAAGATCGTATCTAGGTTGAATTATGAAGAATACATTTGTTCCCTGCAAAAGTTATTGGGTGGTGATAGAAAAGAGTTGTGGAAGTATGTAAAAATGAAGAGTGTTGGTTACACTATTCCGAGTACAATATCACATAACGATACAACTAGCGACGACCCAAATTCTATAGTGAACTTATTTGTCGATCATTTTTCATCTTCATATATATATATATATATATATATATATATATATATATATATATATATATATATATATATATATATATATATATGATCACGATCCTGGGGCCGCTTTTAACTTTCATTGTGACTCTTATATAAAATTTTCAACTTGTACATTTTCACCCACTGATGTTTTTAATAAGATAAACACATTAAAGGATAACTTGGGCTCTGGTCCTGATAATAAACAATGTTCTTTTTAAAATAATGACAATGTCTCTTTCCACTTATTTTGAGTAAATTATATAATTTGTCCTTTTCCTGATGAGTGGAAGAGAGGTTATGTTTACCCTATTTATAAGAATTCAAATAGAGCACATATAGAAAATTATAGGCCAAATTCTAAATGTTCCATACTTTCTCTTTTAACTGATGAATTAACAACTGTTCTTGGTAATTGTATAGTTCCGGAACAACATGGTTTCAGTAAGGGGAAGTACACAGTTACAAATCTTTTGATTTATGTTGGCTTTTTGCTATGTGCTTTGGAGGATCGTTGCCAGGTTGATGCTATATATACTGATTTTTCCAAAGCGTTTGACATAGTGAATCATACTTTTTTTTTTAACTAAACTGACATCTATTGGTATTCAAGATCCGCTCCTTTCGTGGATGCGAAGCTGTCTCACGGGGAGAATACAGATTGTACGATATAAGAACTACTTGTCGCGTGAAGTTAGGGTACAGTCTGGGGCTATTCAGGGAGCGCATTTGGTCCCTCTTCTGTTCAACTTGTTTTTGAATGATGTCGTCAAGTCTTTTTCGCATGGAATAGCACTGCTTTTTGCTGATGATTTAAAATTTTTTAAGTGCATGAGATCTCTGTAGGATTACATTGATATGCAGTCTGATTTGGATGCATTTAATGTATGGTATACTACTAACAGGTTGTACCTTAACATTGGAAAGTGCAAGACAGTGCGGCTCTGTAGAAAGAAGACTTTAATTGAGTACGATTATAAGATTAACGGTGTGTCTGTGGAATTGACCGATTATATATCTGATGTTGGAGTAATATTGGATAGTCAGTTAACTTTTAAAGAGCATATACATAATATCACGAATAAGGGAATGAAATTGGTAGGGTTTGTTACACGGAATCTATCTGACTTCAACGATATTATTATATTTTATATATTATAAATTTTTGAGACAATGAGGTTATGTTTTAGTCTGAATGTGCCCAAAACGGCTTCCATGCCAAAACTAAAAATAATAAAAATACAGTTCTGATTTGTGTTAAATATGGCAAAATTATCCCTATTTTGTAATGTATGTGAATTATTAGGAAATCGTTAGAAATAAAATAATATTATTTAAACAACTTAGTTTTATTTTGCGCTTATGACCAAAATAATATTCTGTGCCATAAATACTTAGTGATAAAATGAACCTCCTTCCGACGCCTATGACAATGATTAAAATCCTTTTTAACACTTCCAAATATCTTTTTTTATCCAACCCAAATAGTCCATTATTATAGACCGGTATTTCTGACTATAAAATTTCTAACCCATTCCCACGAAACATATACGTGTCTTACAGATTTTGACAAAGACGCCGGACTAAAGAACACATGTAGTTTGCGAAGAAAAAAAGGGTCAAAAATGATTTATTACTCTCTCTAGTTCTTGAATAGACTATAGGTGCCATCCACCAACTTGACATATAAAAGTGTACTGTCCGTGTAAATAATTTTTGACGCCCCCGCTTGCTGGTCGTCATTAAGTGCATATAATTGAATTCTTTGCTAGTTTCTTACATTGGCATGAATGTTTGTCTATAAATGTCAATTTTTTAATTGTAATAATAAGTTTAGACAGTATATCTTTATACAGTATATCTAAAACAATAAATCGCCCTTCTCTGTTCCCGGTGAGAGGTTAATTGAGAATAGTCAATAAAAATACTGAAAAATTAAGCATTTCTATAAAACAGTTACTTAAACGTGAAACTATGCTGTTACCAAACGTTTCCTTCAATAAATCAATTGTGGCACGAGCTGTGTGACATGTTGCGCCGTCCTGTTGAAACCACAGCTCCTGCACATCATGGTTGTTCAATTGATGAACGAAAAAGTCAGTAATCATGGCTCTATAGCGGTCACCATTGACTGTAACGTTCTCTGACCAGCATCGTTTTTAAATAAGTACGGACCAATGATTCCACCAGCCCATAAAGCACACCAAACAGTCAGTTTTTCTGGATGTAACGGTGTCTCAACATACATTTGAGGATTATCATCACTCCAAATATGGCAGTTTTGTTAATTGAGAATAGTCAATAAAAATACTGGAAAATTAAATGTTTCTATAAAATAGTTACTTAACTTGAATTTCTCGGTTTTAAGTTTTCTCAAAATTATAATTTTTTTGTTCAGAGCTAATTTTTTGAACTTCTTTGGAACAGCATAAATCGATGATGGCTTTCAAAATAAATTAACCACATTATATATCTTTGAAAAGTTTGGTTAATATCTCAAAAACTAAACTTTTTAGAAAAAAACAGACTACCCCACTGAACTCTATGTAAAAAACTCTATAAAAATCAGTATTTACGTTTTCAATAAATTAACGCATAACGGAAATACGAGATGTGTCTAAAAACGAAGATTTTAAAAATCATTCTGTAGATTAAAAACTAAGAAAGCCATGATAAATTTGACACCTGAATCTTTTGTTTCGTTAAGGTTAGGTTTTCTTTAACATGTTGAAAATTTTTCACTAATAAAATACCCAGAAAAAAAATAACTTTAGTAATTTAACATGCGCTTAATGACGAACAAAATGTCGGAAATTTTTCATGACAGAAAATTCACAAATAAACGTTACGATTTCATGAATAAAAAGGTCATTGCCTTCTATACTTTTGCCGCTGATAATTTCGTTGACGTACGTACTTTGTACAGGATTTTTGACCTAAAACATGCAAAATATCTTTAAAAATTCAACTCGTTTTTGCATTTATATTAAGGCGAAACTCCCACAACTCCTTTGCCGTGACATTTTGTTCTTAGACATGTATGAACGAACAATGCACGAAACAAGGAGTTATATCGAAAGTTAGCAGTGTGGTAGGTATAAATAATGCGAACTTTGAACTTTGCTTTCAGATTACGATAAGTTTGCTAATAATAACCTTGGCAAAGGCGGAAGAGTCGATTATTTAAGAATGTGGGTGGATTTACGCAGCCTTGTAAAGGTCAAGAAGTCTACATTTTCGGAAAATTCATTTGTTCAAATGGCTTGACCAATTCTTTTGGCGTGAAAAGGAAAAATTACATTCATTTTTTATTTTTAGTAAATTGCTTTACTTTTACAATGAATATAAAGGGTATATTTATATAGAACTTTAAAATGGAATAAAACAAAGATGAATTTTTTAAATTGACATGAAATTTACTTTATTCGAAAGATAACCTTCTGGCATTATAATTTAAATATGACTTCTGGCATATGACCGCCACGGCTGGCTCGGACGTAGTCTAATCTGGAGGTCCAATTTTCGACGACTTTTTCCAACATTTGTGGCCCTATATCGGCAATAATGCGGCGAATGTTGTCCTCCAAGTGATCAATCGTTTCGGGCTTATCGGAGTAGACTAGCGAATTCACATATCCCCACAGAAAATAGTTTAGCGGCGTTAAGTCGCACGATCTTGGAGGCCAATTCACGGGTCCGAAACGTGAACTATGCGGTTACCAAACGTTTCCTTCAATAAATCAATTGTGGCACGAGCTGTGTGACATGTTGCGCCGTCTTGTTGAAACCACAGCTCCTGCACATCATGGTTGTTCACTTGATGAACGAAAAAATCAGTAATCATGGCTCTATAGCGGTCACCATTGACTGTAACGTTCTGACCAGCATCGTTTTTAAAGAAGTATGGACCAATGATTCCACCAGCCCATAAAGCACACCAAACAGTCAGTTTTTCTGGATGTAATGGTGTCTCAACATACACTTGAGGATTATCATCACTCCAAATATGGCAGTTTTGTTTATTGACGTATCCATTCAAACAAAAGTGAGCTTCATCGCTAAACAAAATTCGCTATGAAAATCGGGATCAACGGCAATCTTGTTTTGGGTCCATTCACCGAATCTACGCCTTGCTAGGTGATCGTGTGGCTTCAATTCTTGCACGAGTTGGATTTTGTAAGCACGCAAACCAAGATCTTTCCGCAAAATCTTCCATAAAGTGAATGGATAAATCCAATTCCTGTGCACGATGGCGGATAGACTGATTCGGGTCTTCTTCTACGCTACGCTCTACAGCAGCAATGACTTCTTCTGTACGTACTGTACGATATCTCTGTGGATGCGTATTATCATTTAGAGTAAACGTGGTGCGAAAACGTTCCATAGTTAATCGAATTAATTGCTCTGATGGATGATTATGTTGACCGTAAAATGGACGTAGTGCGCGATACGTATTTCGAACAGAACCATGATTTTCAAAATCAATTTGCACAATTTGGAAGCGTTGTTCAGGCGTCAGTCTATTCATGTTGAAATGCCAAACCAAACTAAACATAAATCACTTGACAGCTGACAAAATGGCCGCCAGTTAAAAAAGTGTTACCTCTATAAAAAACACCCTTTACATAATGTTGTCACCACGTTTTGGCTGGTTCATGTACGGGGTGTCCCATTTTCGAGACTTTTAGTGGGTATTGGAGTCACAAATCTTTTGGCAAATTTGCCATCTGGTCTGACGGATGTTATTTTTCAAGTATGGAAATTTTTAATCGTCACAACATGAGACATTAGTCTGCAGAAAATCACCATTTAATTTTCGGAAGGACACCACAAGTGCGCTTCGAGATTGGTGTCTCGTGTTTTATTTTGGACCGACCCATAGCCTACTGGATGTATGAAGGGGGTCTCACAGCACATAGATACCTAGAAATCCTTAAGAAATTTATTCTAGAATTGCTTGAAATGTTCTATTGGCACATTTCAATTCCATTTATCTTCAACAAGATGGTGCCCCGAGCCACAACTCTGGGTCAAGATAAATATATAATACGTTCTACATCATTTAACAGTTATATCAAAAAAATGCTCTATTATTTTTAGCTACACTGTGTAAATTCTGAAGAAGGTAAAAAAAATTACCGAAACGTCAATCATAAAATATCTATATATATAGGTTAATATATTAATAAAAACATGAAAATTCCATTCAAAATTGGTAAAATTAAAAAGGCATTACAAAATTCAATTTTTCAAGGTATTAAGATTTATCAAATTGCCAGGGGTCATAAAATTTGACCAATCATATTGCAGAAATTTCTTATGTTTTTGCCGACTATGAAAAGCCAAGGCGTAGGAATTTCGGAAGAGTTGAATTTATCAGTTTGCTGAAAGCACTGCGTTTCTCGAGCTCCCGAAAATTTACATAACCTTAAATTTTCAATTGTTAAAAAAAAAGAAACAGAAGTTTTTCTACATCACAAGAAAACAAAAGTAAAATATTTTGGTTTTAAAAGAGGTTATGTGATTTTGTTGTTGTCGAGTAAAAAAAGAATTTAATAATTTATTTAAAATAAATAGTTAAAGTTTATAAGTTGTTCAACTCTCAGACAATAACAAATACGATAATATTGTGATAAGAAGAATATAGAAAAAATTGAATTGAACTGAAAATTGGAAATTTTTAAAGAAGAAAGTAAATAAAATTACTGGAATTGTGTTTTATAATATATTGGGACCAAATAAAAGAAAACATAACAATGTATTTATATTAGATAAGGCAGTAGAAAGCTTTAATTCTTCGTAGATATTGAAAACTAGCATCCATTATTAACTTAACTTTTCATAAAATAAATACTAACCTGTTAGAATATAATAATAATATTTATCATCATAAATATTAGGAGTGAAACTATATTAACTGCTTGTATCACAACACAGCACACGATAATTTGTTTAAAATATTATTATTTCTAAAAAATATACGACGCTTTCCATATAAAACTGCACTATAGCCATCTAGTAGACGATTGCGAAACTAAAACGTTGCCAATTTGTGATCTAGGTTGTTAAAATATATATTTTGTATTTTATTCACTCTGTGTATTGATTGTCTGATTGATATCTTATAAACCACTGAACTCATTTGAGAAGGAGTCAATTTACAGGTAGGAACACATCTATATCTATATAGAAAATTTTGAAAATTGAAAATACTTAAAATTGGTAAAGAATAGTTATAATTTATTATAATTATTTTTTTACCTGGCGCTCAACAAATAAATACTAATTTTTGATTAAATTTTGACAAAATTTTGAAAATTTGAAATATAAGTCCAGAAATTAAATAATAACAAATTTTTCTAAATTTTATTTACGAGCAAGTATTTTGTGCGGGTGCAATATACCCATATAATCTTCACAATATATATATATATATATATATATATATATATATATATATATATATATATATATATATATATATATATATATATATATATTATATATATATAGTTAGAAATGTACATTTTTGTTTTTCTGTGGAATTTAAATATAGGTACGCTAATTACTTCGAAAAGGCTTTGCTCAAATAACTAACCTGAATCTCCATTAAAAAAGAAGAAAATAATTCAATTGTTATCGTCTAAACTGACAAAAAAGGTTGCTGGTTTAACGATGTTTGCACGCCCACTTCACCAACAGATGGCTCCGTGTTTCGATTCAAATACATTGTAGTGATATTTTTCTATTTTTTTTGTTCCATGCTGTGATATATTAGAGGCAGCGGTAGGATTTTATTCTTCATAAAGAAATTCGAGACTGAAAATGTTCATCAAGGGTTCCAATTGTTTTTAAACGTAGAAAATTTAAAACATTTTTTTACCAATATCGAATTTTTATTGAGGATGGAGTCCAAGATGGTTCGTTCATAACTAACCTGAACCTCCATTAAAAAAGAGGAAAATAATTCAATAGTTATGGTCTAAACTGATAAAATAGATTGCTAGTTTAACGATGTTTACACGCTCACTTCACCAACAGATGGCTTAGTGTTTCGATTCACGTACATTGTAGTGATATTTTTTTGTATTTCTATTTTTATCGAGGATGGAGTCCAAGGTTGTTGGTTCATGAACAAAAGCTGTGCAAAAAGACAATTTTTCCTCTGACAGACTTTACAATAATTACAGACGGTTAATGAATTTTGTGGTTTACATAAAAAAATATTTTTCTTATTCACGATGATGCTAGATTCATCAAAGTGACCTAAATATATACAGCGAATGTAGATTTTGAGGGACTCATATGATATTGCTCAACATAATGTTCTGGTCATAAAAACAATTAATATATTTTATCCTAAATTAATGATAAATATCTTTCAAACGCTTCAGTAGTTTCATTTACGTGGAAATGGCATTTTTATTTAAATTCAGTCATAATTTTAGATTGGCTGTAAGATTACATTGTTAATATTCAGTTGTAATATAAGGGGTCTTAAAAATGTGTTGATTAAGCTAGATTTATAGCGTACAAGAATTGGAAAACAAGAGTGTAAAAGTAATAAAAAATTAGATTTTATGGTTATTGTAATATTTACTGTATCTTAACTGGAAAACAGGACTTTTAGTAAATTTTGAGTATTTTTTGGCTTAAATATGCTGTCATCGGTGGCAAAATAAGTAGTAAATTACTTATTTAAAATGAAAAAAAAAATTTGCTAGATTTTAAAAATACTGATGAGAGATAAACTTTAGATCGAAATGTCTAAAAGTATATAGAATGAAAAAAAAAGTTAAAGGTTCAAGAAGTTGTTCCTTAGGTGTATATATATATATATATATATATATATATATATATATATATATATATATATATATATATATATATATATGTTATATCTTGGCAATTTCGATGGCTTGCGTAATAATTAAATGCAAGGATATTAAAAAACATCTCGAGATCTTCTTAGTACATATAAATAAATTAATCTTAATTTTAATTCTTAAGTTAAAAAGTTAATATAAGTTAATCACTTCTCGTAAAAATCGATACTACAGCCAATTTTATTCAGGATTGAAGAATACCATCATCTGTGAAGGGTAAGTAAAAATTCACATTGAAATACGAGAAATAGAATTGGAACATTAGAACTTAGATTTCATTATTTAAATTGAAATAAACATAAATAATTACAAATAACTAATAGAAGATACGAAACAGAGTAATGAGCGTTAATAATTATAATAATAATTAGTTAAAGGTAAAATAAAATAAATAAGTTAAATTAAGCGGATATAGAAATATTTAAGAATCTTGGCCATTACTTTCCTTTAAAAATAATAAATAATTTTCATTCTCTGAGCACAGATGACTTTCAAGGGCCGCAGTAAAAAGGTTTTGTTTTTCCAATTTTGAAAAGTTTAAAATTAAAATTCCAAAATTAAATTTATCCTCTTATCTCTGGTGAGAACAAAGAGGTGAGGCAGCCAGAATTTTCACGCTGGTCGGGTGGTTTTAGTAGGAACAGTAAACAAATAATAATTACAATAATAATAACAGGACCTTACCAGAAATAATTCGGAATTATATTTAATTAGTTTCGACCAAGTTCTCCAGAACCGTTGGACAGGACCATACGCGCATTCCAACAGGACATCTTAGAAATAGATACGAAATAAATTCACATTTCGACTCGACTCACTATCATTCTCTAATGAATACTTCGATTATAGATTTACCGTTTGAAGAAATGTGGATTGGGTGGTTGCAAAGGCAATATAACACAATAAATTTCCTTAGTTTAGGTTAGTTAGTGTGTATATGGCATTGCAATGTATTTCATTGTGTTTTTCGTTTTTAGGTTTTTATTTTGTTGTAGTTTATTACAAAATTTTGAAAATACGTTGTTTGATGATTTTATTTATTTGTGATTCTAAGAAATTGTTTTCTTTAAGGGTATTTCTTACTTTTTTAAGTGATTCTGGTCTATATTTTTGTGAGGTTAATGCTAGTGCTCTATCAGTTAGTCCTATTATTACACCTAATTTCTGAGAAGTAGGGTGGTGTGAATTATAATTAATGCCATATACACAAAATTTATCTGAAAAAAGTTCACATGTCCTTAGAAAACATGACATCAGTGTATGTCATAAAGCCCAAAATTTGTTATCGTCACTATTTACTCCTCTAAAAAGTAAAGTTCCTGTGAAAAAAAAATCAAACCTTGTGTATTCCATACCATGCCTAAATTGTCCAAAAAAAGACATTGGCATGACAACTCAGTATTTAGAAAACAGACTTAATGGGCATAAATACACGAAAAATGCATATTCTGCTCTACACAAACACGAATCGAATTTAAAACATGAATTTGATTATAAAAACACCAATATTTTAACCCAAGACCAAAACTATCACAAATTACTTGTCAAAGAAATGATATATATATATATATATATATATATATATATATATATATATATATATATATATATATATATATATATATATATATATATATATATATACAGGGTGATTCAAAAATCGATCACGAAACTTAAGGGGGTGATTCTACTTGACAAAATAAGGGTATAGCTTCATATAATTTTTTTTCAAAATGTCATTCGTTTTCGAGTTACAAGCCGTCCAAGTTCAAGTTTTTATTTTTTGTTTTTTGAATTACTCGCTTACAGGAAAACCGATTTGACTAATATTTGAAAGATAGGCTAAGTCTTCTGCGCTTCATCATTTTAGTAACAATTCACATTGATTGTTTGCCGCTAGAGGGCACTTTACCTACATTGAAAATTGTTTTTTTGTCATAATTTTTTAGTGTTGACAGCTACAGTAGTTTTTGGCATAATTTCTGAAAGACTGATGCCAGGCCTTTAAAAAAGGTGCTCTTTATTTACATCGCTAAACCCAACGGTTTAGACGTAAATCACCCTTAAAAATTAAGTGGTAAATTTACTTTTCTCATTTCATTACCACCAGCTACCAGGTAAATAGCTATCAAAGTATACTAGAGCTGTCAGTTTAACATCAAATAAATTCGCTTTTTAAACTATTTAATTTATAATCTTAAAATAACTAATAATGGCTAATCAGTAAATATTCATATTATGGATTATTGCGATATACATTTAATTGATAAAAATTAATGAAACAGTACTAAACAAACTAAAAAAGATTCTCAAAATGTCCCCCATTTTCTTCCATACATTTCCTAACACTCTTCAAAAAATGTCGCCTAAATCGATGAAAAATTCCTGGTGTTTCTTTAATAATTTGGCACTTTTCGATTATCCTGAAGCGAAGATCCTCGACGTTGATTACTGGAATATCGTACACCAATTGTTTCAAATGACCCCAAAAGAAAAAATCCATAGGATTAAGGTCTGGTGACCTCGCTGCCCATGCCAATGGTCCACTTCGTCCTATCCATCGCTCAGGATACGTTGCATTCAAATACTGTCGGACACGTATACTAAAGTGGGGCGGAGCTCCGTCTTGGAGGATCCCCATGTTGGCCCTTACTTCCAATGGCACATCTTCCAGATACAATGGGAGACGATTTTGGATAAAATCTAAGTATACGTCACCAGTTAATGGGCCATCAAAGAAATGAGGACCAATAAGGTAATCTCCTATTATCCCTGCCCACACATTTAGTGAAAATCTACGCTGATGTTTCGTTTCTACCACATTGTTTGGGTTCTCGTAAGCATATGTGTGGATGTTGTGTAGATTTGTTATGCCATCACGAGTGAAACCAGCTTCGTCAGTGAATAATATGACGCCAATTAATCGATTATCGTGTTCATACTTAGCTAGGATCTGATTGCACATTTCCAACCGTCTCGGCCGATCATCGTCATAAAGAGCCTGCACCTTTTTTGAATGAAACGGGTAGAGTTGTTCTTCTCTTAGTATCCTCCATGAACTAGCCTGACAGAGCCGCACTTCATTCCCAATTTTTCTAGTACTAATACCTGGATTATCTTCAATAATTTCAAGCACTCTTTCTTCTTGTTGCACGTTTCTAGCAGTTCTAGGTCTTCCCCTATTTCCATTATAACTTTTAAAGGAACCACATTCCGCAAGCCTCCTGTGCACACTGGAAAATGTTTGAGCATGAGGGATATTTCTTTCCGGATAACTCTCCATATAATATCTTCTTGCCAACTCTGCATTACCATTTGCTTTTCCATAACAAAAATGGATATCACAATATTCGATATTTGAATATTGGTGATTAGCCATTATTAGTTATTTTAAGATTATAAATTAAATAGTTTAAAAAGCGAATTTATTTGATGTTAAACTGACAGCTCTAGTATACTTTGATAGCTATTTACCTGGTAGCTGGTGGTAATGAAATGAGAAAAGTAAATTTACCACTTAATTTTTAAGGGTGATTTACGTCTAAACCGTTGGGTTTAGCGATGTAAATAAAGAGCACCTTTTTTAAAGGCCTGGCATCAGTCTTTCAGAAATTATGCCAAAAACTACTGTAGCTGTCAACACTAAAAAATTATGACAAAAAAACAATTTTCAATGTAGGTAAAGTGCCCTCTAGCGGCAAACAATCAATGTGAATTGTTACTAAAATGATGAAGCGCAGAAGACTTAGCCTATCTTTCAAATATTAGTCAAATCGGTTTTCCTGTAAGCGAGTAATTCGAAAAACAAAAAATAAAAACTTGAACTTGGACGGCTTGTAACTCGAAAACGAATGACATTTTGAAAAAAAATTATATGAAGCTCTACCCTTATTTTGTCAAGTAAAATCACCCCCTTAAGTTTCGTGATCGATTTTTGAATCACCCTGTATAAAGAAGGAACAACATACTGTCAATGATAAACAAGATATAAAAAACCTTAGTCAGATATATTACAATCTAATTTGTTAAGTTAATAATTAAAAATCCATAAATTTTAAACCCTCTCTCTCTCTCTCTCTCTCTCTCTCTACATATATATATATATATATATATATATATATATATATATATATATATAAAACCGAAACTTAAAACTAAATTTTTTGCTATAGTGCATTGCTTTACACCATGTTTTTTTAATGCCCCATTTTTGATACGGTGTGAGTGACTACAGTGGCACAACAATACTAATCCAATAACTTTTAATTTTAAAAATGCACAGAAGAAATAATATTTCCATACATATGTCCAAGGCATAAACAAAAAAGACAGATATATATTAACAAATATATAAAATAAAAGGTACAAATTATTGTTGAATACGGGGCATGCTGACAAAATGTGCGAAATAAAAATATTTCCACACTTTTGTCTGTGACTACATATATATATATATATATATATATATATATATATATATATATATATATATATATATAAGGTATTCCATTTTGATAGTTGAAGAATAATGATAGGGAACCTAACTACCTACATTTTGATAGATGCCATGTTAAAGCATTTAAAAATATAAGAATGTGAAAAGTTCCTGAAGAGATTGTCCAACTCCCGCGGTTTAACACACGTGCATACGAGTATATGAAATATTAAAATTTACAACTTATAAGTACCGTTGTTTTAATTCGAGCAAATCGAGACACGCAGAATTGGATTTCCACTTATTTATACGTTTCGCGAAATAAATGCAGGTCAGATGCCACAAGGTAGTCGTAATATATCAGTGACTATGTTTATTCCCTGTAGCATTTGATTTTTTTTTTTGCTTTGACCTCTTTACTTTGTAGTATAATAAAGACCACATTTTGTCTTAAAAATATATAAGTACAATTCTTTCTTTGACCAAAGGAAAATCAGTGTTATCTAAGTACGAGCATTGTTAACCATCTTATTTTAGAAACTAAAAGAGTTAGAGGAAATAATTTTGTAGAAATGCTTTATGTTATTAGATGAAATGTTAGCAATATTTTGTATAGATTGTGGTATGTTTAAATTCAATAGATTTGAAGAAATTTGTACTAAAACTGCAAGTTCTGCCATTTGACAAGATATAGCATTTTGGGACATCATGGCTTGCTTGTCTGTATCATTTTTTTTATGTTTCACACAAATATGTCAACTATTGGTTAATAAAGGGTGTTTCTTATAGAGATATAGAATTTTAAGTTGGCAATACTTTTTTAACTGGCGGCCATTTTGTCAGCTGTCAAGTGATTTATGTTTAGTTTGGTTTGGTATTTCAACATCAATAGACTGACGCCTGAACAACGCTTCCAAATTGTGCAAATTTATTTTGAAAATCATGGTTCTGTTCGAAATACGTATCGCGCACTACGTCCATTTTACGGTCAACATAATCGTCCATCAGAGCAATTAATTCGATTAACTATGGAACGTTTTCGCACCACGTTTACTCTAAATGATAATACGTATCCACAGAGACGTCGTACAGTGCGTACAGAAGAAGTCATTGCTGCTGTAGAGCGTAGCGTAGAGGAAGACCCGAATCAGTCTATCCACCATCGTGCACAGGAATTGGATATGTGTCCATTCACTTTATGGAAGATTTTGCGGAAAGATCTTGGTTTGCGTGTTTACAAAATCCAATTCGTGCAAGAATTGAAGCCACACGATCACCTAGCAAGGCGTGGATTCGGTGAATGGGCCCAAAACAAGATTGCCGTTGATCCCGATTTTCATAAGCGAATTTTGTTTAGCGATGAAGCTCACTTTTGTTTGAATGGATACGTCAATAAACAAAACTGCTGTATTTGGAGTGATGATAATCCTCAAGTGTATGTTGAGACACCGTTACATCCAGAAAAAACTGACTGTTTGGTGTGATTTATGGGCTGGTGGAATCACTGGTCCGTACTTCTTCAAAAACGATGCTGGTCAGAACGTTACAGTCAATGGTGACCGTTATAGAGCCATGATTACTGACTTTTTCGTTCATCAATTGAACAACCATGTGGTTTCAACAAGACGGCGCAACATGTCATACAGCTCATGCCACAATTGATTTATTGAAGGAAACGTTTGGTAACCGCATAGTTTCACGTTTCGGACCCGTGAATTGGCCTCCAAGATCGTGCGACTTAACGCCGCTAGACTATTTTCTGTGGGGATATGTGAAGTCGCTAGTCTACGCCGATAAGCCCGAAACGATTGATCACTTGGAGGACAACATTCGCCGCGTTATTGCCGATATACGGCCACAAATGTTGGAAAAAGTCATCGAAAATTGGACCTCCAGATTAGACTACGTCCGAGCCAGCCGTGGCGGTCTTATGCCAGAAGTCATATTTAAATTATAATGCCAGAAGGTTATCTTTCGAATAAAGTAAATTTCATGTCAATTTCAAAAATTCATCTTTGTTTCATTCCATTTAAAAGTTCTATACCTCTATAAAAAAACACTCTTTATAAGGTTTATCTGAAAACACGATAATTTTTTTCTTATACTTTTTAATTTTAGAAATTGGCGTTTTAGTTAGAAAATTTCTGCAATGGTTGTTTTTAAAGACGACGGCTTTTTCATTAATTAATATGAACAAATAGTAACGGA
Source organism: Diaprepes abbreviatus (assembly GCA_034092305.1). Taxonomy (NCBI): domain Eukaryota; kingdom Metazoa; phylum Arthropoda; class Insecta; order Coleoptera; family Curculionidae; genus Diaprepes; species Diaprepes abbreviatus. The sequence continues at coordinate 1,485,756 of JASJET010000310.1, forward strand.
ACATCGGTGAAGCAAAGCAAACCGCTTGTCCACGACACAATTGAGGTTGCCAAATCCATTTTTTTTTTAAATTTTCAGTTAAACAAGAAGTTAACAAATAAATGAAAGAAGTAAATATGTAGGAACTGAAAACATACCACTATATTAAAGATAATTCGAGGTTATGTTTTCCAGAAATAGTAATTTTTATGACCTCTAAAGTGAAAATGATAAATATTTTCCTTAAATGATTTGTAGAATTTGCTGTTGCCTGTTTCAAAACGTCAAGATTTTGGTTAATTCTGGAGTGGTATATGGGAAAATGAATAAATGGATTTGTCGTCCCATAATTGCTACTTATATATTTTTAAAATTAATTCTATAAGTTAACTAAAAAATATTTTTCTTCCCTTATAGATTAGGATTTTACAGAGCAACCCCGCGGGTTCTACTGTCTCGACATTGGGTTCTTGGAAGGCTAGGAAGGCTTCAGCAGCAACTTAAAGTAATTCTATGGACCTCAAGGAAAATGTAACACCTTTTTTACTTCTCAGGATTATCAAATATTATTCTTATTGAGGGCCTAGGATATAGGAAACTATGTAGGAAAGTTTTACAAAATCTAAAAATTTCACCGGTAGCTAATATATATATATATATATATATATATATATATATATATATATATATATATATATATACAGGGTGTCCAAGATAAGGATCCTAACCATGGGGATCTCGGAAACAGTTGGAGATACGAGGTCGGTTAAATTAGAGAAAAGTTGCGCAATTTAGTGCTAAATTAAACGCAGTTAAAAAAATTTAAAAATTTCAAACACTTCCGGAGATTTCCGGAAAAAAACGAAATTTGGCAAAATCGTTTTTAATTTTTGCAGGCTTTATTTAAAGAGATATCAGAAAATAAAAGGTAGATTCTCATTGCCACTTTTTATTTTTTATAATATGGTCTAAAGAAAATTTAAATCCGACGTTTCGTTTCTGAGATACCATCATGAACTTTCATTTTTTATATGGAACAAAAAAAAGTATCCCATGTATTTGATAGCATTTTTTATTACAAATTCAACGGTGTATCACACTTGCATATCAAGTGTGTAGTTCATTGGCTTTTATAAAACTGATATACCTTTCTCTCTCGCTCTCATGGAGCTCTTATGGAAAGTACTTGAACTACGTATTCGATATGCAAGTGTGATACACCGTTGAATTTGTAATAAAAAATGCTATCAAATACATGGGATACTTTTTTTTGTTCCATATAAAAAATGAAAGTTCATGATGGTATCTCAGAAACGAAACGTCGGATTTAAATTTTGTTTAGACCATATTATAAAAAATAAAAAGTGGCAATGAGAATCTACCTTTTATTTTCTGATATCTCTTTAAATAAAGCCTGCAAAAATTAAAAACGATTTTGCCAAATTTCGTTTTTTTCCGGAAATCTCCGGAAGTGTTTGAAATTTTTAAATTTTTTTAACTGCGTTTAATTTAGCACTAAATTGCGCAACTTTTCTCTAATTTAACCGACCTCGTATCTCCAATTGTTTCCGAGATCCCCATGCTTAGGATCCTTATCTTGGACACCCTGTATATATATATAAAAGATTGGTGTTTTTGTTTATCATAATAGAGATTTTTTTCATGGTTTTAGATTAGTACATGTTTATGACTTGACGAAAGACCCTGAATTCCACAGATCCGCCGAATATTAAAAAAATCTTTATTTTACAGGTTGTAAATTTTTTTGATCAGCTACGTGATGATATTGAGGATGCTGGTAATCATACAATATTTAAAACGCGACATTTTCTTCAATTATTGTCATGGATGCTTTTAAATTGAGGAAATAAATGATTTGATTTCATTTGGTTTTGACTTATCCAATACTTGAAAGCTTCGATCATACTCTAGATTTAAACAACAATAGATTTGTTTGAAGGCTGTTTATGGTCGGTGGGAGAGACGCTTTTTTGATGTTTGACAGACATAAACATATTTACTTATCTTGTCTTTCAGTTTAATTGCTTGTCGTGACTTTTTTCGGTGTTAATAAGTGTTAGAAATTACTATAAATGCGAAGTTTGCAATTAATATTAACAAAAAGAGGATTTAAAAACATTTTTATCGGTAAATATTGTTAGATATTGTTTACATATTGAAAATAACAATAATAAAAATTTAGGCAACCATATATTCATATTTTATTTTCAGAATTGACGCACCCAGGGGTATGTTCGAAGGACGTACCGATGATACTCGTTTAAATAATGCAATTAGAAAAGGATAGCATAAAATCGGTATGTCTGTACCAAGAAATGAAATATCTACTGTTTATCAACACTTTTTCAAATATAAATAAAAATATTATTACGTTATTCAGCGTTCAAACAACCGGGCCCTAGTTCTGACGTTATGCTACTTCTGTAGGGGTATGTTCGAAGCTTGAAAGTAAACTTGCAAGAAGAGACGATAGAAGTTGATTTGATTAGTTTTCTTTTGAATTGAGGATTGTGGTGGAATGAGGAAGGATGTCATATATTACATACAGCTGAAGATATGTATGTGCAAAGATTAAAGAAGATATCATTGACAAAAAAGGGAAAACAATCGATTAAAAGCTCTTATCCAAACATTGAAACAAAAAATTACTGCAACTAAAAAAGATCAGCTGTTTTTCAAGCTCTCGGAAACAAATATAAAACAGTTCTTATTTTTTTGGTTTTTATGTATTTTCTTCCAGTTTGTTACATAACATTTCTATAAAAATTACTTCAAAATTATTCTTGTAAATCGTCGAAAAGACATATTGTGTGATTTTTTAACATTTTTAAAAAATTTAAATCAACTTTTTTGTTTGAATGACACTGATGATTTCGATGAACTAAAATAAACTAATAAGTTCCAAAGACCTCGTACTGTATTACAAAACAAAAGAATTATTTTGATTTGTCGAGCACCACACAATTATATAATCAATAAAATTTTGAAAATTAGTTGAAAATGGTAAAAAAATTGCTTATTGGACGAATTATTTACTCAACCTACAAGAGTAATTTTTATACAATTTATTATATAAATGTTAAGTTAAAAAAAACTGAACTAAATATAAACACAAAATAATATCTTAAATAAAATTTTTTATAAAAACGGCTGATATTTATATTATATTATTATTATATTAGTATATTAACGGATCAAACAAATACAATCCATTTCAAAAATAAAAAATACAAAAACTATTTAAAACAGAATCAGAACTAAATAACTTACAAATCTAAGAACGCATTAAAGTGCTTCAAAAGACAGGTATTGACAGTTGATAATATTAATTAGTTTCTCAAGAATTGTAATATTTTTAATTTAAAGACATTAACTGGCAAATGAAAAATATCAATGTCAGTAGGAACTGAATTCATTACCCTACACATTCGAGAAATAGGACTGTTAATGCCATAATTCGTTCGGTGATATATCACCTCAAACAAATCGTGCGTTCTTTGAGGAACCGATAATCCAATATTATTGAGTAGTTCAGGAGAATCAATACAAGCGTTAACAATCTTATAAAGTAGAACGAGGTCAAGATATATACGCCTCACACACAATGGTAGCAACCTCAAAGTATCGGCAGTATCATCATCTACAGACCGCTCCTGCTGCAGTCCCTGCTTAAAGGCAATGAAACTAAAAAACTTTCTTTGTACTCTTTCCACTTTTTCTTTGTATGTAAAATAATGAGGTGACCAAACTTGAGACGCATGTTCCAAGACTGATCGAACTACAGAGCAGTATATCACTTTAAAACAATCTACACTATTAAAATCTGTAAGCATTCTCTTCACAAACCCGAGCAACTTCAAACTTTGTTCACAATATTATCAATATGTGTGTCGAAGCGAAGGGCCCTATCAAATGTAACACCCAGATCCTTCACACATTCAACACGATTAATCGTGCTGTTATCAAGAAAGTAATTAAAAGTTATCCAATCCCTTTTACGATAAAAACTTATAATGGAACACTTTTTAATATTGAGGTGCATAAAATTTAAAATTTAAATAAATTTACCCATCTACATGTATTTCACATAATTTTTGCGTTACGTCATTAATTAATTTTTTCCCTACGTAGTCGCTAATAGGCGAACATTTCATCAGAGGGCGCAAAACGCGGCCACAGAAATTAATATTGACTTGCCTATCTATTCCTTCCTTATTTATCCTATGGTTCAGAGGAATATTATTGATGACGCGTGGGCATTCTTTGGCCGTACAATAAAATATTGATATTAGTAAAACAGTGCAAAAATTGGAAAAACAAGATATAAAATTTAACACTGGACTAGCAAAAACTGTTGTTGAAAAAAATAAAGGTATGAAAAATGAAAGAAGAAATATCGTTTCTATATTGTGATATTAAGAAATATTAAAAACAAGCCTTTATATAACAGAGCGTCTCTAAAAATAAATTATTATTGCTTAACAACTTATTGTAATCGATGTAAACCTATCCACACAGCAATTTCTTATTTCAAAATCGAAACCAGGTCAAAGAATATCATAAATACCTTATTCATTAGTTTGAAATAGATAGAACATACCGCTGTACCGTTTTCTAAAAGCGGTTACTTGTTTATGTCTATATTTAAATTTAGATCAATAACAAATTGTTGTTCTCGGAATTAATTAAAATTAACAATTTTTTAAAGTCAGATGATTATAAATATATTTTTATTCGTTCTGTACTGTTTGGGTGTTTCTTGGTATTTGCTGAAAATTTTTCGCTGGGACCGCGGAGACATTTTTTCTTCTCATATTGTGTTAAATCGATGAGGTCATTTCATGTCAAAGAGAAAAACTATCGCGGACAGGAGATTATTATCATGTTGGATACTCAAGTTCTCAAGTAACTAGCCTCAAGATGACCTGGGGCTACAGCGGGGTAGAGGGAAATTAAATAGTAGAAACCGAATTTCGAATTTGTCTGTCGTTTCTTTCAACCAAGACATCTAAGAATGGTAATTTATTTCCAGAAAAGCCACGCACACAGGACAATACCTTAATTATTCATCTAATCACTCCAACAACATCAAACAAAGAAATATAAGAAATTTCGTATATAGAGCCTTAACTCTCTGCAACTCCAACGAGAACTTGATGAAAGAGATAGTTTACATTAAAAATGATCTGACAGCCAACGGATACCCAGTATATCTAGTGGATAAATTTCTTGAACAACGCAGAAATAGGACAATATCGACAACGAATGAAGAACGAAAACCAGTAGGGAATATTCCCTATCTTAAAGGCATTTCAGAAAAAATTAGAAGGATAGGAAAACGATATAAAATCAACGTTGTTTTCAATTCAAATGACTCTCTGAGAAGTCGGGTCACTAGGGTCAAACCAACAACTCAAAGAGACATGAAGAATTGTGTATATCAGATACCATGTGAATGTGGCAATTCCTACATTGGCGAAACAAAGAAATCTCTTGACGTAAGGATCAAAGAACAGCAAAAATTCACATCTCGAGGAGAAACAGAAAAATCTGGTGCCGCCAACCATGCCTGGACTCATGGACACCACATAAAATGGTCTGAAGCTAAAATACTACACCGAGAACAACATTGGAAAAAACGGAAATTCAAAGAAGCCGCGGTTATACATCAGAACCCGAGTTATTTTAGTAAACTATCTCTATTTATAAGAGAAGTGTGGAAACCGCTTCTTAATAATTGTAAACTAAAACTAAATGCAGCATAAAAAATGGGATTTTGCCATAGCAGGCATGACTGCACCCATCTCAATCATACTCTACTGCATTTACTTTTAGTATAAATAGTCATGTAGCTAAGAGATTTATTTAGTTTCACTTGAAAACGGCTAGAGATAACAGCTGAGTATCTTAATTTTAAACAGTTAAATATAACATAATTCTTTTCACCACACAACTTATAATAAATTTGAGAAATCACAATTTGTGAGCTATCTGAAACTTTTATTTAAATAAGTAACATATTTTATATTTAAATTATGTTAACTACAGCACTTAACTTAATTAGACTGTGTTAAACACTATACGACACTACAATTAAATAAATATTATGATTATAATTTATGGGGACATATAAATATGAACCCTACAGACCAACGAATGTCCTTCAGTATAAAAACCTTATTTATGGTACATTTGATATTCAAGCCTCTACATATCTTTATAAAATAAAAAAAAATGTATTAAAAGTTGCATGTGAGATCCGCCAGGCGTCTGGCCTTTGGTTTTGACCCCTGGTCATAAACAGTTTCTCAATCATTGTTCAAGTTTCAGGTTTTCTTTCAAATTTAGTTGTCAGGACAGAATATCTTGCAGTAAGAGGCTGGATATTTTGTGAATTCATACAATAAATAACTGATTGGATAGTTTCCGTAGTGGATTGGGTTGATGGCTTTTAAGAGTTGTAATTTCCACCGTTTCAAGGTTTATCAGTGCTGGCTTTCTGCAATAATGTCAGTATATTACTTTGTATATATAATTACTACTTTTCTTAATATCCCTTTTTCTTTATATATTAGAATCTTAAAGTACTTGGCTCTTTGTATGCATTTTTGTTTAACAGTACTAGAGTGTCAATTTAAGATAAATTTAATCCAGGCAAAGTACAAATATTGTAATGGCAATCAATAACTTCACAAAAATAACAACACCACTATTTTTTTTTCTTTTGGCGATTAATTTAACGTACCAAAACTACTTTTTGCCTAAAATGGCAACAAAATATACTACGGATATTTTCGATCTGATAGGTCAATTCAATCTGTCATCCATTTTATTTTTTGAAATTCTCGGGTTTTATCACGTTCATATCTGGTCACAATGCCTTTCAAGAATACGGCTTTTACTGTCAAAAAGTTCACATCGCCATTCCCATCACCATTCACATCACCTTTCACATCACACTTTCGAAGATAGGGATCCTGGGCGTTCGCGAACTACCGCTTGGGATACGCTGCTCTATAGCAATTTTAAAAACTGTGGGAGGTTAGAATGATATGGTTCTTGTTATTTTTATAGCACATATGTACTGTTTACATATTTTTGGATTTGATTTAAGAAGTCCAGACACACAACACTTTTTCCATGATACAAAACTTAACTTTTCAAATCTAAAAATAATCAAAATCAAATATGGCTACGAGATTCTATGACACAAGCATAGAATAAGTTCTGTTCGGAAATATGGATACAGTTGCTTGTTAAGTAACGTCATTGCATCGATACCAGCGCATACGTGGTTGGACTCGCCCCTAACATATCTAGACACGAGCATATTTAGGAAATTGTTCTGAGATATACTTTGCGGTTGGGAGTACTTTCCCGATGATGCTCAGTTCGGCAGAACGTTACGATCGCTGCGAATTACCCGGCTAGCTTGCTCCCATTTGGTTTGCCAGGCATAAATAAATCATTAACATGACAACTGATAACCGATAACCCATTTAAAAAAAAGCCAAGGCTGTTCACAGGTAGGAAATCACTTATAACAGTTTCGTGCTGGCAATGAATAAATTTATTTATTTATATAATTCATAACAAGTAGTCTGACAACTAATCCTCATTGTTAACAAACTAAAACAAAGCGTATATTGAAAATAAGATAAACTGTTACTGTAAATCTAAATACCGCTTAACAGGAGACAGTTAGGTATACAACTCACCAGATACCAAATATGATTGTAGTCTCGCGTCTTCAAAATGCCGAATACCATAACAAATTCACCGAAATCACCTGTTCTATTTTAAGTTGATAATATAACAACAGTTTCCTATCTTTTCTAGTCAATTTGTTAAAAGAGTTGAACAATAGCAATACCTTTGGTACACACGTAATTTCAGAATATAACCTGAGTTATACGCAAAAACTGTATTATATCTATCCAGTTTGCTCGTAATTATCATCGGCCGTTTAAACTGTCCTCCATTATTCCATTTTGCCTTGTTGCTCGCTTATTCCAACCAACTCGAAACATTAAAGAGTTTTCGCAATTGCAATTATATTAAAGTATGTGTAAATAATGAAAATAACAGGTTCGTTTCAGCAAAGGTTATTTTGTATCGCACGAATATCCTGTGGAACAGTTTAATTAATTGCGTCGTAATAGAACGCAAACAAAAATCTAAAATGTTTCAGAAGGAGGCTTCTCAAAAACAAAGTCAGCAGACAAAGTTACATTTTGAAATCTATGCATTCAAAATTATGATATATACCAAGTTCTAGGTATAGAAACATCATCTCTTTTCTAATATTCCTGAGTTTCTTTGACTGCAATACGGATTTCGACTGTATTCAAATAAAAATATAATTTTACCGCCAAACGGTAGTTTCCGTAATAGAAATCCTAAAACACCTTTATTTTTAAGAAATTTAATTTTTATTTAATAATTAAAATGTAATTAAATCACTCTCAAGTCAGGTGTAAACGAACACCAATCAAAGTGCATGACATCACTTGTTCGCAAATATCATCGCTGTCAAAGGCTACGCTGTTTGGATAACATTATTTTATAGTGATTTCCGTGCAATTTCTTCGTAATTTTCTTACTACTCCCTTTGAAAAAGGTTCTAAGAAGTTTTCCCACGATGGGAAGTGGATTTATTCAAGCAAAAATTGCCTTAATATACTAATTGTTTTACGGTGGCTGAAAACGGTATGCAGTCTGCTAAGCTAGAGCTGGATAGAATGATGATGATTCGATGATACTAACTGATCTATGACGATATAGCCACTTCATTTCCTGGGCATATTCGAGGCAGTCGTTTCTTAGTTCTTCCTTAGTGAAACCGTTTTCATTTCAAGGTAATTCCACTCGAAAACAAGGATATAAATAAAATGAGTTTTCTTCTAGTTAAAAATTGCTCGTACTTTTAGTAGTCTGGAAATAATATTAATAAACATGATAAAATTTAGTTATCGTAAAGAACTCAAATAAACGCAAAACATTGCGAATACTATTTATTTCTTTTTCTCCGTGCCTCGCTATTATAATGAGAAAACCCGAAACAAAGGATTTTAATAAGTTAATGGACACGCTTTACAACCGTTTTTACTACGACTCCATAAAAATTCAAAGATAATGTATATTGTTTTTTAGTTTTTAAAATTTGTATGACTTGTATTTATAATTTTATTTAATAAAAATAAGGTCCACAATATTGCATTTTCTAATAGTATTTTCTCGTTTATCGTAAACCTGTCAAACGCCTTTACTTAGTGAAGAGATATTGCTGCAGAAAATAATTAAAGAAGTCGGACATAAGAAAGAGCTATTAAATTAGCCACTGCTGCTGCCACTGCCACTGCCACTGTTGCTGCCACTGCCACTGCAACTGCAACTGCAACTGCAACTATAACTGGCACTGGCACTGCCACTGCCACTGTCACTGCAACTGCCACTGCAACTGCCAATGCAACTGCCACAGCAACTGCCACTGCAACTGCCACTGCAACTGCCACTGCAACTGCCACTGCCACTGCCACTGCCACTGCAACTGCCACCGCAGCTGCCACTGCAACTGCCACTGCAACTGCCATTGCAACTGCCACTGCAACTGCCACTGCAACTGCCACTTCAACTACCACTGCAACTGCCACTGCAACTGCCACTGCAACTGCCACTGCAACTGCCACTGCAACTGCCACTGCAACTGCCACTGCAACTGCCACCGCAGCTGCCACTGCAACTGCCACTGCAACTGCCATTGCAACTGCCACTGCCACTTCAACTACCACTGCAACTGTTACTGCAACTGCCACTGCAACTGCCACTGCAACTGCCACTGCAACTGCCACTGCAACTGCCACTGCAACTGCCACTGCAACTGCCACTGCAACTGCCACTGCAACTGCCACTGCAACTGCCACTGCAACTGCCACTGCAACTGCCACTGCAACTGCCACTGCAACTGCCACTGCAACTGCCACTGCAACTGCCACTGCAACTGCCACTGCAACTGCCACTGCAACTGCCACTGCAACTGCCACTGCAACTGCCACTGCAACTGCCACTGCAACTGCCACTGCAACTGCCACTGCAACTGCCACTGCAACTGCCACTGCAACTGCCACTGCAACTGCCACTGCAACTGCCACTGCAACTGCCACTGCAACTGCCACTGCAACTGCCACTGCAACTGCCACTGCAACTGCCACTGCCACTGCCACTGAGACTGCCACTGCCACTGGGACTGCCACTGAGACTTCCACAGCCACTGCCACTGAAACTGCCACTGAGACTGCCACTGCCACTGATACTACCACTGAGACTGACACTGAGACTGTGGCAGTTGCAGTGGCAGTTGCATTGGCAGTTGCAGTGGCAGTTGCAGTAGCAATTGCAGTGGCAATTGCAATGGCAGTTGCAGTGGCAGTTGCAGTTGCAGTGGCAGTTGCAGTAACTAAATCTTCAATATAACCACTGAAGTTATAAAAAGGGATTTTCTTGTTAATTTGAAAAATCACTTTGCATTTTAAGGGCCACCCAGCACTCAGGGATTTAAAGAGAAGCTTTAAAAGGGTTTTAGGTATCAGTAAAAAAATCATAATTCAACAATTATAACGCTAACAATTTATTTTAATGGTGTATATCCACTGACGTTAAAAAAGAAATTTTCTTGTTAATTTAAAAAATCACTATGCATTTTTAAGGCCACCCAGCACTCAGAAATTTTAAGAGAAGCTTCAAAATTATCTTAGGTATATGCAAAAAATTCATAGTTCAACAATTATAACGCTAACAATTTATTTTAAGGGTGTATATCCACTGACGTTAAAAAAGAAATTTTCGCGTTAATTTAAAAAATCACTATGCATTTTTAAGGCCACCCAGCACTCAGGAATTTTAAGAGAGGCTTCAAAATTATCTTAGGTATCTGCAAAAAATTCATAGTTTAACAATTATAACGCTAACAATTTATTTTAAGGGTGTATATCCACTGACGTTAAAAAAGAAATTTTCTTGTTAATTTAAAAAATCACTATGCATTTTTAAGGCCACCCAGCACTCAGGAATTTTAAAAGAAGCTTCAAAATTATCGTAGGTATCTGCAAAAAATTCATAGTTCAACAATTATAACGCTAACAATTTATTTTAAGGGTGTATATCCACTGACGTTAAAAAAGAAATTTTCTTGTTAATTTAAAAAATCACTATGCATTTTTAAGGCCACCCAGCACTCAGGAATCTTAAGAGAAGCTTCAAAATTATCTTAGGTATCTGCAAAAAATTCATAGTTTAACAATTATAACGCTAACAATTTATTTTAAGGGTGTATATCCACTGACGTTAAAAAAGAAATTTTCGTGTTAATTTAAAAAATCAATATGCATTTTTAAGGCCACCCAGCACTCAGGAATTTTAAGGCAAGCTTCAAAATTAACTTAGGTATCTGCAAAAAGGTCATAGTTCAACAATTATAACGCTAACAATTTATTTTAAGAGTGTATATCCACTGACGTTAAAAAAGAAATTTTCTTGTTAATTTAAAAAATCACTATGCATTTTTAAGGCCACCCAGCACTCAGGAATTTTAAGAGAAGCTTCAAAATTATCTTAGGTATCTGCAAAAATTCATAGTTCAACAATTATAACGCTAACAATTTATTTTAAGGGTGTATATCCACTGACGTTAAAAAAGAAATTTTCTTGTTAATTTAAAAAATCACTATGCATTTTTAAGGCCACCCAGCACTCAGGAATTTTAAGAGAAGCTTCAAAATTATCTTAGGTATCTGCAAAAATTCATAGTTCAACAATTATAACGCTAACAATTTATTTTAAGGGTGTATATCCACTGACGTTAAAAAAGAAATTTTCGTGTTAATTTAAAAAATCACTATGTATTTTTAAGGCCACCCAGCACTCAGGAATTTTAAGAGAAGCTTCAAAATTATCTTAGATATCTGCAAAAAATTCATAGTTCAACAATTATAACGCTAACAATTTATTTTAAGGGTGTATATCCACTGACGTTAAAAAAGAAATTTTCGTGTTAATTTAAAAAATCACTATGCATTTTTAAGGCCACCCAGCACTCAGGAATTTTAAGAGAAGCTTCAAAATTATCTTAGGTATCTGCAAAAAGGTCATAGTTCAACAATTATAACGCTAACAATTTATTTTAAGGGTGTATATCCACTGACGTTAAAAAAGAAATTTTCGTGTTAATTTAAAAAATCACTATGCATTTTTAAGGCCACCCAGCACTCAGGAATTTTAAGAGAAGCTTCAAAATTATCTTAGGTATCTGCAAAAATTCATAGTTCAACAATTATAACGCTAACAATTTATTTTAAGGGTGTATATCCACTGACGTTAAAAAATAAATTTTCTTGTTAATTTAAAAAATCACTATGCATTTTTAAGGCCACCCAGCACTCAGGAATTTTAAGAGAAGCTTCAAAATTATCTTAGGTATCCGCAAAAAATTCATAGTTTAACAATTATAACGCTAACAATTTATTTTAAGGGTGTATATCCACTGACGTTAAAAAAGAAATTTTCGTGTTAATTTAAAAAATCACTATGCATTTTTAAGGCCACCCAGCACTCAGGAATTTTAAGAGAAGCTTCAAAATTATCTTAGATATCTGCAAAAAATTCATAGTTCAACAATTATAACGCTAACAATTTATTTTAAGGGTGTATATCCACTGACGTTAAAAAAGAAATTTTCGTGTTAATTTAAAAAATCACTATGCATTTTTAAGGCCACCCAGCACTCAGGAATTTTAAGAGAAGCTTCAAAATTATCTTAGGTATCTGCAAAAAGGTCATAGTTCAACAATTATAACGCTAACAATTTATTTTAAGGGTGTATATCCACTGACGTTAAAAAAGAAATTTTCGTGTTAATTTAAAAAATCACTATGAATTTTTAAGGCCACCCAGCACTCAGGAATTTTAAGAGAAGCTTCAAAATTATCTTAGGTATCTGCCAAAAATTCATAGTTCAACAATTATAACGCTAACAATTTATTTTAAGGGTGTATATCCACTGACGTTAAAAAAGAAATTTTCCTGTTAATTTAAAAAATTACTATGCATTTTTAAGGCCACCCAGCACTCAGGAATTTTAAGAGAAGCTTCAAAATTATCTTAGGTATCTGCAAAAAATTCATAGTTCAACAATTATAACGCTAACAATTTATTTTAAGGGTGTATATCCACTGACGTTAAAAAAGAAATTTTCGTGTTAATTTAAAAAATCACTATGCATTTATAAGGTCACCCAGCACTCAGGAATTTTAAGAGAAGCTTCAAAATTATTTTAGATATCTGCAAAAAATTCATAGTTTAACAATTATAACGCTAACAATTTATTTTAAGGGTGTATATCCACTGACGTTAAAAAAGAAATTTTCGTGTTAATTTAAAAAATCACTATGCATTTTTAAGGCCACCCAGCACTCAGGAATTTTAAGAGAAGCTTCAAAATTATCTTAGATATCTGCAAAAAATTCATAGTTCAACAATTATAACGCTAACAATTTATTTTAAGGTTGTATATCCACTGACGTTAAAAAAGAAATTTTCGTGTTAATTTAAAAAATCACTATGCATTTTTAAGGCCACCCAGCACTCAGGAATTTTAAGAGAAGCTTCAAAATTATCTTAGGTATCTGCAAAAAGGTCATAGTTCAACAATTATAACGCTAACAATTTATTTTAAGGGTGTATATCCACTGACGTTAAAAAAGAAATTTTCGTGTTAATTTAAAAAATCACTATGCATTTTTAAGGCCACCCAGCACTCAGGAATTTTAAGAGAAGCTTCAAAATTATCTTAGGTATCTGCCAAAAATTCATAGTTCAACAATTATAACGCTAACAATTTATTTTAAGGGTGTATATCCACTGACGTTAAAAAAGAAATTTTCTTGTTAATTTAAAAAATTACTATGCATTTTTAAGGCCACCCAGCACTCAGGAATTTTAAGAGAAGCTTCAAAATTATCTCAGGTATCTGCAAAAAATTCATAGTTTAACAATTATAACGCTAACAATTTATTTTAAGGGTGTATATCCACTGACGTTAAAAAAGAAATTTTCTTGTTAATTTAAAAAATCACTATGCATTTTTAAGGCCACCCAGCACTCAGGAATTTTAAGAGAAGCTTCAAAATTATCTTAGATATCTGCAAAAAATTCATAGTTTAACAATTATAACGCTAACAATTTATTTTAAGGGTGTATATCCACTGACGTTAAAAAATAAATTTTCGTGTTAATTTAAAAAATCACTATGCATTTTTAAGGCCACCCAGCACTCAGGAATTTTAAGAGAAACTTCAAAATTATCTTAGGTATCTGCAAAAAATTCATAGTTCAACAATTATAACGCTAACAATTTATTTTAAGGGTGTATATCCACTGACGTTAAAAAAGAAATTTTCTTGTTAATTTAAAAAATCACTATGCATTTTTAAGGCCACCCAGCGCTCAAGAATTTTAAGAGAAGCTTCAAAATTATCTTAGGTATCTGCAAAAAATTCATAGTTCAACAATTATAACGCTAACAATTTATTTTAAGGGTGTATATCCACTGACGTTAAAAAAGAAATTTTCTTGTTATTTTAAAATTCACCATGCATATTTAAAGGAATCCAGCACTCAAGGATTTTAAGGGAAGCTTCAGTATTATTTTAGGTAACTGCAAAAAATTCATAGTTCAACAATTATAACGCCAACAATTTATTTTAAGAGTGTACATCCACTGGCGTTAAAAAAATAAATTTTCTTGTTATTTTAAAATTCACTATGCATTTTTAAGGGCACCCAGCACTCAGGGATTTTAGGAAAAGCTTCAGAACGATTTTAGGTGTCTGCAAAAAAAAATCATTGTTCAACAGTTCTAAAGCTAACAATTAATTCTAAGCGTGTACATCCACTGACGTTAAAAAAACAAATTTTCTTATTATTTTAAAATTCACTATGAATTTTTAAGGGCACCCAGCACTTTGGGATTTTTAGAGAAACATGGGGATGTGACGTATCATCTCACCCAGCTAATCTCTGGTCACGGATGCTTTCAGTCATACAGATATCGCTTTAAGGTGGCGGAGAGTGATCTATGTATATATTGTGGAGAAGTTGACACTGTCGAAAATACATTTTTTAAGTGCATTAGATGGGAAACGGATAGAAGGAAGGTGAAAAGTAGTATAGGGGAGATAACGGCACAAAATATCATGGAAAAGATGCTGCAGGACGAGGATGGTTGGAAAACAATAAATCAACTTGCTAAAACTATCATAGAAAGAAAGGAGAAGGATATTAGACTAGCAGAAAAATAGTAAACATATTGGAACATCATGACTAAGACACCCTCTTTGAAGTAATATCCGAGGGTAGTTCCGAAGAGGAAAACCGTAGTGTCCTAAGGGGTGTGGTTGTAGTGGGTAGGGTGCTCTCTAGATTGGAGACGCGAGTCCCACACAGAGTGCGTAAAAAGCATTTCCACACCTCTACAAAAAAAAAAAAAAAAAAAAAAAAAACTGCAACTGCCATTGCCACTACAACTGGCAAGTTCAGTGGTAGTAGCAGTGGCGGTAGCAGTGAAAGTAGCAGTAGCAGTTGCAGTTGCAGTGGCAGTGGAAGTTGCGGTGGCAGTGGCAGTTTTTTTGTAGAGGTTTGAATATGTTTTTACGCCCTCAGTGTGGGAATCGCGTCTCCCATCTAGAGAGCACCTTACCCACTAAAACCACACCCTTTAGGACACTACGGTTTTCCTCTTCGGAATTACCTACCGGTAGAAAATGTCTTAATCATGTTGTTTTTATCTTTTAACTTCCTTTCTGTCAATCTAATATCTTTCTCCTTTTTCAATTTTATGGGGAGTCTACGTCTATGGGCCGAGCTGACTATACTTTTGTGAAAAGGACCCTTCTTTCAGGCTGACAAAGACTTACAGCGTGTTATCGCTTCACATTATAAATATAAAGATTATGTTCAAGTTTGAAATGCCATGAAGCATTTATTAATAAAAAAATGTTGCTATTATTTTAAATTTTAAATTGTATTTTTAATGCTTTTATTGCGTAAAAAATTTTCTTTATTTGTTTTGTAACTTCTTTTAATGTAATCGAAATTTGAGTTTTATATACGGATGTTGCTATTATTGTTATTATTAATATGTGCCTGATGGGAAAAGAGGGTTGCAAACATTCTTAAAAAATCGAAAAAGTGCCCGGATTAAAAAAAAGGTTTGGAATCACTACGATAGATAAACTATATCACTCAATTCGATCATTTTCATAGAAATATTTTGCAAGGAAATTCTTGATTTAAAGATATTAAAAAAATTCTTATTATAACAGATTAAATAGATAAGTTTGTATAAATAATAACGGTAACTTCCTTCGCAAAAAATGTTCACCCAAACTTGGTAATTATATTCTTAATTTATGACCAAAATATTATACGACAAGTAACCAGTATGCAAATATTTAAAATAACTCCGTTACAATTGCGAATCAGTAGAATCACATAACGACAGGATGAGTTAATTTGAAAAAAAAACATCATCTAAAATCGTAAGCTTTTGTATAAATTACATCAATACAATGTGAATAAACACTTGTATATCCATTTTAGACTAACAAGGGTACTACAAACCATTCATAATCATTAATATTCTTGAGATTTGAATATAGTGCGGCTGGCGGAGTCGAGTTAATAAAATTTAAAATATTTATAGCTGATTTAATTATATATACAGAGGAATAATCAAAGTTTTTCTCAAGTTATGTGATTATTTCTAATGTACAGGGTGAGTCAACGATTGGATGAAGTAAGTTTGTGCCTTTTCGGTGAAATTTACAAAGAAACTATATTTATTGTTTGATACAGTTTATTTTTACGCAGATTTTAAAAATATTTAGGACTCTACAGGGTGAGCCAAAAAACTAGGACAGCATAAAGTTGTATTTTTTAAATAGAACACCCTATATACGAATCGTATTTTCGATTTAGCTTATTATTTTAAATCTTTTTTATTAAGGGGTTTACTATAACAAAACTTTATAGTTTCTGAGATAATTAAGTTTAAAGAAAAAAAGTCAAATTTTCAAGCATCAATTCAATCCTAAATAACGTTTTCAATTTTGTGACAAATATATTCAAATTTGGAATTTAGCAAGGCCAAGGACAAGTTAACAGAATTTTTACCTAATATTTGCAATAAAAGCTACAGGGTGTTGAACACATCGGCTCAAATTTGAACAAGTTTAAATGAATAAATATCTTTTTTTTTTTTAAATTGTACACCCTGTATATTTTCATGTTATTTAATAGAGTAATAAAAACCCTAAAAGTTTTGTTCAATATGTCCTATACCTATTTATAATAGTTTTTGAGATATTTCAGTTTTTCTTATTTTCCATACTTTTTTACAGAAATAGTCTTCATTATCATAGTAGCCATGTAAAATAATAAAAAGAAACTACAGAAACAAACAGAATGTGGTTAAATATGATGAAATACATTATTCGTTATATTACAACGGCAATAGTTTAATTAAACATAATGTGAAAAAATTAACACAACAATAACGACAAGGCAAATACATATTTACTTTTATACTAAATTGAAACAAAAAAATTACCTATTAAATACTGAGGTTAATTATTTCTTTTTAATAAGTGTTCGAATAAACGACCCTCTTGTGCAATGCACAAATTTAGTCTTTTTTGCAGATTTTCTCGGACCCTGGACAAAATTAGTGGCGTTATTGTTCTACAGGTATCCCTAATCCTGTTTCGCATATCTTCCACTGTTGTTGGTGGATTAACATACACCTTATTTTTAATATAACCCCATAGGAAGAAATCTAATGGGGTGATGTCGCAAGATCTTGGTGGCCACTCAATGAAACCCCCACGTCCAATCCATTTTTGCGGATATCGTTGGTCCATAAACGCACGAACTTCACGATGGTAATGCGGAGGCGCACCATCGTGCTGGAACCACATACTGTCGAGCTCATCCCTATCGAGACCTTGAAGCAGTTGGGGTAGTTCTTCTTGTAGAAAGTTCAGGTAACTATGGCCATTTAGTGGTCCATTAAAAAAGTGGGGTCCAATAATTCGATTATGATGAATACCACACCAAACATTTAATGACCATTGGTTTTGATGTTGCACCTCTCTAATCCAAAATGGGTTTTCTGTGGCATAATAATGCATGTTGCGTCTATTTACGGCACCGTTACTTCTAAAAGTAGCTTCATCACTAAATATTACCTTGCATAATAAATTTGGATTTAATTGAATCTCCGCATTTATTGTACGACAAAAGTTTATACGACTTTAAAAATCCTGTCCATCCTGGCAATTCTTGGTGTAATTCCATGTGATATGGATGATACCTATATTTCTTGGTAGTACGATTAGCGGTGGATTGTGATGTTTCACATAATGCTGCAAACTGGCGGCTACCAATATAAGGATTTTCCTGAACATTTAACAATACTTGTAGTTCTTTTTCTTCATTAGTTACTGGTTTGTTGACCATTTTACGTTTTGGATAATCAACAGTACCAGAAGAATCAAATCTTTGCATTAAGTTTTGAAAAGTATGGGTATTAGGCTGGCGTCGATCAGGATACTTCATTTTGTAAATTCTTTGAGCAAGAAGGCAATTTTTTGAGCCTCTCCTATTGTATAAATCATATCTATTAACTCATTCTTTGGAAAATTCATTTTACAATATAAGATGAATGCAAAAAAAACCAAACTACACCCCATAAAAACCAAAAGAAGCGATTGCGGTTATAAATTTGACACACAGAAAAATGTTCTTTTACATTGTTTTTGACATGGCTACTATAATTGTGAAGACTATTTCTGTAAAAAGTATGGAAAATAAGAAAAACTGAAATATCTCAAAAACTATTATAAATAGGTATAGGATATATTGAACAAAACTTTTAGGGTTTTTATTACTCTATTAAATAACATGAAAATATACAGGGTGTACCATTTAAAAAAAAAAGATATTTATTCATTTAAACTTGTTCAAATTTGAGCCGATGTGTTCAACACCCTGTAGCTTTTATTGCAAATATTAGGTAAAAATTATGTTAACTTGTCCTTGGCCTTGCTAAATTCCAAATTTGAATATATTTATCACAAAATTGAAAACGTTATTTAGGATTGAATTGATGCTTGAAAATGTGACTTTTTTTCTTTAAACTTAATTATCTCAGAAACTATAAAGTTTTGTTATAGTAAACCCTTAATAAAAAAGATTTAAAATTATAAGCTAAATTGAAAATACGATTCGTATATAGGGTGTTCTATTTAAAAAAATACAACTTTATGCTGTCCTAGTTTTTTGGCTCACCCTGTAGAGTCCTAAATATTTTTAAAATCTGCGTAAAAGTAAACTGTATCAAGCAATAAATATAGTTTCTTTGTTAATTTCACCGAAAAGGCACAAACCTACTTCATCCAATCGTTGACTCACCCTGTACAGAGGAATAATCAAAGTTTTTCTCAAGTGATGTGATTATATCTAATGGACATGGTATTTATTTAAATATTGTGTTTGGGCTTTCGTATATCTATCTATATCGAATTCCTAATTATTTTCCATGATCTGGTATGTTTTGCTTATCGAGAAACTTTCAAAGTTATTCACTAATGTATATTTTTTTCTAAATATGGGAATGTATTTCCAAAACATTAGAGCAAATTCCTCAGGCTCAAGCTTAATTAATCTCAGTCCAAAAGTTCCCGAAATACAGAGTGTGAAAATTATAATTTTTAAAACTTCTTTGTAAATATTTATCTTAATAATTGACTTGATTTGCACTAAATTTGGCACTTTGGGATTTTTTTGGACGAGAAATTAAAATATGATTATAGTTTTGATGTACACTGGCAGATGGCGCCAACAGTAGCACTTTGGCTACATCTAAAGCTTCATGACTTTTTTCGGCCTCGGTATATTAAATTTTCAATTAAAAATTCTTATTCCTTAATATTTTTTATCCAAAAATTGATACTAAGTGATTGTTGTTTCGAGCAGCCGTCAAATATTCAAAAAAGTATTTTGACTAGAGCCCTCAGAGACTGAAGTCAAAGAAGCAATTGATTGCTAGTCCATACTTTTCGAAATATTTGACAGAACTACTCGTTTCTTACTTTCACGTTCGACGTGCGTACGAAAGATTTGTAAAGCTTGGGTATATGTTGTAATTTATTAAACTTGTTCACACTGCTAATATTTATGTACACCCTGTACATTAACTGCTAACTCACTTATCTTTTTCAAATCACTCGAGGTTCTTGGTTCGCCGAAGTAGAAGTTGCGGACTCTATCGAGAATGTAGTCGCATCGCTAGCAGCGTAGCGACTCGTTGCGTTACAAATTGTTGCCTGTTGCGATGTTTCATTTAAAATTTCGCCATTACAATAATTTTTTCGCGAACCTGCTTTCACGTGTGTATAAATGTCGCGAGTCGAGCTTATGACGAGTATGCTGCGAACTTACAGCGAGATTCCTGTGAATTTTGCCGATGTCAATTGATGTCGAGCGCCTTCGGCGGTAGGACTCAAAGAAGGTAATAAATGCGTTTAGGTCACAAGAAGTCAATTATTTTATAGTTTTATTGTTTGCGAGTAATTCGAACGAGACTCGTAGTGAAATTTTGCAGAGACCGGCGAAAAGAAAATTGGATGGTGTGCTTCCACTTCAACCGAAACAAGGCTGCCCATAGTTCCTCGTCAACAATAAATTTGATTTAAAAAAGGAAATACCTTAAAACTTGGTCATATTCCTTACCAAAATTCTTTATAAAAATCTACTACGGTACTGACTGAATTACAAATTTGAGTATCAGTGATATAAAACACATTTGGTGCGAAAACGCCACCTATTTCAAAAAAAAAATCCGAATACTGATAAATATCTCTGTCTACAAATATTAATATATTTCTACTCATTTTTACCCTTTGTTGGTTAACACCAAGGAAGTTGGAGGGGGTAAAAGGAAGAGGAATACCATAAAATGAATTCGGTCCGGCATGTTAAGCTGTACTCCTCTTAAAGGGGCTATACTGTACTTGCGCAGTAGGTTAGGGGACAGAACCGGACTTAAGCAACGTTTTATTACATTATTATATTGAAAAAATTACAATTTAGGATTTATTTTTAAATAAGTAACAAAATAAATACTGACATAAAATAGATTTGAACATATTTCTCTGGGTAAAAATTTGCATTATGGGAAATCTAGAAAAACGACGTTTTATTGAAAAAATTTCTGTACTTCCCCCTATTTTGACGTCGTAGAACACGACTTTGACCTCCGTTTTTAACAATTTTTACTCAGTTTTGCGGAAAACAGTGAAAAACACTTTTCACTTTAGGTTCAATTTTTTTGTACTAAATCGTTAAAATTTTGTTACAACCACAAATTCCACACTGATAGAAGCCTCTGTATTATATAAAAATTCATAAATTGAAACATTTTTATCGGAAATATCAAGAAAATTATCAAACAACAAATTAAACCTAAATGCCTCCGCTATTAAATATTGGTATAACTCGTTTCAAAAACCCGAAAAATTAGCGCTGTTGCCAGACTGCCAATATGATTTTTGTGAAATTCACATATATCCCGCTATCACGTCATTTCTGATCAAAAAAACTATGTTGTTAATTATAATGGATAAATTTTATAATTTATATTATGAAAATATAAGTCTAGGTCAATTTAGGTTAGTTCAGATTTGTTTCAGTTTTACAAATTAACTAGAATCAAGCTAAACTTGAACTAAACAAAAATTTTCGGTGGTTAAGATTAATTTTTCCCTAAGACTGTACAAAACATTACAAAAATTGAACTATATCGTTGACTGAGAAGGTCAAATTTTATAGTTTATACCACGAAAGTATTTTACATCTGGCAACGTGTCAAACGAATATTAGTCGTTTTTACGAGTCTGATAGTCGATGGTCTTTCCGGAACGTGTTTTTGGTTTTTCATTGAAAATACAAGTTTTTTAAAATTTATTCACTAGAATTTGTGCGAAAATGGCTGAAATATATTACATATATGATATTTTAATTAGTACCATTGAAAATAAATATGTAAGTTAGGTTTTTCTTCAAAATTAAAATTGCTTGGTGAAGTGACGCTTGGCATTTTTTGAGTTTTCCGAGAAAGTGAGAAAAAATAGTAAAAAATCAAAGCCAAAACCGTGTTCTACGTCCTCAGAATAGTGTGGTAAGTATTGAATTTTTTCCAAAAAAACGTAATTTTCCTACATTTACAATAATGTAAATAGTTGCCAAAATATAAAAAACGTACTTACCGAAAATAATGAATTAACGAGATTTTCAAAACAAATTTAACTAATGTCACTGCACGGCACAATAAAAAAAAATCAAGAGAATTTTAAGCATCGAGATGATGACACACAACCACATTAAATACAAAGAATACGCCGGGATGCCGCGATTTTGCAAAATCCTGCTCTGTTGTCTGGTTCTCATGCTGCCAACCTCATACAACAAAGTTACTATGAAATTTTTGTCTGCGCTTACTCCATATAGCCCCTTAATGTCAATTTATGACATTTATTTTCTGCATGTTAGGTCAATTTTTTAGGCATTTAGCTTATTTTTGTCTTCTTCTTCTTCCTTTTTATATATAAGCAATTTGCTTGTTATTCTTCGTCTCTTTGCCTGGTTTCAGTCTACTGCGAGGTTATCACTTCACCGTTTACGGGGTCTTCGGGTACTCCTACGTCCTATTGGTGATTTGTCCCTCGTGATCTTTACTATTCTGTCGCCGGTCATGCGGTTGATGTGTTCGTTCCATTCTCTTTTTCTTTGCAATACCCAGTCATTGATGTTATCGACTTTACACGCTCTTCTTATATCCTCGCTCCTACTCCGATCCATAAGTGTCCTGCCAGCTATCCTGTGCACCACTCTCATCTCTGTTGTTGCCAGTATTTGTCTTGTTTTCGAGGTTTCTGGTATGGTTTCTGCAGTGTGTGTTAGTATGGGTCTTATTGTTGTTTTATAAATTCTGGATTTAACTTCGATTCCTATATGTTTATTGCTCCATATGGTACTATTAAGACATGCTGCTTTCATGGTTTGTCCCCTCACCTCCGCTTCAACATCTCCGTATCCGGATATTTCAATTCCGAGATACTTAAACATCATTTCCTGCTGTATAATTTTGTTGTCTATTTCTAGTTTTCATCTGAGTGGTGTTCTAGATGTAGTCATGGCTTAAGTTTTTGACGCTGATATATTTATGTTAAACTTTTTCGCTGTTATGTTAAATTGGTGCAGTAGTCTTTGCAAATCGTCTTCGCTTTCAGCTATTAACACTGCATCGTCGGCGTAGCACAGTATTTTGATTTCCCTGTCTCCCATTTTATACCCTTTCAATCTACGCACCTGCTTTATCAACTCGTCCATGATGATGTTAAATAGTAGGGGGCTAAGAGAGTCACCTTGTCTTGCTTATTTTTGTGATTTTCCATATCCCCTCTAACTTCCTCAGTTTAAACTTCCCAAACATTTTAAAAAATGTCCTTTGACATCAGATGTCGAAAGCAGAAGGATTCAATTGAACCGGTAAGCATCATAGAAGGTTCGCTGCAAATTCGAGGCAAGCTAGTCACGGGCGCGTCATGTGCTCGGCTTACCATATTTACGTGTACCTTTATAAAGCTCGTAAACTCCTGGGGGTTTGCGGACCCCCGATTAAGAAGCGCTGTTCTAGATGATTTTTTCTACAGCAACGTATTTAAAATTAAGGATAAGATTTTTATTGGACAATTTAATTAAATTTTCGTTTTTTCTTGAATATTTCAAACTAGTTGAACCTGATTCTATCTTAAACCGTATTTAATACTTCTGTTGCATATGAATATTATATATTAACATGCGTTTGCTTCAACCAGTTTAATGACTTTGAAACCGAAGAATTTCTCTCATTCATTAAACCGTTTATCTCCCACACTAAATGTCATGGCGTTTTCATTACCGTTAACAATGTAAATAGTGGGAGTAGATATATTGTTTTAGCCAAACCAATCAATAGTTAATTATGTAATTCATGGTGCCAGTTCGCAGCGGCACAATATTGATACTGTCCCGAGGATATTCCAAATATGCGGCGATGTTGCGTTTACAAACGTTATCGGTAATATTACTTTATAGTCAGGATCCCTAAGAGCCTTTTTAGGCTAATACGACAACGCTGTAGCGAATTTGGGCAACTCTAAAGAAGTCGAAAGCCCTTTGCCTTTTGCCAGTATGTCCAGATTCTTTCTTGATAGTTTAAAATCAAGAATAATTGCTAGCTCCACATTTTTGAGGAAACTTTTAAAAAGAGCTGGTATATATATATATATACATATATATATATATATATATATATATATATATATATATATATATATATATATATATATATATATATATACGTTTATGCGGCTTTCACGGATTCCTCCGTGTGAGATGCAATAGCAGTGGTCATATCCACATTATGCCGTTGTAGTGCTGAAATCACATTCAGCAAACATACAACTAAATGCATCTCCGCATGTAAATGAAGTAAAATGCGAACAGTGATTGCAAACTTCGCTCCATCATATCCTTTCAGTGTTAGAGGTTGCACAGTTTGGATGAATTGCTACAAAACACAATTCACCCTATTACACCACCATCGAGATGGTGGCCTACCTGTACCACCACACCGAGAAGAAAGTAAAAACTTACCTCCTCTGTTACAGTGATACGGCAGAGGTACATGTTTCGTCTCTTACTAGACTCATCAGGGTACCGACATGCACCTGTCTGTGCAAAGGACAGATCGGAGGGAAGCATGCAACACTGAACGCGGCTTCGCCGACTTCCCGCCGGATGGCGTATATACGTTTATGCGGCTTTCACGGATTCCTCCGTGTGAGATGCAATAGCAGTGGTCATATCCACATTATGCCGTTGTAGTGCTGAAATCACATTCAGCAAACATATAACTAAATGCATCTCCGCATGTAAATGAAGTAAAATGCGAACAGTGATTGCAAACTTCGCTCCATCATATCCTTTCAGTGTTAGAGGTTGCACAGTTTGGATGAATTGCTACAAAACACAATTCACCCTATTACACCACCATCGAGATGGTGGCCTACCTGTACCACCACACCGAGAAGAAAGTAAAAACTTACCTCCTCTGTTACAGTGATACGGCAGAGGTACATGTTTCGTCTCTTACTAGACTCATCAGGGTACCGACATGCACCTGTCTGTGCAAAGGACAGATCGGAAGGAAGCATGCAACACTGAACGCGGCTTCGCCGACCTCCCGCCGGATGGCGTATATACGTTTATGCGGCTTTCACGGATTCCTCCGTGTGAGATGCAATAGCAGTGGTCATATCCACATTATGCCGTTGTAGTGCTGAAATCACATTCAGCAAACATACAACTAAATGCATCTCCGCATGTAAATGAAGTAAAATGCGAACAGTGATTGCAAACTTCGCTCCATCATATCCTTTCAGTGTTAGAGGTTGCACAGTTTGGATGAATTGCTACAAAACACAATTCACCCTATTACACCACCATCGAGATGGTGGCCTACCTGTACCACCACACCGAGAAGAAAGTAAAAACTTACCTCCTCTGTTACAGTGATACGGCAGAGGTACATGTTTCGTCTCTTACTAGACTCATCAGGGTACCGACATGCACCTGTCTGTGCAAAGGACAGATCGGAAGGAAGCATGCAACACTGAACGCGGCTTCGCCGACCTCCCGCCGGATGGCGTATATACGTTTATGCGGCTTTCACGGATTCCTCCGTGTGAGATGCAATAGCAGTGGTCATATCCACATTATGCCGTTGTAGTGCTGAAATCACATTCAGCAAACATACAACTAAATGCATCTCCGCATGTAACCTCTAACACTGAAAGGATATGATGGAGCGAAGTTTGCAATCACTGTTCGCATTTTACTTCATTTACATGCGGAGATGCATTTAGTTGTATGTTTGCTGAATGTGATTTCAGCACTACAACGGCATAATGTGGATATGACCACTGCTATTGCATCTCACACGGAGGAATCCGTGAAAGCCGCATAAACGTATATACGCCATCCGGCGGGAGGTCGGCGAAGCCGCGTTCAGTGTTGCATGCTTCCTTCCGATCTGTCCTTTGCACAGACAGGTGCATGTCGGTACCCTGATGAGTCTAGTAAGAGACGAAACATGTACCTCTGCCGTATCACTGTAACAGAGGAGGTAAGTTTTTACTTTCTTCTCGGTGTGGTGGTACAGGTAGGCCACCATCTCGATGGTGGTGTAATAGGGTGAATTGTGTTTTGTAGCAATTCATCCAAACTGTGCAACCTCTAACACTGAAAGGATATGATGGAGCGAAGTTTGCAATCACTGTTCGCATTTTACTTCATTTACATGCGGAGATGCATTTAGTTGTATGTTTGCTGAATGTGATTTCAGCACTACAACGGCATAATGTGGATATGACCACTGCTATTGCATCTCACACGGAGGAATCCGTGAAAGCCGCATAAACGTATATACGCCATCCGGCGGGAGGTCGGCGAAGCCGCGTTCAGTGTTGCATGCTTCCTTCCGATCTGTCCTTTGCACAGACAGGTGCATGTCGGTACCCTGATGAGTCTAGTAAGAGACGAAACATGTACCTCTGCCGTATCACTGTAACAGAGGAGGTAAGTTTTTACTTTCTTCTCGGTGTGGTGGTACAGGTAGGCCACCATCTCGATGGTGGTGTAATAGGGTGAATTGTGTTTTGTAGCAATTCATCCAAACTGTGCAACCTCTAACACTGAAAGGATATGATGGAGCGAAGTTTGCAATCACTGTTCGCATTTTACTTCATATATATATATATATATATATATATATATATATATATATATATATATATATATATATATATATATATATGTGTGTATACTATTTTGTAAGAAAAATCGTTGCTGTGACCTTCAAATAAATTATTTCTTCATTATAATGAAATCGGAATTTATATGAATGATGCTTGCCACAACCCAACCAATATTACCAGAGATGCAACGAAAAAAAATAAAGTAACAAGCATTGTAGTGGCTACGGCTAATTTTATGGATTATTTTTTGTTCGCTCAGTTTCCTGGTTGTAAATTTTTTTCCGACATGCCTTTTTTTACTCCACTAAACTAAATACTTCTTGGTCGACCTCTTCTTCTCCTTTTGGAGGATTTTTACTCCATTATTTTTCTAGGTAATTGACGATTTCCCATCCCCATACCGGTAAAATTGTTTCTGTTGTATTTTATAACTTTGCTATACTCCAAGGAAAAACTTCAAATCCCCCAGCTTAATGTATATATCTGCATTGTCTGATGTCATGATATTCAATTTTCTAAGCTTCACAGTTAACTGAATACTTTTTACTTTACTTTAAGTATTCCCAGCATATCTTGCGATTCTTGTATCTTCTAGCTTATGAGCACAATGTTATCAGTGAAACTGAAGAGCTTTAAATATTTTATGCCGATATTTATGCCATTGCGATCCCAGTTTCATCTGTTTAAAAAAAAGTCTTCAAGTGCCAGAGTAAATAACTTGAAAGAGATGGTATCCTCTTGTCTAACTCCCCTTTTTACTCGAAATATATATATATATATATATATATATATATATATATATATATATATATATATATATATATATATATATATATGCGGCTTTCATGGATTCCTCCGTGGAGGGTAAGTTTTGACTTTCTTCTCGGTATGGTGGACAGGTAGGCCATCATCTCGATGGTGGTGGAATAGGATAAATTGCGTTTTATAACAATTTGTTCTAACTGTGCAACCTCTAATACAGAAAGGATAAGATGGAGGGAAGTTTGCATTTACTGTTCGTATTTTACTTCATTCTATACACGGAGCTGCATATAGTTGTACGTTTACTGAATGTGATATCAGCACTACATCGGCATAATGTGGATATATCCATTGCTATTGCATCTCACACGGAGGAATCCGTGAAAGCCGCATAAACATATATATACGCCATTCGGCGTGAGGTCGGCGAAGCCGCGTTCAGTATTTGCATGCTTCCTTCCGATCTGTCCTTTGCACAGCCAGGTGCATATTGGTACCCTGATGAGTCTAGTAGAGACGAAACATGTATCTCTGCTGTATCACTGTGGCGGGGAGGGTAAGTTTTCACTTTCTTCTCGGTATATTGGTACAGGTAGGCCATCATCTCGATGGTGGTGAAATAGGATAAATTGCGTTTTATAACAATTTGTTCTAACTGTGCAACCTCTAACACAGAAAGGATAAGATGGAGGGAAGTTTGCATTTATTCTTCGTATTTTACTTCATATATATATATATATATATATATATATATATATATATATATATATGTATATATATATATATATATATATATATAATTTTTTTTTAATAATAATAATTTATTACCACTAAATAAGAATGCTACATATCCAAATCCATGTATTTGTTGAATCCATAAATTTTACTTTCTAATACAGTGTCACAAATTAAAGCAATTTAATTCAATTTTATTTAAAATTAATTATAGAAATTAAACTCATACCTATTTAAAGAGAAGCACCACATACATACATATCAAATCATATTCATAGATATTAACACAAAAAACAATACCCAAAATCATTTTCATTTCCAACACTAATTTAATAATGGCACGGTATAAACAATCTGATTTGGGTTTGCTTTTATCCACTCAGATATTCTCAGCCTCTCTCTTTGGGGGGGGGGGGGAGGGGGGTGATAATATCACAAAAGTACAGTATGGCAAGCGAAAGCAAGTTGTTGACGGGGGGGAGATACGCCAGCAACATTCCCATTTCTAGTATAAAAGTCAGGGTCGGGTCTATTTTTTTGAATTCGAAGCTCATATGATTGCAAGAAAAACAAGTTGTCGACGGGGGGTGGAAGCCAGCAGCATGCACATTCCTAGTATAAGAGCCAGAATCGGGTCTCGGGTCTATTTTCCTAAACTCAAAGGTCTTGGGAGGGGGGGGGGGGCGATTGCAAGAAAAAACAAGTTGTCGACGGGGTGGGTGGAAGCCAACAACATACACATTCCTAGTGTAAGAGACACAATTGGATGTATTTTCCTGAACCCTAACCTCTTGGATGGCAGCGATCGCACCTATCTCCCCCCCCTCCCCCCTTGGATCCGGACCTGGCCACAGTAAAGGTAAGGCCTCCACTGTGAATATATATATATATATATATATATATATATATATATATATATATATATATATATATATATATATATATATATATATCGAATGGTTCGAAACTCACTCCATAGAAGCGGCAACAGTAAAATCGAAAGTTTGGTTGAGATATGTCGATGATACCTTCATTGTATGAAAGGGTAATGATCAAGAACTTAATGATTTCTTGAAACATCTACATACCATTCGAACTACAATTAAGTTTACCATGGAAAAAGAGGTAAATGATCAATTGTCCTTCCTAGATGTCAGGGTGAACCGTTCAAACCAAACTATTAAAACTTCAGTATATATAAAGCCAACACATACTGAACAATATCTTAATCATAGTTCTAAACATTCTGTTGTAACAAAACGGGGAATTATACGCAACCTCTATAATCGCGCTATATCTATATGTAACAATGCCGATTCATTGGAAAAAAAGGTAGCAAATATTAAATCCGATGTACAACAGAATGGTTATCCTTTGAATCTAATTGACGATGTTATAAATAACTTTAGAACAACGAACACTGGACAGCAAGAAACAGATTCCTTCTTCACAATTCCGTACATTAAGGCAACTTCGGAGAAAATAAGACGAATTGCCAGTAGTTATAATATAAAAACAGCCTTTAAATCAGGAAATACACTTAGAGCTCATTTAACAAAAACAAAACCAAAAACTATCAATAAGAAAGAATGTGTTTAAAAAGTCCCATGAGAGTATGGTGAAATGTATATTGGAGAAACCAAACGACCAATAGAAGTTAGAATTAAGGAACATAAAACTCATACACAAAAAGGGCAAACGTCGAGATCAGGTACTGCAGAACACGCCTGGGATAAACAACACCATATAAAATGATGTGAGGCTGCGGCAATATATATGGAACCCAGCACGAAAAAAAGGAAATTCAAAGAAACAGCTTACATTAAAAACAATAATGGAATCTTCAGTAAACCGAGTGTTGAGATACCTAATCTTTGACAACCACTACTTTGTAACATCAAATTATTGAGGTGTGTACAGTGAAGCGAAACTTTGCGCTTCAACGAACACAGACCCTATATAAGCTCATAGTCTTAAAACAAAACATTCAGTTTATACTTGATAACGATTAGAGATACAAGTTAATCAAAACGTCGGAAAAATAAATAAAAATAAAGACAATGCAAGTCCGACAATCACATTTTAGTTAATCTTGAACATTGTCTACAACCTTCAAACAAACTATGTTGAAGTTCTTGCTCAACTCCGTGAAAGAATAAGAAAAAAAATACTCGAATGGTGGAAGAACAAGTCATGAGTTTACCCTCAAGACAACGCGCCATCATTGTCTGTCGAGACGTTTCTAGCCAAATACGGTATTCAAGTGTTAGATCATCCTCCTTATTCGTCAGATCTTGCACCATGTGACTTTTTCTGTTCACCAAGGTCAAATTTGCATAAAACTGAATACACTTTCAGTTTTTTGATGCTGTGAAAGAAAAAGGGGAACGCGTTTTCAAAGAGCTCACACAAGAAGATTTCCAGCATTGTTTCGAACAATAGAAAATTTGCATGGAAAGTTGTAGTGATAGAGTGGGAGGTGTGTATTGAAGATGATAACTAAATAGGTGTAAATTTAAAATAAAATTTTTTACAACAATAGTTGAGTTATTTTATAGCCACACCTCGTATAAGACATTTTCCCATGTATTTTTTCAGGCTTCTGGATTAACGCTTCTAAAATTTTCGAACACCTAACCTCAAAATATCTAAATGTGAGTTTGGGGTGCATCTAATTACTCAGGAGACGTCATGTGATGTAGCTAAATGCATACTTGAACGAACATTAACTGAATCCTTGTTTAGGCCCTTCAGAACCCCCAAAAGCATAACCTCCAATTTCATAAGATTAGTTCCTGGGTGCATACATCATAAGCTCTAAAGGTATTTTTATTGAAATTTTCATATTCAACGTTAATGCTTTCACTACCTTTTCTAGCTGGACATAGCCAAGCTGCAATAGCAAGCCAAGTTTCCCACAGAATCAAATTTCGACTTGCCTCAACACCGAAATACCGAACATCAGATCTCTGACTATCCAAATTCCATCAGCTTCGTGCCCTTTCGATCCTTTCCGGCTATCGATCGGCTCAGTTGCCGGGGCAACTGAGAGTCAATCTGGCCACATACATACACATGCACGAGCCAAGCTGCCCGAAAAGAAGGATATTTTTTTATTTATTATCCTGCCATTATCCCACGGGTGATTTCGGGAGCCGTCGGGATGGGTCGAGGGCACCGCGCTGTTGTCGATGTTGATTCAGAAGTAGGATTTTTGTTTTAAAGAGTGTACATAATTTTCCTTTGGCATGTATTCACCTAAAATAATTACTACTTCATATGAACTTTCTGTGTGATGCTGTATGTATGTATATATATATATATATATATATATATATATATATATATATATATATATATATATATATATATATATATATATATATATATATATATATATATATTCCAGATATTTGTTTTTTCTTGGGTTTAGGTTCTTTATTCAACAAAAAATACAAAACAGTTTGACGTTTCGCCCTTTATTTAAGGCATTTTCAAAATTTTTTTTGTCTTTTCATTTATCGATCTTCCTAAAAATATTTTTTATATAATTAAAAACATTCATACAAAAACATATTTACAATTTTAAAAAACAAACAAACACTTTAAAAAACTATTCAAATTTCTAAAAAAGGATTTAATTTTACCTGTACATACCTTGACATTTTGTTTATTTATTAATAATGAAATGAATCTTTTACATCCTCTATGTAGGTATTGAGGATACATAGAATGCGAGTGTGTTTTATTTTTTATATTTTACAATGGACCCAAAAAAAAAACGAAAAAACGCATTTATTTTTATGTTTAAGAGGATATTCAGTTTATGCTGTTTATTAACAGGATCGAATACTTAATTTTTTTGTTTACATTAAGCTGATGTAAATGTGGCTCAGATTTCCTATATCCATTCTGTCATTAACAGTGTTTTTATCATTTTTAATCACTTCCTCTATCTACAATTTTTGATAATTCATATTTTTGTTTTTAATTATGGTATTGTTATAATCGAAGGTATGTTTTCCATCCTGTGTGTATTTGTTTACCGCTGTTGGGGCATTTTTCGTAAGTAAAACTCCTCTCATGAATAAGTCAACTGTAGTATATTCGATCTCTTGCTCAAATTGTCCCAAAAAATATAAAGACATGACAAACCAATTGCTAAAGAACAGACTGAATGGCATTAAATATATAAATGTATATATTTCTGTATTAATTCACCGTCGCGCCACCACATGGCGGTTTTTACAAACTTTGTTAATTTGTGTGGTTCTTGTGTAATCAAGTGAATCATCGAGATGTCGCCTTTGTCGTCTTGTTTGCTGTTTTTGATTTTAAATTCAGCTTTATAGGATACAAGGGCGAGATGAAGGTTTGCACCTAATGCGGTGGCCTGACGAGTCCCATATTAGGATGAAACAGCGCTGTTGCCATCTTTCGGGCCCGGAGTTTTTCCATATTTTGGAGTGCTCCGCATTTTTGAACACGAGAAGGTGTGGATTGACAAATTCACATCCGCTTAGCCAAGATTTTATTCTATTATATATATATATATATATATATATATATAAATATATATATGTATATATATATATATATATATATATATATATATATATATATATATATATATAGGATTAAGGTTAAACCCTATGCAGTACTCTGAGATTGGTAAGTTCTTGTCAATCTATGTTTATGCATACTGTTATATTGTGATAAAGAGTTTAGATAAAATGATGTCTTCCTATCGAACACCTTATCAGATTGAGATGCAGTTAATGTTTTTATGCATTGTTGGAGTCATCGTAGTATTATTATAGATGTTATATAATAATTTGCAATATGTATAATCCATTAGGCATTTTGTTGCATCTTTTAATTTGATTGTATCAAATGCTTTATAGAAGTCAATAAAAACACAAGAATGAGCGAGTGGTCGGTTATATTCAAAGGACGTAACCAGAGCGAAAACCAGCTTGTTCCTTTAGTTGATAGAAATCTAACTTCTTTTTTAATCTTGAGGTAACTATTCTGGTGAATACTTTGTGGGAGATGACTCAATGGGTTCAATGCTCTAGATTTGTACATTGCTGTTGTATAGACCAATATTAAAAAGAGTTTTTATCTTCTCTAGTAGAAGTGGGTCTCCCATTTTTATTGTATCAGAAACAATGTTGTTTTCGCTTTGGTGTTTTGTTGTTTTTACAGTTTTTCAAGCCTATTGCCACGTCTTTGGTAGTGATTACCTGTTTATCCTCAGATCTCTCATTAATAATGTTCTTTCTTGACGATGAAGACAATGGATCTATTGCCTCTTCTGTGTGACTCCTGTATAATGTTAAACAGGATTCTTTCACTACGTTAAGTGGTTCCTATCGATTTGATATCAGTAATTGCTGCTTATTTTTAAGTAAAATCACTTTGTGTCTTCCATTTTCAATTCTACTGCTTCTAACTCTGTTCACTTCAATTGATTTATTATGTGATTAGTATTGTAGACGTGCAAAAACCAGTGGAACTCCTGTAATTGATTCCTGAAGACAGTATCGATATACTGGTTAAGCTTTTAATTCTGTGTACAACACTGAAGAAATACCTGAAAAAATGCTGAAATCTGTTTTTATGACACTATTAAAAAAACAACATGCCAAAAAATGTTACACATACAGGTTAGTTCAGGTTCATAAGTCTCATGAGACACACCTGGAAGGTTTTACTGAATATTATTCACTGTCCAGATGAAATGCCGGGTGAGTTGTTGAAGCTGATCAATGACAAAAATTTGGATTTATTGGTGAGATTATTTAATACAATTTAAACAACAGGAACTATCCCCTGAGAAATGTTAACATCAACATTCATATGTTTACCAAAGAAAGCAAATTTAAAAGAATGCAGTGACTATCGAACAATCAGTCTCATGTTACATACTTTGAAAACCCTTTTAAAAATTGTACACGCTAGAATACATTCCAAATTGGACCTGGATATTAGTGACACACAGTTTGGCTTCCGGAACGGGGTGGGTACAAGAGAAGCATTATTTGCTTTTAATGTGCTTACTCAAAGATGCTTGGATATCAATCAAGACCTCTACGTCTGCTTCATAGATTACAACAAAGCTTTTGATAGTGTAAAATATGACAAACTGATAGAGATTCTCAGAAGCAAAAATTTAGATAAAAGAGATTTAAGGTTGATATCAAATCTGTATTACAATCAGCGAGCGGCAGTAAAAATTGGACAGGAAATGTCCGGAGATGTGGAAATACAAAGGGGAGTCAGACAAGGGTGTATATTGTCACCTTTACTATTTAACGCTTATTCTGAAGAGGTCATATTGGAAAGTCTTGAATCTGAAACAACAGGGATAAAAGTAAAAGGAGTTTTAATCAACAATATTAGGTATGCAGATGACACCGTAATAATAGCTGATAGTTTGAAAGACCTAGAAAAAATAATGAATAAAATATTAAGAGTTAGTGGAGAATATGGACTCTCTCTTAACACGAAAAAGACCAAGTTCATGATAATTAGTAAGAACAACACCAATAATAATGAAACCCTAATGGTAGGAGGCCAGCACATAGAAAAAGTTAAGAAGTACACTTACTTGGGAACCCTAATAACAGAAAATAATGACTATATCGTCGAAATAAAAACCAGAATCGAGAAAGCACGTGCCAACTTTATTAGAATGAAAAAGGTTATCTGCAGCAAAGATCTAACGTTAGCCCTGAAAATACGACTGACTAAATGTTACCTATACAGTGTTCTATATTATGGAATGAAAGCATGGACCCTGAATCGAGAGGCAATGAGAAGACTTAACTCTTTTGAAATGTGGCCCTATAGAAAAATTCAAAGGATTTCGTGGGTGGATCGAGTTACGAACGCCGAAGTGTTGAGAAGAATGGGGCAAGAAAAGGAAGTCGAGATAACAGTGAAACAGAGAAAACTGCAATATTTCGGACACATTATGAGGGGAGAAAAGTACAGCATCTTAAGGCTCATAATCCAAGGCAAAATAAGTGGCAGAAGAGGCGTAGGACGACGACGAATTTCATGGCTCAAAAACCTAAGGAAATGGTTTGGATGCAGTTCAAAACAACTATTTAGAGCAACTGCCTCAAAAATTAAGATAGCTATTATGATTGCCAACCTCCGCAATGGAGAAGGCACTTGAAGAAGAAGTAGAATAAGGAATAAATGTGAAAGTGGCCTAGATGAGACCCAGTTTGGGTTTAGCAATGCCTTTTGTACTAGAGAAGCGCTATTTCCTCTAAATATACTTCTCCTAAAATGTCAAGATCAACGTAAAAATATTTTTGTATGCTTTATCGACTACGAGACAGCGTCTGACAGGGTGTAGCATGTAAAGCTCATTGATATACTGAAGAGAGAGAGAATTTTAATTAATGACGCGTGATCAACTCGCTATGTAATTGTCAACGTTAGGGAGACAGGAAGAAGAATTGTGGTTTATTCTTCTTCGTATAATTTCCCTTTTCCATTAGTATTTTCATGTTTAGGCTAATCCTTTCATTCCTTTTCGTTTTGGAACAGCAAAGGTCTTGAACATTCTGCAGCGCGTCAACTATTGTGGTATTTTCTACTAGATCGGCAACGTTTCTCTTAAACTGAACATAATCTACCGGTTCGATTTTGCCGGTTGAGTTATTCTTGCAACCTCACATTGTACCGAAAGAGACTACAAAGCTGAATAACGTTTATTGTGGACAAAAGCGTTATTCAAGAAGTGTAACTAAACGTGACAACATCGCAGAATAACTAAAATTGGGCTGTTGACGGGAGGGGTGACTCGGCGGTGAAATATGGGACACGTGGTTAGACTGGGAACGGGCAAGAGATGCCCGTTTTGGTCCCGCATAAATTGATGACAATAACCGGAGGGATCTTGTATTCCCGTCTTGTATTACAGAGATAACTCTTGGAAGATGGTTTTTCCTTTTATTTTCATGGATTACTACTAGTGGGTATAAATAGTGTCGGGTGGAAATTATTTTTGGTCTAATTGGTGTAAGATTTATGAACGTAAAGTAAAATTCACACAAAGAAAAGAATATGGCAGGGAGCTAATTTATCCCTAAAACCGATTCTTTTTAAAATCTTGGAAACAATAGTTTATTCACAAATAATATTACTTAATATATGTACTTAAGGGAGAACAAAGGGAAATACAATAAAACCAAATGAAGTTACAAGGCTTATTTATTGCTTAATATTTACTTAAACTAATCATTCTTATGTTCTCATAAGACATAGTCTAATTGGCACAGAAATCAAAGATAAATCCCCTTGATGTGCTTGCACCACTCGTGCAATTTTCGTTGGCCCATAATTTACATTTGATGCACATTATCCAATCTTCTGTGATTGGTTCTTCATTACTTTTCGTTACAAATAAGACAATAATACCCTTCATCAACCTTTGTAGCACTTTTGTTGACTTTCTTTTTCTTGCGCTGTACGTTCCTATCTTTAGCCTTCATATCATCTTCAAATGCTTTAAGATTCTTCATACCTTTCTTTCTTTCAGTGGTTCGTACAGACTTATCATTTTCTTTTGCCTCTTCTTTATTTTTCTCCCTTTGTTCCTTTTCTTCTAAAGCGTCTTTCATAGGGGTACTAGTGATTATAATTGAATGTTTCTTTCTGGAACATTGCCTACTTTTCTGTTGTGGCAGTTGGGGAACATTAACAACATCTTGAAGTGGAATTGATTTGTCCATCACAGGTAAAGGTGTTACTGATCGCTGCTGTACAACTGATAATGTAACTACTTGTGCATTAGGTGACACTGCTCTCTGCATAGATAGTGTCGGTGCAATCTGGGTATCAGGTGTTACTGCTCGTTGCACAGGTGGTGTCGGTGCTATCTGGGCATCAGGTGTTACTGCTCTTTGCATATTTGATGTCGATGCTGTCTGCACATCATGTGATGTCGAATCAAAGAAATGTTCGTCAAATTTTGCTGTATCTAATGGCTAAATACCAGCTGCCCGAAAACCATTTGCAGCTTTCTCTATATTGCTGATTCGATTGAAAGCTTTAGTAAATAGCTTGACAACTTCATAGTGTGTAATTTTTCGGCCTATATTTGAAGCCATGTATAAGTCACATTCTCTGTTGCATGCAGTTTTGAGCGGTCCAAAATATGTTAAGTTCAGCGGTTGCATACGATGTGACGTATGTGGTGGAAGAGATAACAGTATTATTCCACTCTGACGACAAAGCAGGTAGCAAGCCAGGCTAATATGACTTTCATGGTTGTCTAAAATAAGAAGAATAGGTTCTTCAACAGTTGGTTTAGCGTAAGAGATAAAATGATGTAACCAATCTATGAATAGGTTTTCATTAATCCAACCCGAATCGCTCACGGCTGCAACCATATCAGCATTGCCTCCATGCAATAGATGAGCATTCATTCGCTTCCTCTTGAAAATAAAAAATGGAGGGACATACTTTCCTGAAGCACTGAATGCGCAAACGATTGTTGTTGTACCTCTTTCACCACTTGTTTCTGGACTTTCGGAGCTAGAATTCTAGAATTTTTCTGGACGTTAGAAATGCCGGTCTCGTCAACAATGTAAATGCGATTGGCATCAAACTGATATTCCCTTTGTAAAGCTTCCAAGTTTTCGAAAAAGATTCTCACTTTTGTTTCATTAAACGTTGTAAATCTATTAATAGAAGTGGATTCAGGTTTGCGGAGAGAAATGTTGGGATGCAGTTTACTGCATTTTAAAATGTGTTCTTCTTATTTTTTTCTTGGTCTTCAGAAAATATAGCCTTTCTTCAACTTTTTGGTGTCTTTATAATTTCTTTATTAAGATGGTCATGTATAGTGCTTTTTGGTATAGAATAAACGATAGCTGCTTTTTCTAATGAAAGTTTTTTGTTTTTGACGTCCTGAATAGCTTTTTGTAAATCTTCTAATTTGTATTTGGTCTCCGTCTTTCTTTGGTAATTTCGAGGCATCTGAAATATAAAAAGGTTTAGGTAGGTTTATAAAAAATTATTTGAGTAGGTTTATAAAAAGTTTATATAACTGGGTATTCGGCCTATAATAACCCATATAGGGGTAATTACGGATGTCTGTAATTACCCCATACAAATCGTCCACCATTACCCGACTCACAAAAAAACGAAAAACTATATATTTATTTGAGGTTAGACTATCGCAATGCACTTGGCGGTTACTTACAAACGTTGCTTAATTAGACGTTAGTTCACTTAAAAAAAACGTGAAACCTATGTTGAGCTTGAAATAATATACACGTATTCAGTTTTACTAAAAAATAAGATGAAAATGTTGAAAAATAATCGACTTAACTTACCTTGTACGGCGAACGCGACCTCACCTTATCATTCACTGTTCGGCACTACATTCATTCAGGCGCGATTCGCGATTGTGGAGGTTAAAATATCTGCTATCTTTTTCTAACATAGCTATACTGGCGTGTCCGCCTTTACCCCCCGTCCGGGATTCTCCCACTCTCCCCTACTTTTAGAAACCAAGAAACTTTCAACAACATAAAATTTGAGGCTCTAGATCTAGCCAACAACTGGGGTATTGATCGAATATTTCAATTAAAAAGGCAACAAAAAGTAAAATGCACTCTGATGAACTTTCTTTAGATCATCGTTTCGAAAACAAAGAAGAATATTTTAGGTTAATGTTCATTATTTTGTTGTTGAAGATTTTCCGCCATGCTCAACCAAACATATTCTTGATTTTTGGAACCGCGAGATTTAATTGAAAACTCTGAAAAAGAAATTTTACACAAATGTAAAGAGTTGTTTAAAAAATATCAGAAATTTTTTCGTGAATCTATTTCATATGATGCTTAATTTAATGAAACATGACCTTAACCTTAAAGAAGAAACCCGTATGTTAATAACAGTTCTTTAAATTTATTATTAAGAATTATGGATGCACTGAAATAGACTAGTGTAAAGTTTGAACATATTTTCTTTGATTTTTTTACTCTTCCTGCAACGATTGCCTTTTTCAATAAACTTAAAATGTTAAAAGACTGTATGACATCTACAGCCAGCGAATAATGATTGTGTGATTTATCTATATTTTTTGTAGAATTCGAAATTACTTCAACTGTAAATATCATTGATTTAATCAACAGAACGCTTTGGTTATGCCAGAGTTTTGTTATATTATATAAGTATCTACTACTCCCTTCTAATTAAAATTATGGCTCTTGGGTTTAGACCTTATCATATTGGAATTGTTTTCAGGGATCTTCAGAAATTTGGAACTTTTATTCAACCTATTTTTAAAAGTAAATATAATAATAATAATAATAATAATTATGTGATCATTTCTGGCTCCATTAAATTAACAACATATTATAATTACTTAATATACAGGATAATATAGAGACAGAAAGGGCGAAGTCCAGATGTGGATAACACCTGGGTGACATCCACTCTGATCAACTCAACCCAGACTGAAAGTAAATAGGACCTAAATAATAATTAAACACAGAAGAGAAAAGAAACAATACTTATAAACCCAAGTTAGATACATTGACAGAAATTCTGGATTTTTCTTCATTAATATTCAAAAGAAAAAGAGGAAACTACAATTTTCTTATTTATTATCAAATGCGTGTTGCAAGACAACATATCTAAATTTTATAGGCGTGAGAGTTTTGAAGAAGTCTGGTAGAGAATTATATAGTCTAGCGACATTGTAGGTAAAAGAGCGTTCAAACAGAGAAGATTATGCAGTTCCTCGAAAACGAATGTTGACGTTATGCACGTGGGATCTAAAAATGATTCATCTATATAGATATTGTGAGCTTTTATAATATATAATTTTATGGTAAAAACAAGCTTCATGTAACCACCTCCTGCTCTCCATATTCAGCAATTTTAAGTCGAGTAGCTTGTGAGATATTCTCTCATATTTACGAACTCCATAAATTAGTCGCAAACAAGAGTTTTGCACTTTCTCTATTCTTTGTCTTTGAATGGCTGTTAGGCAGTTTCCACATATTACATCTCCGTGGTTAAAAATGGAGAGCACCAGAGAGTCACAGAGCAAACTCTTAAGTTTTATGGACAAATCATGGCGGTAACTGTAAAGAAGTTTTAGTCTAACATATGCTTTGTTATTTAGGTTCGAATTATCATTTAGTCAAAAAAATATAGTCGGTTTGTTTGAAAGGTGTTGTCTGGTACTAAATTGGCCTGGTGCACTACTGTGCACCTTGCACTTGGTTAAATTAAAAATTAAATGGTCACATAATTATAATTTGATTAAGCTTTAAGTATAAATAACAGGTGTGTGGTTGTGAAAATATAAACAGAGGATGAGAACAAAGTGGTTCAATTAAATATCATATATTTTGTATACAGGGTGTTTCCAATGCTTTATTGTTTTCTTTCGTCGCGGCATGCCCAACTAATAACGAAACTTAAAAGCCGTATTGCGTTTTTACAATTCAAAAATGTTAAATTGCCAATATTTCAAAAACTACAAGTTTTTCGAATAGATAACCTTATTCAAAGTCGTCCTTATTTTTCATGCTAACATTATAAAAAGAGGGAATTTATATTTAAAAAAAAATGACTTTTAACGATTTTTTCAAATTAATATTTAATGTTAGTTTTTGATCACCCTGTATTTATTTATTATCAAAATATTAACATAGTCCTCTAAAGTAGATCCCCAATAATGAAGGCTTTTATACAGAGAAATTGATAGTTTAGGCCTGCAGACGCCATTTTTGACATAAAATTTAAAATATGTCAAAAATAGTTAGACTTAGGTACAGGACATTATATTTGAAATATGTTTATAATTTTACGTATAATCTAAAAATTAAATATTATATTTTTCCGAGAAATTACTAGGTACTTACCGGACACCTTATATATATATATATATATATATATATATATATATATATATATATATATATATATATATATATATATTGAAGACGAAACTGGCTTAATGTTGAGCTCCGCTCAATACGCCATCCACCTGTGGGTATCACTGCCAGGCGATGGGAAGGCATCACGCCATAACCCAAACAACTTTTAGATTGTTCGGGAAATTTCTCGCTGAGGATAACCTGTAAACGAGATTTGGGCATAACCTGACCCAGGCATTATGATCTGAGGAATGGCCGTAGGCCGCGAGGCTGCGCTGCTTGTAGCGCGCGCCCACTGCGATCCGAACAATCAAGGCAGTTGTTAGTGTTTCGTCCTACAAAGTTGGACTCTTCAGACAGATAAGGTAGCCTGTGACATTGATGTTCTGATGTTTCATATATATATATATATATATATATATATATATATATATATATATATATATATATTTATAT
Source organism: Diaprepes abbreviatus (assembly GCA_034092305.1). Taxonomy (NCBI): domain Eukaryota; kingdom Metazoa; phylum Arthropoda; class Insecta; order Coleoptera; family Curculionidae; genus Diaprepes; species Diaprepes abbreviatus. Next base: position 1,527,604 of record JASJET010000310.1, read on the forward strand.
ATGTATATATATATATATATATATATATATATATATATATATATATATATATATATATATATATATATATATACAGAGTTATTCACCCTATACGGTACGGAATATTGCGGCTAAAATACGCGACTTTCAAAAAGTTTTACTTTTGGGATATATTGGGGTAATATAGTCACTTTTTAAAATTATTTTTCTATTATACAGGGTGTCCCGAAAGCTCTAAAAGTATGTGTTATTTTAATATATCCCTATATTGCATTGTTGGACTTTCCGATCAAATTAAGTGCATATTTTAATATTGTTTAGTATCTAAACTTTAAGCGTTTTTAAATAATTTAAATTTTAACAAAATCTAACCTAATTTTCTTCTTCTTCTCTTCTTATTCTTAGTATAGGACTTTGTCCTGTATTGACTGTCAATGCATCTCGTTTATTCTTGTTCCTGTGACACCGATGTCCAGCTCTCTTTCCATCTTTTAGGCGGTCGACCAGGAAGCCTTGAGGAGTTTGGTATTCCTTCTTTTGCAATTTTTGCCACTCGGTCGTCGGTCATCCTGTCGACATGATCCCTCCATGCTCTCCTTCTTCCTCTGCCCCATCTTACGACGTCCTGTATTTCACATCTTTTTCTGATTTCATCGTTTCTTAGTCTGTCGCGTAATGTATGACCCGTGATACTTCTTAGCGTTCTCATCTCAGTTGTCCGGAGTAGTCTTTTGGTTGCTGATGTGTCTGCTCTTGTTTCGATGGCATAAGTCATTATGGGTCGTATGCAGGTCTTATATATTCTGATCTTACTTTGTGTCGTCATATGTTTATTTCTCCATATAATATCACGTAGGTATCCTGACATTACGGCAGCTTTGGTTGTTTGTTCTTGAACTTCTGCTTTTAAGTTTCTATTGCTGGTGATGTTTGCTTCCAGGTATTTAAATGACATGACCTATTCGATGCTTTGATTGTGTACAGCGAGCTTACATCTTCTTGGTTCTTTACTGATCGTGAGAGATTGGGTTTTTCCTATGTTAAATTTTTCAGCGGTCTTTTCAAACTTGTACAGGAGCCGTTGGAGGTTGTCTTCGTCTTCCGATATCAGTACTGCATCATCGGCATAGCCAATTATCTTTAATTCTTCTTTTCCCATTCTATATCCTCTACCGGCCTCTTTCACCTCTCTGATAATTTCGTCCATAATGACATTGAATAGAATTGGACTGAGGCTGTCTCCCTGCCTTATGCCGGTAGATATTGGAATTTGGTTCGATGTCTTGTTGCCTACTTTAATTTTCGTTGTATTTCTGCTGTTTAAGTCTTTAATTACTTCCAGGATGTTATGACATATGTTTCTGCCCTTAAGTAGTTCGAGAACGTCATGAAGTCTGATCCTGTCGAAGACTTTTGTGAGGTCGACAAAACACATATATGCCTCTTTGTTGTATTCGATGGCCTTCTCTGTAATTTGGCGAATTATAAATATGGCGTCAGTTGTTGACCTGTTTTGTCTGAAGCCTTGCTGCTCCTCACTGATTCCGCTAGATTCTATTTTTTTGCTATGATTTTCGTTAGTAGCTTGACGGTTGAGCTTAGAAGTGTTATTCCCCTGTAGTTGTTCGGGTCAGTTTTGTTGCCTTTTTTGAATATGGGTATGGTCAAGCTTTCCCTCCATTGTTCTGGTGTTTTCTCCTCGTTGAGTATTTTTCTATAGAGAGAATGTAACTCTTCTAGTAGTGCCATTCCACCATATTTGAGCATTTCATTTGTTATGTCATCTGGTCCAGGGGCTTTTCGATTTTTCAATACGGTGGCTGCTGTTTTAATTTCTTCTTTTGTGATAATCCATTTTGGAGCCTGATTTCTTTCCGCATATTCATCCTGGGTTTCCTGTGTTATTGCGGATGCAATGCTAATTTTCATGTTTCAAATACTTAAGAAGTATTTCAGTTATGTACTCGTAATTTACAGCGAAGTGTAACAATAAATCGTATTTTATATCCCAATTATAATAAACTTGCTACATTATACAGGGTGTCAAAAAATTAAAACTAATCAAATAAGAACTTTAAGTGGCTATAACTTGATTAATTTAAATAGAATGTTGTACTTTTTACCTTACCAGAAAATGTACCTTTGAAATATCTATCGAATGGTGTAAGGGTGTTCTATAGCTAAGTCTTCGCGTTTTCACAGAATACGCCAAATAATCGTTTTCTGCACCATTTTGTGTTTTTTGAATAGATGTTCTAATGTATCTAGATGCCTATGGCATTTGGAAATGACAGGTAGTTTACAACTATAAGAATAATAATCAGGAATATCTGTACAAATGTTTAGAAACTCGAAACACGATTTATAGTCGTCCAAAAGGGTATAACAGCAATAAGGGTAATAACATATATATATATATATATATATATATATATATATATATATATATATATATATATATATATATATATATATATACAGTGCCTTCATTTCAAAACGAACCATCCTTAATAACTTTGTTAAATAGAAAAATTAAAAAAAAAGAAAAAACACGTCAATTTAGATATACAGGGGGAAGTTGTCAATCACCTCCTCACCTCCAGCTAACCTCACTTTGATATGTCAAATGGGAACCCCCACCTTGTGACACATCATTGTAAGCAGCATAAAATTGTCTATCCAACCGTATAAAAAAAAATAAATCGGTTGACGTACAAGCGAACAGTGTGCAAAAATGTCTTGTAATAATGCATAATATATCGGCCTCGAACTTTAGTATGCCAAATGATTACCCTATAGTGTGATACATCATTTTAAAGGACGTATAATCTGCTATCCAACGATGTCAAAAAAAATTAAGTTAATAGACGTTATAGGCAATTAGGATGCAAAAATGTGTGTTTAATATAAGCAGTTAATTCAGTTTTATTCATTTGTAGAAAATTATTTTATTAAATGTTCAAAATGTGCGCCATTATTAGCGAGACAATAAAAAAGCCTATTTTGAAATTCCCCACGAACATTGGCAAGGGTTTCTCTGCTAATTCCTCTACATTCCCGAACAATTCGATCTTTTAAATCGTCAATATTTTCAGGTGGGGTTTTATAAACCTTGCTTTTTAAATACCCCCAAAGAAAAAAGTCTAGAGGGGTTAGGTCTGGAGACCGTGCTGGCCATTCAATTGCACCACGTCTGCCAATCCACGTCCCTGGAAAATGTTCATCAAGCCACTCTCGAATTGCCAAAGCGTAGTGCGGGGGAGCTCCATCTTGCTGGAAATGCAACTTATTTTCATTTAGTACCATGACAGCATTTTCATCCACTTGATTTTCTAAAGATTGCACAATGGCAGGGTATATTGTGTTTTCTAAAAGGTTTAAATAAATTTGCCCAGTTAAATTATCTTCCAAAAAAAATGGCCCGATGATTTCATTGCCATAAATTCCAGCCCACACGTCAATTTTTTCGGGATATTGAGTATGCCCTTCTCGGAAAAGGTGCGGATTTTCATTATCCCAGTATCTGCAGTTATGTCTGTTAATCAGTCCATTTAGAAAAAAAGTTGATTCATCACTAAAGCAGATATTCTTAGGTAAATGGGGGTCCTCGTCAATTCGTTGGCACATTAATTCGCAAAATTGAATTCTCCTATCAAAATCGTCTTCTCCGAGTTCTTGAAGAATTTGAATTTTGTAGGGAAAAAACTTATTTTGTTTTAAAACTTTATGCACAGAGCCAGCAGAAATGTTGGTTAAATCTGCGACCTTTGAGATGGATAAAGTTGGATCTATTGCAAACTGTCCTAGTACCTCGATTTGGCATGCTTCATCTACAACCCTTTTCTCAATAGATTTTTTATTACAAACGGATCCCGTTTCTTCAAACTTTCGTACCAATTCGAGTACATATTTATGGCCCACGTTTTTGTCTTGATGCCTCTCGTTAAATGCTCTGGCGGTTCTACGAGCGCACCGATCTTCAGCTCCATAGAGAAAAATTATTTCTATTCTTTCGGCTAGCGTATACACCATTTATATTCACGTTTCAACTAGGCGTCACAATGACAATTTTAACAATAATAAACAACTGGTGTTTAAAGATCTTGATTATTTTAAAAAAATATTTATTTTAAATTTAAAATAATATTTTACTCTATGAAGTAGCCATTTGACATAATAAAGTTTAATGTGATAAGGTGTCTATTATTACCACACATCTTTTCTTACTATTCGCTTGTACATCAACAGATTTTGTTTTTTTTTATTGGCTAAATAGGAGATAGTATGCCCTTTAAAATGATGTATCACACTATAGGGTAATCATTTGACATACTAAAGTTCGAGGCCGATATATTATGCATTATTACAAGACATTTTTGCACACTGTTCGCTTGTACGTCAACCGATTTAATTTTTTTTATACGGTTGGATAGACAATTTTATGCTGCTTACAATGATGTGTCACAAGGTGGGGGTTCCCATTTGACATATCAAAGTGAGGTTAGCTGGAGGTGAGGAGGTGATTGACAGACTTTTAACAAATGCAAAATTAAACTTCCCCCTGTATATCTAAATCGACGTGTTTTTTCTTTTTTTTAAATTTTTCTATTTAACAAAGTTATTAAGGATGGTTCGTTTTGAAATGAAGGCACAGTATATATATATATATATATATATATATATATATATATATATATATATATATATATATATTTGTGTGTGTGTGTGTAGAACTTAACATTGCCTATAAATAGGTGATTAATTTATGTACATACAATAATCCAGTTGGTATAATAGAAATTTAATTTGTTTCTCTACCTTAAATTTCCACAATTATATCATTATTTGCTTAAGCAATTTAAGTATCGTCTACAAAGCATTTTAAGTTTTATAGTAAAAACTATAAATACAACTAAAACAAACATTGGCCGTATTATTTATAGTCGGAATTTTTGGACTTACATACTGATCGATACGCCGCCTTGAAAATTATTTCGGAAAATCAAAATAAACATTTGCCAGAAAGAAATTAAATAGTTAAATATTTTTAATATTTACAATTCATTTATACAGAATATTTCGTAATATGTGGTACAAAATTTTTCTTTTATCTAAATATATTCTAAAAGTGCGCTAAAAAGTGAAAAATAGCTATAAATTTTAATATGAAATTGAAATTTTTGAAGTCGGCGCCAAACTAATAACTGACAAAATGTGATTCGCATAAACATATTAACAATACTTTATTTGTAATTGCTTTCTTACTATAATTTGTATGTTAGTAGTTATATATTTCATTTAGAAATAATTTGGCGCCGACTTCAAAAATTTCAATTTCATATTAAAATTTGCAGTTATTTTTCATTTTTTAGCGCACTTTTAGAAGTCGGTTCAATTTTTTTTATAAAAATTTTATTTTTCGATTTTTAGTTTTGAATTCATTATGATATCCATAAATTATTTGAACTAAGTACTAATCGAGATTAGTGTACCTCGCAATGACTCCAAGGTGGCAAAAAAGTACCCATTTTATCCATAGTTGTAAATCACCCTAAAATGAATTGCTAAAAATTTTTGGAGTTTTCCAAATACCAGTAAAATTGTGTCAAACAAATATTTAGTCTGTCATAGTAAATCCAATATCTTAAATTTCAAATTATTAGAGCTTGCTAATATAGGCCTCAAAACCTTCCAAAATCGATATTTGAAGAACTTGAGACGTAAATTTCTTAGCCCGATATATTTTATACTGCATATTAAGTTTGTATATGCCCCAAGAACCCCGCAATATCAATTTTAGACAAAATCGGAAAATGTAAAATTTTCAGTCCCTCATATTGTATCTTATCAACCTAATGGTTGTAAAAAATTAATTTCATATTCGTGATACACGACCCCTAATACCAAATCTAAAAAAAATGCGAATAAGGTCAAATTTTTAACCCACCATATTGGATCCGCTATATTGAATATCAAAAAAATAATTTTAACGTCTTAATCTAATCTACATTTAAACACTTCAAAGCCTCCTAGTACCAATTTTGGATGAAATCCGGAAATTTAAAATTTCTAGACCGTCATAGTGCATCTGACATATTATCTTTTCTTAAAATAATTTGCCATTTACAGCCTTGAAAACGATTCAGTCCCTCCTTTGAACAAAATCGAAAAATGTAAAATTTTTGTGATTTTTTGTCATCGGAACGAAATAATATATTTCTGGCATGGTCTACGACTTTACCACCCTGCCTTGAACGATTTACGGTTAGGGTTTTCTAGTTTTCTTATAGGAGAACGATAATGTATTCTCAAGGGTTCTAATGGAAGTAGACTTTTGCTACTAAGGAGTTGAATTCATCTTATTGTAACCTACTGAAAAAAATATGTGATAAAAATTAGCTATTAATCATAAAATCTTTCGTATATTTTCAGGGATAATTTTTTTAAAGTTTTGCCATCATTTTTATTTATTAACTTTTTGAAATTTACTATCATACTGATTTGTTTAATATCACGCTTACAACAATTTTGGTGTTTTACCTATATAATAGATAACCAAAATCCATAAAATTTAAACGTTCGTTTTTCGGCACTAATTTTAAAACTAATTTGAAAACTAATTGTAAGCTTGAACGATGAAAAAATAAATACCAAAGTATCTTCGTTCCCTATGTTATGATTCGTAAATGTAAACCACCAAGCGACCAAATGTAGCAAACATTACTTTATTAATTTTCCGTTATTTAAGTTAATTAAATATTTTTTGAAAATATTTCCCTTAAAATTGCTTTATAATTTCTTGAGATAAGCCCCAAGAAGTTAATGTCCACTCCAGATTATTAGTCCTTGCACTACCAACAAAAAAAGTTGCAAAATATTCACAATTAAAACGGTTAAATTCGCACAGAAACAAGTCAGGGTCATCCATCCACTTTCGATTGTCGTGTGCTCTGCGGGTGGCAGACGGTGATCTATAGGCATCGGATCGGTAATTATCGGTTGCCTCCGAACGTAATGAGAATTTGAAATTAAATACATAGAATATATACTCAATATGAGAAGATCCGACTTTGGTTTGAATTAGTCTATTACACTTAAAGTGATCTCCAAAATATTCTTGACTTAAGTATTTTTTTAAATTGACACAAAAATCTTTTTTATATTCTAAGAAATACTTATTATAAGCAGGACATTATTTTGAAAAAATAATTTGGTGCTATTAAAGTAATATTAGCATATTATTAGAATTTATATTTTTCATTTGGCATACTTCGTATTAACTATATTTGCTTAAATTAGATAGCTGCAGTTTCAAACTTAATATGTATTTATGAGAAAATCTGTAAACTCATTTTGAGTATTCTTTTTTTTTGTGTAGATTTAAGGATTCTATTACTATTACATTACTTACATAATACGTACAATTCTGCGTGTGTAATGGTCATAGTAAATATGGTCTTAAACGTAATATAAACAGTAATTGAAGGGTTTGAAGTTTAGCTGTGCAGACTTTATCTAGGTTTCAGTAAATACGAGGATGGTTCGATAAGTTCTCGGCCTGATAAAGAAAACAAAAGATTTTTGAAAATGTTTTTATTTATTTTTCAACATAGTCCTCTTGTACTTCAATACATTTAGACCAACGATGTTCTAACATTTCAATACTCGTTATATAATGCTATTTATCCAACTTTGCAAAATAAGCGGTTGTCGGTATTCTGACTTCGTTATTTGAAGGGAATTTTCGTCTAGCGAGCCATTTTTTCAAGTATAGGAAGAGAAAGTAATCGCTGGGGACCAGATCGTTATCCTGATGAAAGAGCACTTTTTTTTTGGCAAGATGTGGACGTTTAGCCTTAATCACATGCTGCAAATGGTCCAGTAGTGAAGCGTAATACTTCCCGGTGATGGTCTTGCCTTGTTCTAAATAGTCTATAAGCATCACGCCATGTGAATCCCAAAAAACTGTTGCCATGATTTTTACTGCAGACGGAACCGTTTTTGCTTTTCGTGGCGCACTTTCACCTGCTCTCACCCACTGTTTAGACTACTGCTTTGTCTTTGGCGTGTAATGGTGAATCCATGTTTCATCTACAGTTATAAAACGTCAAAGAAACTCAGCAGGATTGCGTTGGAATAAGTGTAAACCCAAAACGTAATGGACACGATTTATCGAGATGTTTGCTATACCAGCAAGCTCTCGTACTTTCAGTCGACGGTCATGAAGTATGACATCCTGAATTTTTGTGACAATTTCGCAGTTGTAGCGGTTTTTGGGTGTTCTGAGCGCTCATCATCTTGAATCGATGTACGATCACAATTAAATTCAGCAGCCCATTTTTTTACTGTCGAAAACGAAGGAGAAGAATCCTTTAAAGTAGAATCTAACTCATTTTTAATGTCCGTAGGGGTTAAGCCCTTTAAAACAAACTACTTTATAACCGCTCGATCTTCAATTTTATCCATCTTTCACAAAATATCGAACCTTATGTGTTCACTCGATCGCCACAAACAAGCAACTGAACGCAAACATCTGAAACTTTGCAGGGCGTCATCTTGAGGTTAATGCTTACAACATATTATAGTTATTTAGTCCTACTAACGCTCTCTCTGTTTCAGGCCGAGAACTTATCGAACCATCCTCGTATATATTTTATAATCTATAAAATAGTTAATAAACATGTAACTAATTGAAAGGTTGTAGTAACATGTTTTTTTTGCAATAATTTTTCTTTATTTAGATGAAAGAGATTTTGTACGTATGCATACATGTCTAAAAATATAAAAGATTGAATGAAACCCCACTCGCAGGCTTCTAATTTTACTTGCAAATTCCCTAGATTTTTTTTCTTGTTATACGTTTATATTTAGATCTATTGTTTATTTTCCAGACGTACTAAGATGCCCAAGAAAAAATATATTTTTAAAGATGACTTGCAGAAAATATATCCGTTTATGACACGAGGAAAATTTGATTGGGAAGTTTTTTACATATTATGCTCGGCAACAATATCTACAGCAAATAAGGGCTATTTGAACACTAATAAACATAAAAAGTGTGATTAACAACAGGTATCCTCTTCATAGAGTGATAGTTTTTTTCCTCAAAATCATCCGAAAGTGATAAGGTCCGTGTGGTTGAAGAAACTATTGCATTTCACACAATTAATCACCATATGACTTTTTTATCTCTTGAGTGCGCTATAAATTTAAACAAATGCTTTTTTTAAGATTCTGGTATTGCTAGAGCTATAACTTTTAATAAAACAAAAGCCATAGAGATAGTAAAAAATGAGCTATATGAGGAATAAAATTAAAGACGTGAAATGTGATACTAGTAATCATGGGGCTACAAAATTACTACCAATATTCATTCAGTATTTTGGCTCTGAAAATATATGTATAATTACTAAAATTTTTGATATTTTAACATTGAATAATAAAAACGCTGAAACAATAACTGAATCTATTTTAAATGTACTAGAAAAACACTCCTTGACATCAAAATGTGTTGTTTATTGCAGTTATAACTCTCATATCAATTTCGGTAGCAGAGGAAGAGCTGGACAATGCAATATTTAAGGAAAATAAAAAGATCAGCTTAAAAAAGAATAGTTGGCATCTCCTGTACCGGGTGAGTCAACGATTGGATGAAGTAGGTTGGTGCCTTTTCGGTGAAATTAACAAAGAAACTATATTTATTGTTTGATACAGTTTATTTTTATGCAGATTTTAAAAATATTTAGGACTCTACAGGGTGAGCCAAAAAACTAGGACAGCATAAAGTTGTATTTTTTTAAATAGAACACCCTATATACGAATCGTATTTTCGATTTAGCTTATAATTTTAAATCTTTTTTATTAAGGGTTTACTATAACAAAACTTTATAGTTTCTGAGATATTTAAGTTTAAAGAAAAAAAGTCACATTTTCAAACATCAATTCAATCCTCAATAACGTTTTCAATTTTGTGACAAATACATTCAAATTTGGAATTTAGCAAGACCAAGGACAAGTTAACATAATTTTTACCTAATATTTGCAATAAAAGCTACAGGGTGTTGAACACATCGGCTCAAATTTGAACAAGTTTAAATGAATAAATATCTTTTTTTTTTAAATGGTACACCCTGTATATTTTCATGTTATTTAATAGAGTAATAAAAACCCTAAAAGTTTTGTTCAATATATCCTATACCTATTTATAATAGTTTTTGAGATATTTCAGTTTTTCTTATTTTCCATACTTTTTTACAGAAATAGTCTTCATTATCATAGTAGCCATGTAAAATAATAAAAACAAACAGAATGTGGTTAAATATGATGAAATACATTATTCGTTATATTACAACGGCAATAGTTTAATTAAACATTATGTGAAAAAATTAACACAACAATAACGACAAGGCAAATACATATTTACTTTTATACTAAATTGAAACAAAAAAATTACCTATTAAATACTGAGATTAATTATTTCTTTTTAATAAGTGTTCGAATAAACGACCCTCTTGTGCAACGCACAAATTTAGTCTTTTTTGCAGATTTTCTCGGACCCTGGACAAAATTAGTGGCGTTATTGTTCTACAGGTATCCCTAATCCTGTTTCGCATATCTTCCACTGTTGTTGGTGGATTAACATACACCTTATTTTTAATATAACCCCATAGGAAGAAATCTAATGGGGTGATGTCGCAAGACCTTGCTGGCCACTCAATGAAACTCCCACGTCCAATCCATTTTTGCGGATATCGTTGGTCCAAAAACGCACGAACTTCACGATGGTAATGCGGAGGCGCACCATCGTGCTGGAACCACATATTGTCGAGCTCATCCCTATCGAGACCTTGAAGCAGTTGGGGTAGTTCTTCTTGTAGAAAGTTCAGGTAACTATGGTCATTTAGTGGTTCATTAAAAAAGTGGGGTCCAATAATTCGATTATGATGAATACCACACCAAACATTTAATGACCAGTGGTTTTGATGTTGCACCTCTCTAATCCAAAATGGGTTTTCTGTGGCATAATAATGCATGTTGCGTCTATTTACGGCACCGTTACTTCTAAAAGTAGCTTCATCACTAAACATTACCTTGCATAATAAATTTGGATTTAATTGAATCTCCGCATTTATTGTACGACAAAAGTTTACACGACTTTCAAAATCCTGTCCATGCAATTCTTGGTGTAATTCCATGTGATATGGATGATACCTATATTTCTTGGTAGTACGATTAGCGGTGGATTGTGATGTTTCACATAATGCTGCTAACTGACGGCTACCAATATAAGGATTTTCCTGAACATTTAACAATACTTGTAGTTCTTTTTCTTCATTAGTTACTGGTTTGTTGACCACTTTACGTTTTGGATAATCAACAGTACCAGAAGAATCAAATCTTTGCATTAAGTTTTGAAAAGTATGGGTATTAGGCTGGCGTCGATCAGGATACTTCATTTTGTAAATTCTTTGAGCAAGAAGGCAATTTTTTCGAGCCTCTCCTGTTGTATAAATCATATCTATTAACTCATTCTTTGGAAAATTCATTTTACAATATAAGATGAATGCAAAAAAAACCAAACTACACTACATAAAAACCAAAAGAAGCGATTGCGGTTATAAATTTGACACACAGAAAAATGTTCTTTTACATTGTTTTTGCCATGGCTACTATGATAATGAAGACTATTTCTGTAAAAAAGTATGGAAAATAAGAAAAACTGAAATATCTCAAAAACTATTATAAATAGGTATAGGATATATTGAACAAAACTTTTAGGGTTTTTATTACTCTATTAAATAAAATGAAAATATACAGGGTGTACCACTTAAAAAAAAAAGATATTTATTCATTTAAACTTGTTAAAATTTGAGCCGATGTGTTCAACACCCTGTAGCTTTTATTGCAAATATTAGGTAAAAATTATGTTAACTTGTCCTTGGCCTTGCTAAATTCCAAATTTGAATATATTTGTCACAAAATTGAAAACGTTATTTAGGATTGAATTGATGCTTGAAAATGTGACTTTTTTTCTTTAAACTTAATTATCTCAGAAACTATAAAGTTTTGTTATAGTAAACCCTTAATAAAAAAGATTTAAAATTATAAGCTAAATCGAAAATACGATTCGTATATAGGGTGTTCTATTTAAAAAAATACAACTTTATGTTGTCCTAGTTTTTTGGCTCACCCTGTAGAGTCCTAAATATTTTTAAAATCTGCGTAAAAATAAACTGTATCAAACAATAAATATAGTTTCTTTGTTAATTTGACCGAAAAGGCACAAACCTACTTCATCCAATCGTTGACTCACCCTGTACATCATTAACAACACAGTTTATAAAGGCTGTGGCATTTTTTTAATTGGTATTAAAACGATTTTAATGAATATTTATAATAACTTTTGAATATACAGGGAGTCCGGGAAAATATGGGAAATCTCCCCGATATGAAAAAAACACGTGAAAGGAATACTACAAGTTCATATAAACTTTTTTCGTATAGGCCTCCTCTTTGGAGATACGGGCTCCGAAAGAGCTGCAATGGAATGAAGTTTTTTTACACATAAATTTTGAACCACCAGGTATATTTCAATTTTTTTTTAGGACGTATACCAGGTAAGATAATTCAAGTTACTATCCAAGAAAATGTTGTGAATTACTAACAGCTGCAGAGATGGACTAGCTGAGACAGGCATGACCCCATCTTGGATTTTGCTCTTAGATAAAATCAAGGTATTTGAATGGATATATACACAAAAAGTTACATCAGTAGAGTGGTTCTATCTGGAATCCCCAATTAAATTTTTAAAGTCACGTAAGAAATGAAGAAAAATATTTAATTAGTTTCTTTGCTTCAAAAAGTTTATAAATGAAACTGCTGCTCATTATTCTAATTGCAATAAATTATAGTGCACCTTTTTCTAAAAGTATGAAGAAAACAAGAACTGCCTAGAATTTAAAAAAAAATTGCAGAATCCTTTGTACAAGGCACATGTGGAAACATATTTTCCTTGATTTTAAACGTCAAATTTTACAATGCATATGTCAGATGTTACTTGGTAACGTCAGTGTTACGGTTCCCGAAATATAAACGTCCATCCTCTACTTTTCTTTCTCCTCCTTTTTTATTTGCGTGTTTTCCCACTGTTTTGAAATTTTATTATCTTTTATATAATTTATTTAATTTTTATAAAATTTGCATTGATTGAAACATTCCCCAAAGCTATTATTTTCGAAGGCAAAACAGATTTATTTACAACTTAAATGGGATTGTGATTTGATTAGTCACCCCCTTTTCAGATGTTATTTCTGAAATTTCGTTTCCGGAACAGCTTAAGGGTAAATAGACAATTATTATATATCATTAGAATCGCAAGTGAAGTGAAAAAACTTGAGTAAATTTGAAATAAGAAATAAAAATTACTGCTCCAAAAAGAATACATCGGGTGAAAGGATTTCATTAAATCTCCAATTACTAAAACAAAATAGGCATTTCCATTTCAAACGTTAACATGTAATTGCACTGTTATGTGAAATACTTGGTTGCATATACATATAATTGTTGTTTGTATGGTGAAGGCATAATAAGGTTCTTTTCCAGGTGGGGCAAAACTGACAATACTTTTCTGTTATATGACATGGTATTGTATTTCATTAGTTTCGTGGCCTCCTGAGAGGGCCCACCCGTCACGTAGCGGCAAAAATGATCCTGAATAAAATATGAAAAATGTTAATTCGTTACCTCTAATAATTATTTTCTAACCATCTTTAACCTGTTTTCCTTAGGCTTTGATCAACCGTTTGAAAGGTTTTTAAACTTGGCAATGTTGGCTGGAAATTTTTCAACATAAAGTCTTGTTGTCTTCGAAGAATTTGACAGCGCTTCACCATAAATTAAATGCATGTCAGCATACTCTGTGTAAGAATATACTTCCATTTTTTAAAATTATATTTATTATAATGTATTAAATATTATCCCAAGGACTTCTTCTTCTTCGAATGCATATTCACTAATGGATGTTTGCGATTACAGTTTCCATTTCTTCCCTACTTCTCGCGGTGTATATCAGTGTCTGAATATCGTGCAACCATGTCCACTGTCTGATATTACGGAGCCAGGACATCTTTTTTCATCCAATTCCTCTTTTGCCCTTGATCTTGCCTTCAATCATCAACTGTAGGAATTGGTATCTCTCATTTCGCATGATGTGCCTAAGATAGGCCGTCTTTCTTTTCTTGATTATATTGAATAGTTCACGTTCTTTTCCAATACGTGAGAGAACTTCTTCATTGGTCATTCTAGCTGTCCATGATATTTTAAGAATTTTTCTGTATATCCACATCTCGAAAGCCTCTCATTTATTTATAGCGCTTGTCTTTAATGTCCAACCCTCCACACCATAAAGAAGTATTGACCATACGTAACCTTTTATGAACCTCAGTCCTTATTTCAAGTCAAAATCCGAACACGTAAGACTGTCGCGCCTGTTCAATGCGACATTTTACTTTATTGTCAGAAGTCCATTCTTCGAATATCCATATGCCCAGATATTTAAATTTGGTTATTCTTTCTATGGGTACTGCGTTGAATCTTATGTTGGCGTTTTGGAATAAATAGGGATTCCTTGAGATAATCATGAATTTTGTTTTCCTTGTATTGATGTTCAAGCCCATTGATTTACTGCGCTCTCCTATTATGTTGATGAGTTTTTGGAGGTCGTTTATATTGTCGGCGATTAGAACTGCGTCATCCGCATAACGGATGTTATTAATCTATATCCCGTTAACTTTAATTCCCATTTCAATATCTTCCAAAGCCTCCTGGAAAATTGTTTCCGAATAAAGGTTAAATAGGAGAGGGGACAGCACACACCCTTGTCGCACTCCTCTTTGGATTTGTATCGGGTTGGATACATTATTTTCTGATTTTATCTGCGCGGTTTGACCCCAGTATAAGCTATCAATGCATCGGATGTCTTTCTGATCTATGTCGAGTTTTCTAAAAAGCAGGATTAGTTTATGATGTACACGGTCAAATGCTTTTTCGTAATCTATGAAGCATAGACACACATCTTTTCTCTGATCGTAACAGTTCTGAACAAGCTCCTGTGTAGCGACTATTACTTCTCTCGTACCTAGGCCCCGCCTAAACCCAAACTGTGAGTCGCTTATGTCTCTTTCGCATTTATTATATATTCTTTGATGTATTATTTTTAGAAATATTTTTAGTGTATGACTCATCAAACTAATGAGTCTATGATCTTCACATTTTCTTGCGTTGGTCTTCTTAGGCAAGGGAATGAAGGTGGAGCATAGCCATTGTTTGGGGTAGCAACCCGTTTCGTAAATAATGTTAAATATTTTATGAAGCGCCGCGATGCCTCTTTCATCCAGAAGTTTCAATATCTCAGACGGTATCTCGTCTGGGTTAGTCGTCTTGTTGTTTTCTGAATTTTGTATAGTTTTTTCTATCTCTTCTTTGGTGATTGATGGGCTCGTTAAACAGTCGCTCCTATTACCCGTTTCCAGAGGTCTTTCGTCATAGAATAGTGCTTCTACATACTTTTCCCACACATTATTTTTTTCTGTGCTATCAAGAACTATCTGGTTGTCTTGGTTGACCAATACGCCAGATCTTCTCCTTCTATATATCCCAGCGGTTTCTTTCATCCCAAGTATGTCATTACGTCATTCATTTTAAATTAAAATTTCCGCTAATCACTTGCGAACAGTCCCTGTTTCTCCCCAAAACTACACGCCAATGATCATGAAACTAACACATTTTCGGCATAACCAACACATTTTAAACACGGACTTTGTGCCGCAAGCATCTGCCACAAAAAAGAAATCTTTATATACGATAAAGACAGTCATACATATTTCGACAAAAGATGGATACGTTTGCACCTGTGACTACCTTCTGCCTGTGATACGGCCCTCCAAAATACCATAAAATAATAACGTTAAAATTGTTTTACGCTAATGATATTTTCTTCATAACAGGTGTAGCATTAAGAAATTGAGCGGGTTTTTGGTAGTTTTAAGTAAGTTCAACTATTGGGAGACTATGTGGTATAACAGTGGCGTATCAAGTAGTTAGTATATTTTTTCTCTGCAATAGGCAATATATATATATATATATATATATATATATATATATATATATATATATATATATATACTTTAGAATCTGCTTCAAGCTCCCTTTTTATAAAAAATGTAGAAAATTAATATAGGCCAGGAAACGAAGCGATTTTTGGGAGGTAAAAAAAATTCAAATACTGCCTGCGATCTGATTGTAGACATGGGTAGGGAAAGGTAGTAGAAATGCCGTCGCATCTCGTGTCTCAACAAATTTTGGTTGGAACATTGTTTTTTTTTACAAAAAGTTCGAAAAATTATTTTTCCCCGGTTTTTTGGATTTTACGGAAAATCTAAAGGATTTAGAGAAAAATGTTCCAGAAACGAATTGTACGTCTTGAAAATGTCTTCAAAATAAGTTTTTGCTTGTCCAAATCGGTCTGTAAACAAAAAAGTTATTGCAAATTAAACATTAAAAATGACTTATTTTTCAATTGTTCATAACTTCCTTAATATTTATTAAATTGTTTTTTACTTTTACCAGAATGTGAGTTTTAAAGTGTTTAAAAAGTGTGCGGAAGTTGGGCGCTGTCGGTCCAATAGTTTTTGTAAAATTGCAATTGTTTATTAGAAAAACGAAAAAAGTGACTATTTTTGATTGGCTGTACCATCATCTAGAAAACTGCTACAGAGTTCTGTCAGTGCTCATTCTCTTCGTGAAGATTTAAGCTATTGTTTATGCAAAATCGTCATGAAGATATGGGTAGTTTTTCGCTTATAAATAAATTAATTAACAACCGCATTTTTTGTCCGATTTGTTAATGAAGCATCATTGGAAAGCTGGTAAAAAAACACGAATTTTGAAAAAAAAGTCTCTACTACCGAGTTAGCAATTTTTTTTTTCAAAAAATCACAGAGCAATTGTTTATTTATATTAAGAGCTGAATTTTTTACAGTTCATTAATAAGAGCCTGAAGTATATAAAATTATTCAATTGAGGTTAATTTATACACAAACAACCCTTCAGGAGATCGCTAAACTGGGGGTATATGCTGGACGCCAGATAAGGTAAGTTGAAGGGGGTAACCGAATCTCACCGAGTACAAAGTGAGAGAGCGGCTTCAAATCGGCGCGCGCTTGAAAAATTAGCAATATCTCCGCTTCTAAATAACGTAGAGCTTTCATTCTTTAATTTTTTTGGGATAGCTCATCGAAAAAACAATATTGGGCACATGTTCAATCTTCTCAGACCACTCCCACCCCCCGAAAATTGTATTTTTTACATTTAAATTTTTTTTTACTCGTTTAACGTGTTTTTTTATATTCGGCCCCCTCCTAGCCCCCCAAAAAATTAAATTTTTCAAAATTTCGCTTTTTTTGCGTTTATTACATATGTATGAACTAGAAATAATAATATTTTTTTAGGGGGGGGGTAGGAGGGAGCCGAATATAATTGTTCATAAAAGTAAATATATATATATATATATATATATATATATACATATATATATATATATATATATATATATATATATATATATATATATGTTGTATCGTAGGTTTTCACCGATGGTGGAATGTGTACTGGTGCTTTTCCGGTTTTCAATTCATTCGTCAATAGAAATATCTTCACGACATTTCGCCAACATCTCAGATGGTATTTTCAAGTGATGCTTCCTCGACGGCTGCTCGACGTAGAATCTTCTAAGTATTTATTTGGTATATCATCACATATGAGTGAATATCTTGTCGATATGTTTCTATAAAAATTAGACTTTCTTTCCATTTATGACTTAAACAATTATATGCATCAGAAGGAGTAAGTTTATTTTTAAGACGAATGCCATTTAGAATGCTATCTTTAGCCAAAGTATCAACAATTTCATTACCCTCAAGTTCCGTATGAGCTTTTGCCCATAAGAATCTGATATGTTTATTGCGTAGCATAGATCTTAGCAATAATTTCCTGATGCTCCAAATGAACGGACTACTTTTATAGTTCCAAGGTTTAACTTTATCCAAGGATTTAAGGACAGACTGACTCAATGTCAGACAAAATAACAAAATGCTGAAATTCACTATCCACAACAACCTTCAGCGCTTCAGAAATAGCTATAGCTTCACTGGTAAAAATGCTACAATCATCAATTATTTTATATTTACGTTTAATGTTCATTTGGGGGATGAAAATTGCTGCTCCATTACCTTCTGGTGTCTTAGAAGCATCTGTGTATATTAGTATAGCCTTTCAGATAACAAAGTTCACTGTTTAAAATGTGTTTGTTGAGTCTGTTATCCGTGAAGGGGGGAAATCGTATATCTATTCTGTAGATGCAACTATAATATTCATTCAATGCTAAAAGGAGTAATCTCCTTTAGTATTTGGTTATAATTTCTGAATGCTCACACAAAAGAGGCGAGTTTTAATGACACCAGTAATTATATGTTAGATGAAATGTATTAAGTCTTGCTATATTTAGCGCTTAACATTTTTCCAAACAGAACATAAGGGAGGTTCTAAAGCCTCAACCATAAATGCTTCTATTGGAGTAGAGCACATTGCCCCTAAACAAATTCCTAGACCCTTATATTGAACCTTATCGACCATTTGTGAAAGAGTTTTACAAGTAGAACCATAAAAAATGCCTCCATTATCGAGGATAGATCTAATCTATGTTTTGTAAAAAATTAATGCTGTTTGAACGTCATAGCCCCACCACACTTTTATAACAGTGCGCAAAAAGTTGATGCCCTTATTAGACCTAGTCACCAAGTGATTAATATGCTTTTTCTAAGTTCACTTTTTATCCAAAATAATGCCCAGATACCTAACTTCAGTCTTGTTGGGTATAGTTAAATTCTGTAAATTTATGTGATCTATATTGGGTAGAATGTGTCGAGTGAATGTGCAAAAAGTCGATTTATTAGGAGAAATTTCAAAAACCATTAACCCTAGACCAATTTAAGATTTTTCCTACTGCTTGAACACTGGTATTATATTTGCTATGTTGTGTGTAGATACCAAAGTCATCAGCATATTGCACACTTCTAAAACCAGTTAGGTTGTGAACATCGGCTGTTTATAGATTAAAGAGCAAGGGACTGAGTACGGAACCCTGAGGCAAACCAGAGGAAACACTTCTAGGACCTATTTTCTCATTAGAGTAATTTCTAACATAAACCCTCCTGTTCTTGTACAATTTAACAATTGAGCTGGCTATAATAGGAAGTATTCCAAAGTTTCTCACCATTTTCGCCTTCTAAAATAGTAAAATTTACAGAATTATGTACACTTTCAATGTCAAGAAATAGTGAAGTAAGATATTCATTATTAGAAAAACCATTTTGTATATAAAGAATAATAGAAGATACTGCATACAGTGTACCAAAACCTTTTTATAGCCGCACTGATTTTGAGGTAAGATGTTTTGATTAATCATCTAATATTCTAAACGTAATTTGATGAGACCTTCCAATATTTTTAGGAGACATGTAAGCAATAATATAGGCCTATAAGAGGAGCTCAAGCATCTTTACCAGGTTTTTGTATGGGAATAATAATCACTTTTTCTAAATCTGGTATTTTTATTCCTTGAAGATACATCATATTAAAAATCATAAGAGACACTTTTTGCTTAGAGTCGGCAGAGGAATACGAAAATATGTTTTAAATTAGTATGAACCTTACTTGAGTATTTTTCGGAATCCCCCCTCGAAATTCTTAATAAAAAACTTTGGTGGAGCCATGTCTGTTTATTGACTACGAAAACCTACTGAGCTCCTGGACTATATGGAACTTTAGTTTTATGTCTGATAATTAAGTACTAAATGCGGAATACTCTCAAATGAAAAATATATGCCTAGTACTAACAGATTATTGATATTCTTTTGAAAGATCAAATGTGTATATCTACATACGTTTATGGTTCAATCAATAAAGGTGCAATATGTTTTATCTACAGTTACCCTTAAACCATACTTAATTAGTCAATTATTTTAATTACACTTATTATAAGTTTTGTGGAACAATAAAAGGTCAGAGCTTAAATGCACCGCAGGAGTAATAAAATCCGGTGACATAAAAGCGACTTAATTTTTTCTAGTTAAATCTTCTTTATATCCCATAAAATTTCCTGAAATAATTGTGAAAACTTTGATTTTACGATGTCAAAATTGGAGTATTTTAAAGCTCTAGTTAAGCCATTAAAAATAAAATAAAATTTAATAATGTATTTAGGTTTAACCTTGCTTAAAAATTATTTATTGTGTTAAATACATAGTTTACAACTTTGATCTTTTAGTCAAGGCGAATACGTGTATTGCTTAAAATTAAAATAGAATATTGTTTTTAGGTTAATTTGTCGTATGTTATATTATTTCTCAATATTTTTGAAATATAGTCCGGGAGCCCAGTGGAATTTCGTAGACGATAACAAAAAATGGCTGCACCTAACTTTTTTATACATATTTTGACTCCCTGATTACGATTGCCTGGAAAATGGTAGGGTAATTTGTGCCAAAAAAATTATTAATAATTAAACAATAACCACAAGTTTGAAAGTTGTGTTTGCCAGGGTTATTTCGGCTTCATGTATCCCTTTCACGGGTATAACTTCACTGGCGGTTTGAAGGGCATAATGCTTTTCCGGAAGATAAATTTTACATTGAGCCACGATGTTCGGCTTCGGAATAGTGTGAGTAGCAGGCGCGGACCCAAGGGGGGGGCGGTGGTGGCGATCGCCCCCCCCCCCTCCCAAGAGCTTTGAGTTCAAGAAAATACACCCGATTTTGCCTCTTATACTATAGTTTAGTCAAGAACTAGAGAGAGTAATAAATCATTTTTTACCTTTTTTTTTTCTTCGCAAACTACCTAGGTTCTTTAAGCCGGTGTCTTGCGCAAAATTAGACAAAATTAGTTAGACACATATATTTTTCATAGGATTGGGTTAAAAATTTTATAATCAAAGAAACCGGTCTATAATAATGGACGATTTGGCTTGGACAACAATAGATATTTGGAAATGTGGTGTTAAAAAGGATTTTAATCGTTGTCATAGGCGTCAGAAGGAGGTTTATTGTATCACTAAGTATTTATGGCATAGAATATTATTTCGGTAATAAACTTAAAATAAAATGTTTTTATAATATTATTTTATTTCTTATGATTTCTTAATAATTCACATACATTACAAAATATATATAATTTTGACATATTTAACACAAATCACAACTGTATTTTTGTTATTTTTAATTTTGACATAGAAACCGTTTTAGTCACATTCAGACTAAAACGTAGTCTTATTTTCTCAAAAAATTCTAAGTTTAAATACTTACAAAATACCCATTGTCAAAAATACAAGAAGTTAAATATATATAAAAAAATAAATTCGTCCATATAATATTAAAATTTTTTGGGGCTATAGGTCATTTTATTATTAATTAAAAACATTTTTAGGACATTTTTCAGTTTATTTATTTCTTAAACCATCTGCAAAATTACAATTAAACACTAAAAAAGGATCAAATGTAACTAATTTTTGTATGTTACAGTTAAAATTAGACCTACTTACTTTTATTTCTATTGCACTGACATCTTAATTTAATTTACTTTATTAAATGGAAATCCGATAGCCCCAAAAAATATAAAATAAACATGTTAATTCTACACGCTTAAGAAAAAGACACAAATACAACAATAAAATAATAAGAAAATTACGGCTAATTGTAATTAAATATATATAAAATTCAAGAATGGGACACACTAAAATAAAAATATATAAAAAACAAATAAACAACATTAAACAATAAAATACAACAGAAACAAAAATTTATATAACAAATTGTGTTTACACTGGTAAGCATTACGTATCTAATTCGTAATCAAAGTTAGTGAAGCTATCTTCGCGCAAATTAATTATAATTGGTTTCTCTATCTCACCGATCATGAGATCGAATTTCCACATTTTGTTTTATTCTTTTATTATATGGATTTTTTTCCAATTTTCTGCAGTAACTTTATTCAAAAATCTTTCAAAAGTTTAGTTAAATTCCTAATTTTGTAAGTTGTGTTATTGCTAGCAACTCAATCTTTTTCTTGAGAGAGATATTTCCTTCTCCAACGGACATAAGAACAGATCTATAAGAACAGATTTCCTATCTGGTTTTTTACAGCAAAAATTAAGTTCTCTGAGTAATTTCCAGAGATCAGTTCTTTTAATTTCAGGTAAATCCCGATCTTCATGGATATATTTTGTAGACTGTTGGGATCTTCCTCTCATAATAAAATGTATGTACAACTCCTTTTATTGCAGTTTTCATCCCTTTTTCCAACGAGGTTTTTCGTCTGCCTGTGATCGAATGTGGCTTGGGAGTACTAACAATTTCAGTCGTTTTTTTCTCCTTTAGTATTCGGTACACAGTAGATTTTCCAACTCCTGTCATGTTGGAACACATCTCAACAGAGCTTTTAACATTATTATAGATATTGATATCTTAAAGCATCATAAACATTCATCGTAATAAGTTTTTCGTTGAGAAATAAATGCCCTGGTTTAACGATTTTGGAATAAATATAGAGGTGGAAGCCATATTTTTTGGGTATCTCACTAATCTCAAATAATATATAAAAACAAGCGTAAACAAGATAAATCACTAAGGACACACTCTAAGGTGTACTTTGCTCACTGGCAGAAATTAAATTGAACTCAGAAATTTTATTGTTGCAGTAAATTTATAAAAGCTTATAATATTTAAATATAATTAGATTTACAGCAGTACTTAGTTACTTGTGGCACTGGAGCAGATACGTTGGAGGTTTCGGTAACAGATTTATTACTCTCTCTAGTTCTTGAATAGAGTATAGGAATGTGTACGCTTGCGATCCCCCCCCCCTCCCAACAGCTTTGAGTTCAAGAAAATAGAACCGAATATGCCTTTTATGCTAGGAATGAATATGCTGCTAGCATCCCTCCCCCCTGTGGGAAACTTGTTTTTGCTTGTGATCCCCTCTCCAAGAGTTTCAAATTCAGAAAAATAGACTCGACCCTGCCTTTTACATTAGAAATGGGCATGTTGCTGGTGTATCCCCCGTTTCTCGTTCGCAATTTGCTCTCGCTTGCCATACTGTACTTTTGTGATGACAATCGCCCCCCCCCCCCCCCCCCAAAGAGAAAGGCTGAATCCGCTCCTGCTGAGTACAACCAGTATCTAATACCATTTCACATACCCGACTGCATACCTTTCCGGGTACTACCAAGCTGGAACCATTGTTTTGCAGTCGGGATACCTTAATTGTTATTGTTGGTGGAGCTTGGTAGCATCTAGCCAGCTTTCGCCCCTCTAAGCTGGCCACTGGAAGTTTTAATGATTTGGATCACTGTTAGGAGCAGTACTACTAGTATAACGGCTTTGTACATGCCCCTCTTGGCCACACTTTCAACAACAAATTCTGTTTCTGCTATGAAAGGTTGTGTTTAGGTTGTTAGGTGTTTATTGATTGTTTAAGAATTCTTGCATCTCCCTCATTCCTTCATGAAAAATTCCGCGTTGGTCTTGCAATAATCTTCGGAAACGTTGACCCTTCTGATGATCCTTCACTGATTTCTTGAGATCTGTTTGGCTGTTTCAAACTGCAAAGCATAAACAAGAGCCTCTTCAGTAGGTCCATTCTTAGAATTTGACTTGTTTTTGAGTAGCGTAAACCTTCGATAAAACTATTGACTGCTAACTCTTGCTTTATTTCTACCGGTATGTTGGGTAAGTCGAATTTATTAACCTCATTATATCTACCTCTTATTCTTGCAGAATTTCGTTTTATTTTTGTCTTCTTCTTTGGAATTGGGTCTTATTCTTCTTGGAGGTGGGTATCACCATAATGCATCTCCATAAAAGTCACAATAACCTCGTAATCATTTTTTTTTCGGGAATGTTACGTAGAACCTCCATGGCTTCACCTCGTAGTGTTAGAACAAGAGCACGTGCCTTTTCTGGTAAACTCCAATTATTTCAAGTGGCGGTGGCTTCGAACTGAGGAACATAGGTAAGCTAAGGTACTTTGCTGTCGAAGGTAGGTGGCTTCATGACACTAGTAGCAGGAACACCATCTAACTTTATTATACCCTCTCGATTTGCAAATGAAATTGTTGCATCTGTTGCTGGATTCCCGTCACCTCATGTTGTACTCCATCATGTACGTCTTCTCTAATTTTGCTAATCTTCTGTTGCATTTATTGTTCAATGCGCTTCATATCTTCTTGATTTTTTTAATGTCTTCCTTTAGTTCTTGTTTCATATCTTCTTGGCTTGTCTTCAGTTCTTGTTTCATGTTTTCTAGGCTTGTTTTTAGTTCTTGTTTTATATTTTGTGATTTTTCTTAATGTGTTCTTTCAATTCTTGGTCCACGTTTTCTTGGTGAATTGAAATTGTATGCCAGTGGAAACTAGAAAAACGAAAGCAAAAATGGAAGAACAACTTCAAACTAGTTTAAATCAGATACTGATGATGATATAGGACATTTTGATAAGTTAAAAACTATCTACAAGACATTAAAAATAAGAAAAAAAACTTTAACAGGCTGTAATTGGAGAACCATTGAGTCTTCACTCTTCGTTATATGACTTACTACCTTTACTTTACCATGTAAAATCATTCTATATCTGATCCAAATATTTTGATAATTTTACATAATAAAGTGGCCCTGACTGAGAATGCGTGAAAAACGAAACAATTTTAGTTTTCCTTGCAAATCCCATATATTTATCAACATAAAACTGTTTTTGTAAAAAAATTTTCAGTATAGATATTTTTTCCGTAAATATTCCAGAAAAAGTAGGTTATTTAAGGTCATGTCTCGTAACCTGAGTAGATATTTTATTCTAAATGAAAACTTGAAAGCAAACAAGTGTATAAAATATTATTTCGTCCCGAAAACCGACCCCTTATTGTCGCTTGACGTTAAGGGTGGAAAATGATTTGTGGCCCTTGGAAAATAACGCGTAGGACGGCGGGATCTTCATCCCTTTTGTGATGAGTAACCCCACTTAGGATCGTGTCGGATCTTAGGGGTAAATTACCAATAATATGACAAAGCAACTAGAGGAAATTTGTAGTGAATCATTGCGTGGTCTTTTTCGACAATATAATGCGTAAATCTAGTCAACAAGGTTAAACAATGATAAAATTACTGCGTGTTTGGGGAGAACAATTACTGAGAAGTACAGTGAACTCTCTCTTAACGGACACCTCTATTCAATGGACACCTCTTCTATATAGGCAATTTTTGAGACAAAAACCATTCGTATATACCAGTCTGTACTTTTAAACCTCCCTCCAATGGACGCTCTCAACAACGGACACGGACAGTAAATTATTTATAAAAAATAATTCTAACGGACAAATATTTTACTATTTTCCTTTCAATATTTGCCTAAATTTTAAATTTTATTAAAGACACATTTTATTTGCGTAAATACCCACAAAATAGGCGGCAGCCAGGTATATTGGTAGGTAATTAGGGTTTTAGGGTTTTCCAAGGAATTTTATTGGTGCACGTGAATTCTATTAAGCACATTTTACTTTATTATGTACGTATTGTTAAAACTGCTGCGGAAAGGATAATATCATTTTAGTTGCATAAACGTTTTGTGACGCGAATAACATGGCTACCAACAAAAGAAAGTTTTTAAGTTTGGCAGAAAAAGTCGATGTAATCCATTATACGGATACGAATAAGTTAAGTGTTAGACAGTTAGCAGAAAAGTTTGGAATTGGAAAAAGTCAAGCTAGTGAAATTTTAAAACGTAAGAGTGATATAATTAAGCAGTTTTCTGAGAGCGGAAACACCGAAAAGAAAAGGAAATTTTTGAAAACTGAGGGTGCTGCATTAGATCAAATTGTTTTCGATTGGTTTTGTAAAGTGCGTTCTAAAAACATTCCTGTTTCTGGTAAAATTATTCAAGAAAAAGCATTAGAAGTTGCAACGGAACTAAATTTTGACATGAAGGCTTCCAGCGGATGGGTCGAGAAGTTTTGTAAGCGGCACAATATTTCCTTCAAATCTATATGTGGCGAAGCAGCGGCTGTAGATTTATCAGTGGTTGCTGATTGGAAGAAAAAACTGCTCACTATAATGAAAGAATACTCTCCTCGTGATATTTTTAACGCAGATGAGACGGGACTATTTTTTCGTGCCTTGCCTAACAAAACATATGCTCTGAGAGGAGAAAAATGCACTGGAGGTAAGGCTTCCAAAGACAGACTCACAATTCTGTTTTGCACCAATATGATTGGAAACAAATAAAAGCCACTGGTAATTGGAAAAACCAAGAATCCTCGTTGTTTCAAGAACTCCTATGTAGAAAAATTACCTATCGAATGGTATTACAATAAGAAGTCATGGATGACAAGAGAAATCATGACAGATTGGCTAAATAAATTTGACAGAAAAATGCAGAGAGAAAATCGAAAAGTACTTTTGTTCCTAGACAATGCTGCGTCTCATCCACAACTTGTATTATGTAATGTTAAATTGATATTTCTGCCGCCTAATACTACATCTGAATGCCAGCCCCTCGATCAGGGGATTATAAAATGTTTCAAAAGCTACTACAGAAAGTTATTGATCCGAAGACTGCTATCGTCGATAGAAGAGTCTGATTCTATAGGGGAACTTGAGAAGTCTATTAACGTTACCAATGCCTTGATTTGGACTGTAACTGCATGGAAGGAAGTACAACCGAAAACTATCAACAATTGCTTTCTTAAAGCTGGATTCGGTACACAGGACAACGTTGAGCCTGAAGAAGATTCCGAGGACGATCTGCCACTTTCTGAATTATGGAAAAAAAACAAACACTTTTCCATTGATTTATTAAGTTATACGGAAATTGATGGAACTTTGTTGACTGAAAATCCCGATTTAAGTATTCAAGAGTGTGTACGTGAGTTTCAGGTGAATCAGGTTGTTGAAACATTATCTGAAAGTGAAAGTGACGACGAAGAAACGAATACTTCGAATATAAAAGACATTAATGAAGCCTACAAAAAACTAAAAGACATTGAAACATTTTTTGTATTACAGGGAAATTCTAACATTGCACAACAAATCTCCCAAGCTGTAAGTTCAGTAGAAACCCAAATTGTTAAAAATAAATTAAATGGCCTTAAGCAAACCACCCTTGAAAGTTTTTTTTTAAATAACAAATGATTTATGTGCATATTTTAATTACATATACATAGGTTATATACATATTTAGTATTAAAAACTTGTGTTTTTGCTAACTAACATTTAAACATTGACTACATATACGTAATATACATGTTTAAATATTTGAAGTTTATTTTATTTTCTCCATTCAACGGACACCTCCATTCAAAGGACACTTTATGCTACACAAGTGCTGTCCATTCAAGAGAGAGTTCACTGTATATGATACATACAAAAAACAGATACAGTTGAATAGTGCTGTTGTATATAATAGTTACAATTAACTATTGTATTGAATAGTCCACACGTAAACACAGTGTCCAGTTACCTGAGAAAAGAGAAAGGAAAAGGAAGTGGGGAACGGTTTTGGGAGGCTAATACATTACGTCGCAGTAATTCATTTGCTTTATCAATGTGAAATAAATTTTATATTATTTCTGCAAATTGCCGCTTATCAGTTTTATGAAAATGAATTTCGATAAATATAAAAATTACTTTTTAGATAATCCTAGACAAAATCATGTTCATATCGCAATTTTTCCCAGAAAATATTACTTTTTCATGAATAGTCGTAAACTCGACTTCTTACTCCTTTTTCCGCTTTTAAAATGCTAACATAGAAAAAACAAGAAATTGGTTTTTAGATATGGTTATGAGCTATATTCTGAAATCAAAATAGAATCGATATCTCTATTTGATCGAGAGATATCTATAAAGGACCCCGCACCAACCAAATGGAAATTGGTTCCTGGTCAAATTCGTTGAAAATTCAGTACGTTGTAGGTCTAGATGTTCTAATCAAAAGTTTCCATGGGCACAAAGTCCAAAAGTTAATAGTTTCCGAGATACAAAGGGATTAGTTGCGCCCGCACCAACCAAATCGAATTTGGATCTCGGCCAAATTTGTTGAAAATTCAGTATGTTGTAGGTCTAGATGTCCTGATCAAAAATTCCTACGGGCACAACGTCCAAAAGTTAATAGTTTTCCAGATACAGAGGGATGAGTTGCGCCCGCACCAACCAAATGGAAATTGGATCCAGGTCAAATTCGTTGAAAATTTAGTATATCGTAGGTCTAGATATCCTGATCAAAAGTTCTTATGGATACACAGTCCAAAAGTTAATAGTTTTCGAGATACAGAGGGATGAGTTGTGCCCGAGCCACCATCTATATAGACAAGGCGTAAGGGTCAATTTTCACTATCTCTCTCTCTATCTTGTGAACTTGTTTGGCTAACGTAAGCGAATGTGTGTGTGTGTGTGTGTGTGTTTGACCTTGAACCTCGATCAAGTCATAGTTAAGATTATCCTTCATTATCCTAAATCCATCAACTGAAGTATTTTTTTATGATTATGCACATACACACATACACACACACACACACACACACATATATATATATATATATATATATATATATATATATATATATATATATATATATATATAAATATGCATTTTCAACGAATTTGACCGGAATCCAATTTCCATTTGTTTGGTGTGGGGTCTTTTGTCAAATGAAAATTTGTTCCTTTTCGCCCTTCTGGACTGCGAATTTTTAAAAATCCTGTCTGAGTGGGTGCCCAGAGAGTATTGCCAACCTTTTCTCTTAAAATTTGGTGTTCCAGCAGTTATACCTTTTTTTTTTCTTACTCCTAATGCTTCTATTGATGCATTTTCTATGTTGTTTCTTTAATAAGCCATTGTTTAATTACAGCCACAGAAAAAAAATTGTTTTAAGCTAGAAACGAGACCCATCATTTGGATTTTGACTATCTGATCACCAATCTGAAGGCCAATTTATCGTGTTGATCCTAGTTTTCACATAACTTTAAAATTTTCGAATTTGGAAAAAAAACTTTTTAGTTTCTTGTGCAGTTACATGGAAAAAAAGCTTTATAACAATATGTTGCTAGGATGCTTCCTACTTTTGACCACAATTCCATGATTGAGCAAGACTGCAAACAAACTTGTTTCTGTGATGGACACTGGAAGCGATAACAACCGTTACTGTTTTTCGAATTACGAGGAATCAATGAAACCTGGAATGTTTGTACAGGACGAACTGAATGATCTTCTCAGAGATCTTGGACTTTCTAGTAGCAATATTGAAAATAAATACATGCTATTCAAAGGAGTAACTGCTTTCTTTTATCGTGAGCGAGATCAGGCGCGGATCCAAGGGGGGCGGGGCGCTGGGGGGGGGGGGGCGATCGCCCCCCCCCCCCCCCTAGAACTTTGAGTTCAGGAAAATAGAACCGATTCTGCGTTTTATATTAGGAATGTGTATGCTGCTGGCACTCCCCATCGTTGACAACTTATTTTTCTTGCGATAACCCCCCCCAAGAGCTTTTTGTTCAGGAAAATAGACCCGATTCTGCTCTTACACTTATGGTGCTGGCATCCCCCTTGTCGGCCACTTGTTTTTACTCGTGATCGCCCCCCTCCACTCCAAGAGCTTCAAATATAGAAAAATTGATCCGACCATGCCTTTTACACTAAAAATAGGACTGTTGCTGGTGTCTCTCCCCCCCTCCCCCGTCGATAACTTATTTTCGCTTGCCATACTGTACTTTTGTGATCTCACCCCCCCCCCCCCAAAGAGAGAGGCTGGATCCGCCCCTGAGCGAGATAAAAGTTTTTGTAAGTAGTTTTCTGCCAATAAAAAGTCTTGATTAGTTAACTACCATTACATTGAGGATCTAATGCATGAGTTGAAGCCAAATACTTTTAAAAATGAAGAATGGAGACTTTTCGTTGACAAAATTTACTTGGAATTTAACAGCTGTTTCACTTCATAACTCGAATGTTTACGCTTCAGTTCCTGTCGGGCACTGTGTCCCGATCAAAGAAGAACAATGTAATATCAAAATCTTGCTAGAAATAATAAAATATGGTTTTCCTAAGTAGAAAATTTAGGGAGATTTAAAGATTAAAACACTCACACTTGGGCAACAAGGTGGGTTTACGAACAATCCTTGCTTCTTGTGTTTGTGAAAGAGTTGAGATCGCAAGGAACATTACAAACAAAAATAATGGCCCACAAGGAATGAGATGACATCTGGTTCGAATAATGTCTTTGGTAGATCGACCAAAAATCTTGCTCTCGCCTCTTAATATAAAACTCGATTTGATGATGCAATTTATGAAAACTTTTGACATATTGTTTTAACTATATTACGCACAAATTTCACCACATTTTGCCTGCAAAACTGAAGAAGGATGAGATTTTTATTACAAAAATTAAAAAGAATGAAAAAACAGCGTGGATTAGCTTCAAAAAGGTTGTAGAAAATTTTTTAGGGAATCAAAACAGTAAAAATTACAAGCAAATTGGTATCTATACGGTTAAAGAATTATGAAAAATTAGGTTGTTTGATGAATTTAAAATCTTACTTTTTGGATTCTTATCTTGATTATTTTCCTGAGAATCTGGGCGGTTGCTGTGAAGAGCAGAATATAAAAGAAATGGAGCGCTTGGGATATCAATATGATGGCCGACTATTGTTGCACATTCAAAAGAGATATATTATTAAATAAACAAGAAATAACAAAATCGCCGATAAAAAGAAGTTTTGAAAGTAAAACAGTTAGCAACTCCAAGTAGATTTTTATATTAATGAAATACACATCCATTTGAAGTTTTATTGTAATTAGGACACGATGATTTTTTAAACAGTACCTATGATGTAAACAGATGTTCCGAAGATGCTGCCGAATGTAACTTTTTTAAGTTACAGTAACAGTCGAAAAAACAAGAATATTGGCATTTTTAGTAAGCCTAAAGTCATTTTTCAAAATATCTGGTTATTTCAGACTGCTAGAATCCCTCCGCGAATGTCAAATTCTCAGAAATTTTCTCCATTTAACCGTTTTACTATCTCCTATAATTTCTGATATCGCCCAGTTATTAAGTTTTGATTCTTGTATAGAATTCACTACATTTACTTTATGCCTTAGGTACCTTTATCGCTATCCCGGGGGCGCTCGACAACAAGTCTCATGATTCGATATGCAATGCTCTACAACGATGAGGCTCTGAATCGACAGTAGTCACATGGATCAGAGCAATGTTAACTCAGAGAATAATATATGCTGAGCTTAACAATGTAACTGTTAAAGCACTGTTGAGTGAACTGAATGATGTTGGTTTATATAGATAGGCCTATGCTGATGACCTGGTCATTTTGTGCCCTGGTTGCGATATCCGGGACCTGGAGGGGCCAGTGATGCGGGTCCTCGGGATCGCAGAACGATGGTGTGGCGGGGAAAGGCTTGGAATAAACCCGGACAACGCCGAGGTGGTACTCTTTATAAAAAAGAGAAAAATGGGGAGACTGCACACAATTACATTGGTGGGAAGAACTCTTCAATTTAAAAGGGCAGTTAAATACCTTAGAGTAATTCTGGACTCACGATTGAGCTGGAATGATCATATTGAGGCTCGAACCAAGAA
Source organism: Diaprepes abbreviatus (assembly GCA_034092305.1). Lineage (NCBI taxonomy): Eukaryota > Metazoa > Arthropoda > Insecta > Coleoptera > Curculionidae > Diaprepes > Diaprepes abbreviatus. The sequence continues at coordinate 1,559,325 of JASJET010000310.1, forward strand.
AGCCATATGTGCTTTCTAGGCTTGTAAATGAGCCTTTGGGTGTACATGGGGACTGACACCTACAGTGCTATTTTGGATATACACTATGGTGATCCCCCTCATGATAACGTAGTACAACAAAGCGCAAACACATTTTTCAACTTCACAAAGTTTGGAGAATAGCTTGTGTGGGAATATTGAGTGCAATGAGGACTGCTGCCACCAGGGCTCATGAAGTTGTGGAGATCCTGCCTCCTTTTCACTTATACATAGAGAACGAGGTCCTGAAGACTGTTCATCGTCTCAGTTGCCTAGGACACCTTGGAATTGGAACGGGCGATTATGCAGGTGTCTGGGAAAGCGCAGTGAGGAGGCGTCGATCACTCCCCATGCGGACCGATTACATGACGCCGCTTTTAAAACCCAACCTCTCTCTCTAGAGGGAGAACAAAATCTTTCGAAAAATGGATCCTGGTGGTATACTGATGCATCTCGACAAGATGAAAGAGCTGGAGCAGGTGTATTCGGCAGGAGCACAGGAGTCAGAGATTACAACTCTCTACAGCGGAAATTTATGCTATTCTGCAGTGTGCCCATCTCTGTGAGAGGGATATAAACAGGAATAGGGTAATAAATATATGCTTAGAGAGTAAGGCTGCGATATTGGCATTGAAGTCCATTGAACTTGCTCGTAGACGCCATACAGTGAGCTTTGAAAATGGTGAATGAGATTTCACCGAAACGTCAGCTGCCTTAAAGTCCTGAGAGGGACCCACAACATACACGGGATGCCTGAAAACCCTATATATATATATATATACCGGGTGTCAACGAATCTATTAGACAAGTCATAATTTCTAGAGTATTATGTGTATCAAAATGAGAATTGGTACAGGTAAATGTTATGTGAAGAGGAGAGTTTTCGCATATTTTCCACTTTCCGGTCACTTCCGGTTTCACCGGAAATGGCCCCGGTTTTGAATTCTTAAATAGAACACCCTGTATATTTTAAAATCTTTGGATTTCTGAGATAATTCTAGATCAGAATGTGACATTTTAAAAACTTTTTACGTCTACTTCATTTTTTAGAGCCACTTTTAAAATTGCATCTAGGTGGCTATGATCGGACGCAAACTAATTTAACGGCCTTAGGTGATGTCAAAAAAATACAATCGCAAAGTTTTAGTGACTAGTATGAAAGACAGGAATTGGATTAAAAATTTAACAAAATTAACAAAAAACTAACAAAATAAACTAATAACTTAGACGACGCACTTAAAATATTTGAAAGTACAGTAGCTGAATTTGTTAAAAAGTTTAGTGTAGTAAATGTTCAAAGTGCATTCCTTCTTTTTCACGACACATTTCAGCTCGTTCAATTGTTTCTCTCAACACGTTTTGTAGCATTTGGGGCGTTATACTTCTAAATGCCCGTAAAATTCTTTCTTCTAATATTTCAAGAGTAGCTGGGGCTGCTCTATGGTAAACCCTTTCTTTAACATATCCCCAGACAAAGAAATCGAGCACAGTAAGATCCGGTGAGCGGGTTGGCCACCGTACGGGATCATTGGTTGCAATAATTCGATTATTAAAATGCTCTAGTAAATAATTAAGAACTTCTCTAGTATTGTGAGGCGGTGCTCCATCTTGTTGAAAGTAAATTCGCCGTAAAACTGCTAAAGGTATATCATTGAGATGATTTTCGATTTCATTTTGAAGAAAACCTAAGTATCTAACCCCTGTTAACTGACCTTGAAACAATATTGGCCCAATTATTCTGTTTCCAACGATACCAGCCCAGACATTGACGCCAAATCTTTCTTGAAAATTGCCCTCTCTCATTTCATGTTGATTTTGTTGGGCCCAGTACCGAGTATTTTCCTTATTGAACATACCATTATTTGTAAATCGGGATTCGTCGGGAAATAGAATAAAATCGATAAAATTTGGGTTAACTCTATGATTTTGAAGCAGCCAATCACAAAACACTACCCGTCTATCGCCATCCTCAGTATACAAATGTTGATGTAACTGATATTTAAATGCTCGATATCCATGCTCTTTCAGTATTTTTCTTGCTGATTCATAACTTATCTGCAGTTCTTGACTAATTTTTCTTAACGAAACTGTTCTATCAACCTCAACCATAACAAGTGCGTTAATCTCAGTCTCTTCATTTAGGATAAACTTCTGTTCCGCCTCTTGATTTCCTATTTGCCTAAAACGAGTCTCGACATACGGAAAATACTGATGGGCTGGATGTTGCCGATTCGGATATCTATGAGCATACAACTCGGCAGCATTCCTTGAATTTCTATGACACTCTCCAAATATTAATAACATATTCACTTTTTCACTTTGAGTATACATTATTTTAACGAAAATTTAAACTAAACTTAACGAAAATTAAGAAACTTTTACGTCTGTTCTTAGAGCGTATGTCACTGTCATTATCTACTTAAGTGAGTGCTTTGTTTTTCAAAGAAGACTTGATAAAAACAGTTGCAAATTATTATGCATCATGGCTGTCCATGGCGCACTTGTCATAAGTAAATAAATTATCCAGTATTTTGCTTAATAATATTTAATTTCTGTTCTTATGTCTAATCCAATCGCAAATAAATTAGTACCGTTAGATTCGTCAAAGAATGTTTTTTTCGAATAGTAGTTGTCAAAAAGGGTGTCGCCATTTGAAAATTAATAGTTAGAAATGAAAACGTAATTTTGTCAACTTGTCTTATTCCTGTCTTTCATACTAGTAACTAAAACTTAGCGATTGTATTTTTTTGACATCACCTAAGGCCCTTAGATTAGTTTGCGTCCGATCATGGCCACCTAGATGCAATTTTAAAAGTGACTCTAAAAAAATGAAGTAGACGTAAAAAGTTTTTAAAATGTCACATTCTGATCTAGGATGGTCTCAGAAATCCAAAAATGTTAAAATATATAGGGTGTTCTATTTAAAAATTAAAAACCGGGGCCATTTCCGGTGAAACCGGAAGTGGCCGGAAAGTGGAAAATATGCGAAAACCCTCCCCTTCACATACCATTTACCTGTACCAATTCTCATTTTGATACACATAATACTCTAGAAATTATGACTTGTCTAATAGATTCGTTGACACCCGGTGTATATATATATATATATATATATATATATATATATATATATATATATATATATATATATATATATATATATATATATATATATGATAACGAAGAGATACAATCTAATCGAAACGCTGTAAGAACCAAGATATGCGGTTTACGAAATAATATCATCTAAAAAATGATCATTTTGTTGATGCATCCTGTAAACGATGATGTTCTCAAATCATTTAATGCAAAGAACAAATGTTCAAAAAGACCATAGCTCATTCGATATGTAAATCAAATAAAAGTCATTGGACTGAACGCGAAAACGAAAAAGGGGTCGTGAGATAATTGTTTTTCTGGATAAAGGGGCGCTAAATATGGCTGATGGGTGAATAGACTGTTTGGATTTGAAGCATTAGAAATAAATCGGAAGGGAGGTTAAATAAATGAAGTTGTAATAACATGCCGGTTTCATATTTTGCGTTTATCGTATTGGTGAGAACGTAATTTTGTATTTGTTATGAATATTATGTGGTTTATATCGTGTTTGGGGTTTATTATATATGAACATGTTTTGTAAACAACAATTTAAGGATATTTATTTATTCTCTGTATTTTATGTACACTTTTTAACAATATTTTCGGGGAGATTTTTTCTAATTTCGTTGATTTTACTCACTAACGACAGTGGCGGTTTTTCCTTAGGTTTACAGGTTTGCGTAACCCCCCAAAAAATTGTAAATTAAAACACAACATACTAAAAAGGTATAAATATTTTTTTAATTTTTAAATATAATGCAATTTCTGCTCTCTATCTTCCTGTATGTGTAAGTAAAACCAAGTGAGCGCATTTTATTTTCTAGCAAACATGAGCGGCTCGTCGAATGGGGTGCAAGAAATTGTAAAAAATAATCTATGAACAAACTGCTTACGTGCATTGTTATGCATGCAATACTAGATCAAATTGTTAACAAACGCTTACCTCGTTCGGCTCCAACAAGATGCAATTTTATTTCTAGAGTTGTTTGTATCGTATTCGAATACAAAGACAGCTTTCTAGAGACAATGGAAAAAATCTTAGATAACAGTAGAAACGTTAGTATCACTAATGAATCTATGTTAAAATTCTCAAAAGCAAAAGTTTCCTTTCATCGTTAAACTTATTTTACAAAATAATGTCTCAAGTTTTCATTTGGTAAGTTTCAAACAAGCCAAATAGATCCTGTTATCGCAAATAAAAATGTTATCATTTGAGTCAAAATTAACAGAAATTAGAAATAATATTACTTCAAATGACGTAGAGCCATCTTCATCTATTATAACCGCAATTTTCGCACCAAAAAAATTGCGGTTACTTTTCACCGGATGGAGATAAAATTTTTTCACGCATGTATTGGACTTAGATGTATCATTTCCGATCTCAAAAAAAAAATTATTTTGGATGAAAATAACGTTTTTTTCTTCAAAAATTCATAATGGAGTGGCAAATGAATATTAAGAGCTTAAATTTGCAGAAGATGCTTTTTAATACTTGTACTTTACCTGTGAATTTTTTGGATCCAAGAAATATACTTCCATACGATCTGTGAACCTTCGAAAATTGGGCCGAATCTAATCAAAAATAGCTGCTGCAGGCCGCTGTCGGCAGGTTGCCATAGTTCAGCCTCATTATTCATTGGCGCTTCAAGGAAACTTATGCACGCATTAAAAAAAATTATCTCCATCCGGTGAAAAGTTATCGCAATTTTTTTGGTGCAAAAATTGATTTTTGCAAAATTTCTCGGCCCATATTTGAAAAAAATTCTTTGTTTAATAGATCTTCAAAATATAAAACAACACAAACAATTTCGATTAAAATTGAACATTGTATCTTAATTAGGAAAGCGGAAAATTGAGGTCGAATTTTCAACTTTGACATCGAATTTCTAGGAAAATAAAAAACTCACCGATTTCGGGTTTGACATACTTTTTTAGATTGATAATACCTATATTTATGTTAAATTTTAAATCGGTAATTTTTTAATAGATGTCTTTTTTTTAAAAAAAAAAGTAACAAAAACCGTAAATTTTGTCGAAAATAAAAATATTTCGACCACTAGTGGCGCCACCTATAACTTATATTACATGAATCGATAGATTTTCTAATTCCCTACAACTTTTGTTTGAAATATTTTTCGATACAACTTTTTCTTTTCGAGATAAACTCAAAAAACCGAAAATCGTGACCATTTTTGGCCCGCCATTTTCTTTGCACAGGTCTTTCAGAGTTACCATCGAGATATGTTTTATAGGATGCCGAAATGAACACGTTCCAGCAAAAAAACCAATGTTACATTTTTGTTACTGACGAAAGTCTATATTCCATTGAGTATTATAAGTGAATTTTGTTTTGACTGCTATATTCTTAAAATTTACTACCATCTTTATATTTAGTTATTTAAAATACACTGCTTCATTTCATACTAACTCCATTTTTAAACACTTTTATTTTTTCATCCATCGGTGCCTATGACAGGCTTTATACAATCTATATTTCTAATGTACCATTAGAATTTCAACCCCTACTTTTTTATGCACAGCCGCCACTGCTCTGAATTGTATGTACCCTTTTTAACAATATTTTCGAAAAGATCTTCTTCTTCTTCTACGTTGACTAGGGATATTCCTGTTTGTCATTCTATCTACACCCGCCTTATTCTGCTGATGAAGAGAACCAGCTCTGGGCCCATCTCTTTGGTGATCGTCCTGGTAATCTTCTTCCTCTTGGTTGTCCATACATACAAACTTTGGCTAGTCTCTCTTCACTCATTCTCTCAACGTGTTCTTTCCAACCTCTTTTTCTTTCTTTTGTCCATTTGACCACGTCCTGCACATTACATTTTTCTCTGATTAAGGTATTTGTCAGCCTATCTCTGATTGACACGTTCAGCATTGATCTCAGTACTTTCATTTCGGTGGTTCTCATTTTCTGTTTTGTCTTCTTAGTGTCTGCTCTTGTTCCCGTGGCATAAGTTAGAATTGGTCGTATCATGGTCTTATATATTTTTGTTTTTCCCTCTATTCTCATGTATCTGTTTCGAAATATAACATCTCTTAAGCATCCTGCCACTTGTAGGGCTCTTGTATTTTGTGACAGTACTTCTCTAGTAAGGTAACGACAGCTTGTTGTGTCAATGTCTAGGTATTTAAAGCCATGACTTGTTCAATTATGGCATTTTCTATCTGTAGCTTACATCTTCTTGGTTCCTTGGAAATTACCATACACTTTGATTTATTCGTTGATATCTGCATATTGTACTTCTTAGTTGATACGTTAAATAGGTGTCAATCTCTGGAGGTCGTCTTCGTTATCTGCGAGTAGGACCGCATCATCCACGTAGCATATTATATTGATATTGTGTCCGCCCATCTGGTATCCGCGTTTCGGTTTGATGTCCTCTATTATGCGGTCCATTATCAAATTGAATAAGAAGGGGCTTAGCGAGTCTCCCTGCCTTATCCCTTCGTTTATCTTGATGTCTTCGGTTAGACCTTCGGATGTTATTATTTTTGTGCTGGAATTTGTGTACAAGTCATCAATAATGTTTATGATCTCCGTTGAAACATTTTTCTGTTTTAGGATGTCCGTTGTGTGCTGCTTCTTGATGCGGTCAAATGCTTTTGTTAGGTCAACAAAGCATAAGTATGCAGGGTGGATAAATTCTATTGATTTTTCGATTATTTGTCTCACTATAAATAAGGCATCTGTGGTTCCCCTGTTTTTTCGAAAACCCTGTTGTTCGTCCGAGATCTCTATTTTCTCTTCAAGTTTGTCACGAATAATTGCTGTAAATAGTTTGGTGACAGAGTTAAGAAGTGGAATTCCTCTGTAGTTGTCCGGGTTTTTGTGGTCACCTTTTTTGTGTATGGGAATTGTATAGCTGGTTTTCCATTTTTGCGGTACTTGCTCTTTAATAATTTTATTAAAAAGCTTTTGTAACTCCTCGGTAAGCATTTGGCCTCCATATTTCAATAATTCGTTGGTAATTAGATCTGGTCCAGGAGATTTTCTATTTTTTAAATTACGTATTTTATATTCTATTTTTTCCGATGTTACCTGCATTTTTGTAGTGCTCAGATTTATGGATTTTGCTGTTATGCTAGTGTGAATCGTATTTGTATTACCAAATTGTCTTTCAAAGTATGATGTCCATTCTTCCTTTTTGATGTTAGCTGTACTGATGTATTCATTAACATTTTTTTTCTGTTTCTGAATCATTCTCCATATTCTCTTCTGCGCACCGTATAAGTCATGCTTCATGTCCTTTGTGTATCGCTCCCAGTATTCTTCCTTTCGAAGAGATGTGTCCTAATTGCGTTGATTTTATTCATTAACGATAAGTTAATATAAAACATTGGTATTTAAATACGTTGTTCTACATCTTCAAAGATTTTCATAATGTTTAAGACGCGCTTGAGTTGATTTTGATTTAAAAAAAAAAAACAAAAATCATTGATTTAATTAAAAAAAATTATGATTCTTTCGATTTTTTTTTGAGATTTTTTCATAAATCATATGGAGCATGTCGAGAGATTAGTTCCTGAAACCACACTTCAACAACTTGTGAAGATAAATTTCATCTATAACACATCATTGACTCACCCTGTACATTAAAGATTTATTATTTATATACCCCTTAATTGACAGATTCAATTGATCAATAAACAATGCGGGTCTATGGCTGATAGACAAAACATTATTAGATAATTCAATAGAGAGGTCAATTGGGTCCAATAAAACACCAAACATCTGTTTTAAACAGTTTTTATTTACAAAAACTAGTACCTAAATAATTTTAGAGTTCTATAGGCTCCGAAGAAACAAAATAATTTTAATTTTTAATCCATTCTATAATAACCAAAAAATATCACCAAACAGTTTCCTTTATCACACAATTTTCCATACCTATTTGCTCCAGCTCCTAAACTGATTATCACATTCCGAAATACAATCTATAATTTCGTAAAGAAAACAATAATATTTTCTTATGATATTAGCTCAGTCGAATTAGATATTAATTCAGACTGTGTAATGAAAAAAGATCGATCCATAATTGCCTCATCATAAAAGTGTTATAAAGGGTGCTTTTTATAGTTGGCAACACTTTTTTAACTGGCGGCTATATTGTCAGCTGTCAAGTGATTTATGTTTAGTTTGGTTTGGCATTTCAACATGAATAGACTGACGCCTGAACAACGCTTCCAAATTGTGCAAATTTATTTTGAAAATCATGGTTCTGTTCGAAATAAGTATCGCGCACTACGTCCATTTTACGGTCAACATAATCGTCCATCAGAGCAATTAATTCGATTAACTATGGAACGTTTTCGCACCACGTTTACTCTAAATGATAATACGCATCCACAGAGACGTCGTACAGTGCGTACAGAAGAAGTCATTGCTGCTGTAGAGCGTAGCGTAGAGGAAGACCCGAATCAGTCTATTCGCCATCGTGCATAGGAATTGGATGTGTCCATTCACTTTATGGAAGATTTTGCGGAAAGATCTTAGTTTGCGTGCTTACAAAATCCAACTCGTGCAAGAACTGAAGCCACACGATCACCTAGCAAGGCGTAGATTCGGTGAATGGGCCCAAAACAAGATTGCCGTTGATCCCGATTTTCATAATCGAATTTTCTTTAGCGATGAAACTCACTTTTGTTTGAATGGATACGTCAATAAACAAAACTGCCGTATTTGGAGTGATGATAATCCTCAAGTGTATGTTGAGACACCGTTACATCCAGATAAACTGACTGTTTGGTGTGCTTTATGGGCTGGTGGAATCATTGGTCCGTACTTCTTTAAAAACGATGCTGGTCAGAACCTTACAGTCAATGGTGACCGCTATAGAGCCATGATTACTGACTTCTCCGTTCATCAATTGAACAACCATGATGTGCAGGAGCTGTGGTTTCAACAAGATGGCACAACCTGTCACACAGCTCGTGCCACAATTGATTTATTGAAGGAAACGTTTGGTAACCGCATAGTTTCACGTTTCGGACCCGTGAATTGGCCTCCAAGATCGTGCGACTTAACGCCGCTAGACTATTTTCTGTGGGGATATGTGAAGTCGCTAGTTTACGCCGATAAGCCCGAAACGATTGATCACTTGGAAGACAACATCCGCCGCGTTATTGCCGATATACGGCCACAAATGTTGGAAAAAGTCATCGAATATTGGACCTCCAAATTAGACTACGTCTGAGCCAGCCGTGGCGGTCATATGCCAGAAGTCATATTTAAATTATAATGCCAGAAGGTTATCTTTCGAATAAAGTAAATTTCATGTCAATTTAAAAAATTCATCTTTGTTTTATTCCATTTAAAAGTTCTATAGCTCTATAAAAAACACCCAATATGTCACTTTCGACTATTATTGTAAAGTTGTTTGTTGTTGACTTGAAAATCGCGAATTTTTGACATATTTTCAGTTACTAATTTTTCACGCGTTTGGCTCACTTTTCCAATTGCCGCAGACGTCAGTTATTATCATTCTTGGTATTATTTCGAAGTGAATTACCCAGAAATTAAAAGTACCTCCCGCTATAGCATATTGAGGCTACTTTTGGACCCAATTCGACTGAGCTATGTGTAAGGGTGGATATCCAATTTGTGGCACATACAATGTTAATAAATACAAAATTCTCTGTAAGAGAACGTTACATTTTAAGCTATGTTACATTCCCAAAACCGCATCCTACGACGTAAAGAAATCATTGAAATTTCAACATTATGTCTAATTTTCTGTTGCATCTCGATTTGAGAAATCATATTTGCAGCTTATTGTCATATTTTAATATTAATTCTATTCTAAGTCTAAGTTACATGTCAAATATTCAAAAAATATATATACAGGATGATCCATTTTAATAAATTTTGACGCAAATATCTCGCTAAGTAAGCAGGAAAGTGGAAAATGTTTCTTACAAAGTTATAGGGTTGGAAAATTACAAAATCTAGCATTAAAAGATTGTTTCCTAACCTGCTTCTGTAGAGAAACCTTTGCTTAGTGAGCTCCGAATAGGTGTGTGATTCTAAAGTAGCCATAATTATCCATTTAGATGCAAAATTTTCAGCAAATTTCATTTATTAAGTCAAAAATAATGGTGCTTATCTAAAAAATATAACATGATCTCCAAAAAGTGTTGATATTCGCTTTCGGGAACTATCAAGGTCACTGTCTGATGCCCCTCTTTCAATCCTACAACTTTCGTGGGAAACATTTTCCACCAGTTCGCTCTACTGGTGCTATATTTGCATGTGTTGATTATCCTGTATATACAGCTTGATTTTATATATATATATATAAATATATATATATATATATATATATATATATATATATATATATATATATATATATATATATATATATATATATATATATATATATATATATATATATATTTATGCGGCTTTCACGGATTCTTCTGTGTGAGATGCAATAGCAGTGAAATCACATTCAACAAAAGTACAACTATATGCACTCCGTAGTAAAATGCGAACAGTAAATGCAAACTTCGTTCCAACTATATCCATTTCCATTCGTGTTAGAGGTTGCACAGTTTGAACAAATTGCTAAGGAAAAACGATTTATCCTATTCCACCACTATCGAGATGATGGCCTACCTGTACCACCATACCGAGAAGAAAGTCAAAACTTACCCTCCCCGCCACAGTGATACGGTACATGTTTCGTCTTTACTAGACTCATCAGGGTACCGACATGCACCTGGATGTGCAAAGGACAGATCAGAAGGAAGCATGCAAATACTGAACGCGGCTTCCCCGACCTCCCACCGGATGGCGTATATATGTTTATGCGACTTTCACGGATTCCTCCATGTATATATATATATATATATATATATATATATATATATACCTATATCTCTAAAAATAAAAAATATGTATACAGATCAATGTTTTGTCCACCCTTACTGATATCATTGATATGTTACCTACTATTTTCCTTTTTTTTATTACATAGTTTTTGCCAAATTTTTGTTCTAGAGCAAAAATTTAACTTTCCAGTATATTTAGAGTCCAGTAGACTAAGCAACAACGTACCTAAATGTCTAATCTATGTTTTTTTTTTAAGTATATAGCAAAAGTATATCACGAAAAACGCCGTTATCACACAATCCTTCCCAAATCTTATTTTTCCAATTTCTTATTCTTATATCACATTCCAAAATTTAGTTTCCGATGAAATATTTGTAACTAAGAGCGGCAATATTTATTGACACCACCACCTGATGTACTTTTGGATGGGTTTTAAATGTTAACGTTGTTACTTGATTGGTCATTTTTGCTAGTTATTGACAAATAACAAATTTATCTTAAATGGATTTTTGATTTTGCAATCCATAGCTTATGGTGGGTTGCCAATTCTTAGCTAGACATATTCAAAAGGCAACACAAAATAATTTTTCAGGGGATGTTTATACACTGAAAGTAAAAACACACATCTTTTTAATTTTTAAATTTATAAAAAATATTAATTTGGGCAATCGTTTTACACCATAAAAGTGTATAGAATTAGGTTCTCTAGATCAACATGAATAATGCCATAAATTGAAGAAAAACACCATTTTTTCAAAAAAAATCTCCATTTCAATTCAAAATTTCTAATTTTCCTTGTATTCGACTTCTTTGTATTCGGCTATTTAGGATTTTTGTACATATTACAATGCCTAAATTCAATTATAATTAATAAATAATAATTATCAAATTCTTACGTCAAACACTGAATGTTAAAAACCATTGCCCAGATCAACATTTGATGAAGAACAAAAAAATCCCCTGTGATGCATACTCTTGGCCTGTCTCTATATCTAACTACATAAATTAATTCTATATAAATAATGGAATAACAATAAAAACTAAACATAAATTCTAGATTTTGCCGATAAATTTGGGAATTAGAAGCCTTTAAAGTTACTTTTACACATTCTGAAAAACTCCCTTCTAATCCCTTTGTTTCAATGAAAACATATTTCCAATAGGTTTTCTACAATGCATTGTAGCAAAAAAATCTTTCTCGTATATTTTAATTCTGGTCCTATCTTCCTGGAAATATTATAAAGAGAGAAAGAGATCAAATTAAAAAATTTTTTGCTTTTCTTCACAATATTTCTAGAAAAAATCATTAAATATAATTTTGAGTTCACTATAAATGTAACTAAATATAATACTAAGAAATAATTTTAGAAATTAGATATATAACTACATTTTTACCTAATATAAAGGTGGGTATAGAGATGCAACAGAATATCGTAACGCAACATCGTAGCTCAACGGAACAATAGTGTAGCATCAATTGTTGGTCTTGCGTCACATCAAAGGAGTGCTACAAACCCATGTTGCACTATTTGCTTGTCTGAACTGGCGGTTCACAATGTCGATCTTGCTTGAAAAAACGCTGTTTCACCACATCGTATCATGGTGTAACACGATGTTACGTGGAGGTGTTACGTTTCGACGTTCTGTTGCTTGTCTATACACAAGAATATCGGACAGCGGTTGGTGTTCCGAAGTATGGTGAACTCATGACCTCGAAAAACTAAACATTATCACTCCAAGACTAACCATACAAATTATTTCTTAACTTAAAAATTAATATTAACTAAAAAATATATTTTAGCAACAACAGTAGTACTACTTTTTCACCGGGGTCTTGCAAGATATACATTGAAAATCTACAGAGGCTACTTTTGGATCTAATTCAATAGGAGTATTTGTAAAGAAGTGAATCAAAATAAAAGTCTGTCTTTATAGAATCTATAAGACCAAATTATTACCTGTTATAATAATATATTTAAAATAAAAAATATATAGTGTGTCTCCATTTTCTAAAGTCTATTTTTCGAGAAATCAATTGCAACATTTCGTCAAGGGACAACCTGTATATTTCTAAACACGACACAAAAATAAATTTAATAATAATTAACACTTGTTAAGCGACAAGTAATATGTGATATGTGACTACAAATATTCCGTCTTCCATAGCAATGTTTGTATGCCTTAACACGCGCTAAGTAACTACCAGAGAAATCAATTAACTAATAAATTATTGAATTAAATTCTAAAATTTTGGAAAGAAGTAAATTCAAAGATTGATAATTCCACGGAGCTGACTTTTCAATTCACTTTGTAATCTTTGAACTCAACATTAAAGGACAGATGTATATAAATCCCCATATGTCTATCTCCTAGTTCCCCAGATTATTAGGGCGCAACTTCGAGACAGAAATGCGCTATTGGTGTCTTCAAATTATCTGCGACCAATAAAAAAGACGGCTTTATGCCAATTTAAATTGTTTTGAGGGCATGGATTTTCTAAGTAAAGTGTTATATATTTTATAGTGATATTTATGACCTTGAATCGACCAGGCTTTAAATATAAAGGACTTTTATTGAAAAGTACATTACGAGAACATAAAATTTTATAAGAATTTAAAGGTAATCTATTTTTTGGAAAAAATATATAAACATTACCATGGTCGTTCAAAATAACCAATAAAATGAAAACATTTAGCGTCTACCCATAGAGAACTTTGGGAAGTAGGAGATGAACTTATTGCTGTTTCATATTGTTGGGAACATATTCCACTCGTTGCTTTGACGTGCTATGATCACCATTTATTTTATAACACTAGTTTACAAAATTTAACTTTTTGTCTGTGGCCGTGAATTTTATGGTTAATAATACTCACTTATGAGCTGTTTTTGTCAAATCTAACCTCAAAAATTTTTGTGCAGCTCGAGTTACTTTTTTTTTGATTTTTATCATTTATGCGTATTTATTTATAGATAACGTGCATATTTTACTGTGTTAAGATTAGTAACTGAAGTTTTTGAGTCATGAGTAATTCAGGGAGATGTTGTTTAAACAATCCAAATCATTTTTGCTATATATGCGGAGAATATGTGTCTAACAATTGTAGAAAATTGGTGAAAAATACCTATTTTGAGTATTTTGGGATGCTCTTAGATAAAAATGAAAAGTCTTGGGCTCCTAATTGTGTTTGTAAATCGTGTGTGGAATATTTAAGATTATGGGAAAGTGGTAAAAGAAGTGCCTTTAAATTTGGAACACCGACTATTTGCCGAGAACCACAAAATCATCTCGAAGACTGTTACTTTTGTAGCGTGAACGTAAATGGTCTAAACACTAAAAATCGAGCTAAATGGCAGTACCCAAGTACTAGTTGTGTTCAGCGTCCAGTGCACCATTCACCTGACTTTTCTGTGCCTAAAAATATATCTGAACCCTTAGAACAAGACAAGGAAGGACCAAGCTCATCACAAAATGATGCTGATTTTGAAGATACATCAAATGAGCCAAAATGCTTTTCCCAAAATGAGTTAGATGATCTTGTAAGAGATTTAAATCTTTCTAAACAAGCTACAGAATTGGTGGCATCAAGACTGAAAGAAAAAAATTTAATTTCCTCAAATACTAAAATAACTTTTTATCGTGAAAGAGATAAAGAATTACGGCGATATTTTTCCGAAGAAAACGGTATTACCTTTTGTTCAGACATTAAAAACTTGTTGATAAAAATGGGCTTGAAACAATACGACCCAAATGACTGGCGTTTATTCATTGACAGCTCAAAACGTAGCCTTAAATGTATTCTATTACATAATGGAAATAAATACGCTGAGATATCTATTGCCCACAGTATAAAGTTAAAGGAAGAATATTGTAACATCTAGCTAGTCTTAAATAAAATACAGTAAAATGCCCATATGTGGCCAATTTGTGTTGATTTAAAAATGGTGAACATTCTTCTCGTGGTTACACTAAGTTTCCCTGTTTTATATGTCTTTGGGACAGTAAAACTAAACAAGAGCATTGGGTAAAAAGAAACTAGTCCTTGAGAAAAAATATGAAGCCTGGAAAGCAAAATATAGTCCAGAATTTACTAGTACCTCGTGATAAAATTATCCTTCCACGATTACATATAAAACTGGGCATCATGAAACAGTTTGTTAAATCATTAGACGGGGGCTGCTTTTCTTACATTTGCCAAAAATTTCCTCAGCTCACTATGGAAAAGATTAAAGCCGGTATTTTTGATGGCCCCCAAATTAGCCAACTTACGAAAGATACTCAATTTAGAAATTCTATGATTGAGTTAGAAGGAAGGGCTTGGATAGCTTTCGTCTCTGTAATGCAAAATTTTCTCGGAAATAAAAAATCAGAAAATTATATTGAACTTGTAGAAGACCTTCTGTTACAATTAAAAAAATTGGGGTGCAATATGAGCATAAAACTCCACTTCTTCCATAGTCACCTGGACAGGTTTCCGGAAAATTTAGGAGATATGAGCGAAGAGCAGGGAGAGCGTATGCATCAGGACTTACGCGCCATGGAAGAGCGCTATCAGGGTTTCTGGGATACGAATATGATATCTGACTATTGTTGGTCTCTGACACGTCATTTTCCTAAGTCTACACATCAGAGAAGAGCTTTAAAATGAAGTTTTTTAGAACTCAATGATTAACTTGATTTTTAATATATTTTTTCTTTTACATTTTTTTTTTCTGTTTTATATCTACATAGCTGAAACTCAGAAACTAGAGCTGAAAAAAAATTTCTACTCATATATTTAGAATTAGCATATCATATGTAAACAACAACTAAAATTTCTTCGGCAACAGATGTACTGTAAACTAGTGCAATATATGTATATGGAATAAATCAATATTTTTGATTTTTTAATACGCTTAACAATGTCACTGGTGAAACTGCGGAAAATAGAAAAGTAACCCGTAGTTATAAGAAGTTTTTATGTAAGCTAGTTGTGGTTGGCTCGAATTAATATATCCGAAACGATTGATGACCTTTCGCTTACTTCCGGGTACCATTCGTCGCCAATTATTACTTGCATACTAATTAATAGGAAGATACTTTTTACATAATGATATAATTTTCTCAAAGAACGTGAAAAAAGCGTTGATTTTGGTGTAAGAAATATTTTATTACATTGTCCGCAGTTCACCTGGACCCCGTGATATGCAGTCCCTACTTAAATCCCTATTATGGGTATAAAAATTTATTAGGTGCTCGTCAGTTAATAAATAATACGTGTGAGACAACAGAAATATGTGAGAGTTTAGCTAATTTGTAGTCGGTAAGCCTACCAAAGTTTTTATATGTATTTTGACCCCTTGATTAGGAATATCGAAGATAAAATCCCAAAAATTGGTCTGGTAATTTGTTATAAACAAAACAATTGTTAATAATAAAATAATTGTTTCTTTAAAAAAAAATAAATAATTTCGTAGTCCTCGGCCAAATTTAAGCAAAAAGTATCTCTTGTGATTAAGCGTTAAAAATTTGGAAATGTCTTTTTTTGCCATTTTCAACATGAATCACTTCTGATTAAATAAATATTTTCAAATTCTGCGCTCAACAATTGCCAGTTAAAGTCAAAAACTACAAGCTACAAATTATTTTCTGAATTAATCAAATTAGTTTTGTCTTTTAAAACAATCTTTTTATTTTATACGATCTTATTGTTAAGTGATAATGACTGTATTTGTTAAACAAGACCTGGTATTTTATACATACTCACTTTAGTAGGTCTTTCTCTTTATTTTTATTCATAGAAACAGAACTAAGTAGAAGTCCTGAGGAAGGAGATAAAATTTCTCGAAAGCTAGACTAACAAAAAAGAGTTTTCTTTTCTAGCCAACCATCCTTTTGACTATAGCCCCATAAAAGTGTCTTAAATCCCTCAGTTAAGTTGACTTTCTCTCTCTCTCTCTCTCTCTCTCTCTATATATATATATATATATATATACTCGCTTCGAATTGATGGTGTTCCCTGTTGTCTATCGAGTTTTGTTAAGCTCCTTCTCTCTACAGAGTCCGATATATCCGATTTTTGAATGCAATTCTCACGTATATTTGGAGATATTTGTTGTTTTGTTTCTGGATTTTTTATTATCGTTTTTCATGTTTATTTAGCTGTCTCGCTTTTTCGATTTCTAGGGTCTCTCTTAGGACGCTTACTTTGTAATTTTGTATTGGTGCTATTTCTTTTGCTTTTTCGAAGTCGATGGTATGTTCGGTTGTTTGGTGATGTTGAAATACAGCTGACGTTGTCTGTTTGTTTTTGGGACTATTTTTATGTTCTTGAATTATTGCTGATATGCGCCTGCTTGTTTGTCCTATGTATGTTTGGTGGCAATCTGGATATCGAATGCTGTAAACGCCATAGTTTTCAAGGTTCGTTTTATCTTTTTAATTTCCCAGGATGTTAGCTATTGTTTTTTTTGTGGTTTGAATATGGGTTGTATATTGTGTTTTCTTAGGATTCTTCCAATTCTGTCCGTTATTCTTTTTATGTATGGAATTATGACTTTGTTCCCTGTTTGACCTTCTCTTTGATTTTTATTGCGGTCTTCTCTTGCCTTTTTGTGGCTTTCTTTATATCTGATTGTGAGAAACCATTCCGTTCTACAGCTGTTGAGATGTGTTTTATTTCGTCTTGTTTTGTGTTGAGTTCTGTTACATACACACACACACACCATCACACACGAAACAAAATAAAATAAAACATATTTCAATAGCTCTAGAATGGAATGTTTTCTCACAATTAGATATAAAGAAAGCCATAAAAAGACAAGAGAAGACCACAACAAAAACCAAAGACTAAGATCAAACAAGGAACAAAATCATAATCCCACACATAAAAGGAATAACGTCCCTGTGAAGCCTCTCGTCCAATCAGAAAGCTAGACACAACTCGAAATTCAACCGAGGCTACCATCAGTTCTCAGTGAGTAACGAGACGAATCGCACTTGAAAATGGCAAATGAGATTTTGGTGAAACGTTGTGAAAACGATTTTTTGAAAGAACGGATTGAAACCCGGAATAATCAAACCATTTATATATAGTATATATATATATATATATATATATATATATATATATATATATATATATATTTATATTATAATGTGTTTCAAGTATTAATGCAACGAACAGCAAAAGCTATAAAAGATTATGAGCACTAGGTGAGCGCCTGTAAGTAGACATCCACTTCCCTGCATACACGACGATGCCTACGTTATAGTTGATGAAATGCTGTTGTTTGTTGCATTAAAAAATAATAAAAACATTATATTTTCGCAATGCGATTAACCCCAGCATGCGGTTTTCGAGTTTAAGTATCAATTGCTTGACGTAGAACTTGAAAATATTTATTTAATCAAAAGTTATTCATTTGAAAAGCGGCAAAAATGCCATTTTTCAAATATTTGATTGTTAACTCAAAAACTGTGTATATATAACAAATTATCTGACTATTTTTGGAAAACCCATCTTCCAAATTCATAATCAGGGGATCAAAATAAATGTAAAAAACTGGTAGAGCTATGTCTCTTTAGCGGCTACGAAAACTCGATGGGCTCCTGCACTATTATGGGTAATTTTTAATTTTTAACCCTTTTGTTAAAAAAAACATTATCAATGTATTCGTACCTACTGTACCTTATGGAAGAAATCGAAGCCTTAAAGTTTTTAATACACTGCCATCTTCAGTAAGTTCAACCAAATAGAAATCCATGATTTTATTCAAAGCTTTCTAAATTATCCGGATAATTCCCGCTTTCCTCTAGAATTTTGCATTCCATTTCAGTCACAATCTGACATACTTTCAGTTTAACTTCTGCTGCTTGGGCCGGTGGAAATTGCATCACAGTTTTTGCCATACTTTCGAAAAAAGTCGAAATGGGATTTTCTTTTGCTTTAGTCAGATCTCGAATTTCCCGTAATAAATGCAAGATGGCAGTGTTATCGTAGGTGCTGTGGCGGTACTCTTCTACTTTGACCTTTTTAGGGGGACTGGGTTCGTCTGCGCTGCCATTATAGCTGGTGCTTGTACTAGCACCCGTAATTTCGGGATCGAATTCTTGCTTTATATCGATTTTAGTGTCTTCATCGTGTTCGTCCGAAACGTCGCCTTGAAGAGATCTATAAAATAATAAAACAATATTTCAAAATTTTCATAAAAGTTCTTGCATTTCTTATTACTTTTTTTCCGTAGTAAATTCCTCTAAAAAAGCCATGGCTTCCATGTATTCCCATGGCGAGCGAATTTTTTTACCCATTTTTTGGTCCTTTTTCTTTCTATGGTAAAGATCTCGTAGGCTGCGCCATCTTGTTTTACAGTCTTGAACTGAAAAATAAAGGATACTGTATTAAAATAATTGTCAAAAGTTTATTATAAAGGGTGTTTTTTATAGAGGTATAGAACTTTTAAATGGAATAAAACAAAGATGAATTTATTAAATTGACATGAAATTAACTTTATTCGAAAGATAACCTTCTGGCATTATAATTTAAATGACTTCTGGCATATGACCGCCACGGCTGGCTCGGACGTAGTCTAATCTGGAGGTCCAACTTTCGATGACTTTTTTCAACATTTGTGGCCGTATATCGGCAATAACGCGGCGAATGTTGTCCTCCAAGTGATCAATCGTTTCGGGCTTATCGGCGTAGACTAGCGACTTCACATATCCCCACAGAAAATAGTCTAGCGGCGTTAAGTCGCACGATCTTGGAGGCCAATTCACGGGTCCGAAACGTGAAACTATGCGGTTGCCGAACGTTTCCTTCAATAAATCAATTGTGGCACGAGCTGTGTGACATGTTGCGCTGTCTTGTTGAAACCACAGCTCCTGCACATCATGGTTGTTCAATTGATGAACGAAAAAGTCAGTAATCATGACTCTATAGCGGTCACCATTGACTGTAACGTTCTGACCAGCATCGTTTTTAAAGAAGTACGGACCAATGATTCTACCAGCCCATAAGGCACACCCAACAGTCAGTTTTTCTGGATGTAACGATGTCTCAACATACACTTGAGGATTATCATCACTCCAAATATTGTTTATTGACGTATCCATTCAAAAAAAAAGTGAGCTTCATCGCTAAAAAAAATTCGCTTATGAAAATCGGGATCAACGGCAATCTTGTTTTGGGCCCATTCACCGAATCTACGCCTTGCTAGGTGATCGTGTGGCTTCAATTCTTGCACGAGTTGGATTTTGTAAGCACGCAAACCAAGATCTTTCCGCAAAATCTTCCATAAAGTGAATGGACACATATCCAATTCCTGTGCACGATGGCCGATAGACTGATTCGGGTCTTCCTCTACGCTACGCTCTACAGCAGCAATGACTTCTTCTGTACGCACTGTACGACGTCTCTGTGGATGCGTATTATCATTTATAGTAAACGTGGTGGGAAAAAGTTCCATAGTTAATCGAATTAATTGCTCTGATGGACGATTATTTTGATCGTAAAATGGACGTAGTACGTATTTTGAACAGAACCATGATTTTCAAAATAAATTTGCACAATTTGGAAGCGTTGTTCAGGCGTCAGTCTATTCATGTGGAAATGCCAAACCAAACTAAACATAAATCACTTGACAGCTGATAAAATGGCCGCCAACTTAAAGTTTTATACCTCTATAAAAAATACCCTTTAGAAATATAAATTACTATTATTTCGAGAAGGGGCAGCGGTACAGCTTGAAAAATGATGAAGATATGAATTTTTGAAAAAACGCTGAATTTCCCGTTTTTTTTTTCTGTTTTTCACCGTTAATAATAGACCGATTAAGTCGATTCAGGGTTGATTTTGTTGGTATTTTTATTTTCTTCAATTTACCTGTTTACATGATCTCGATGTTGATGCTTCATTAGATTTGAATTTATAAGCAAAAACGAAAAAATATAAGCAATTTTTTGGTTTTAATTGTTTATAACAATTTAATAGATGATGGTAAAGAGTAGAAAACATAACAAAATATCACTACAAATTGTTTTTAGTGTGAAGACCCAGTCGGTACCTTTATAGTATTTTGTCAGAGAATAACTTATTTTTTTTTGTTATTGATTGGCCTTTATCTCAAACTAATAAATTTCAATTAACCATATTTTAGAGACGCAAAAAGATATCTATATAAATCCAAGGAAATTTTGAAGGGGAAGACTAGTGATTTCAGTTGTTATATACACGGTGTTTCACCTTATACGGCAAGAAATATGGTGGCCAAAATACGTGACTTTCAAAAAGTTTCACTTTTGGGATATATGGGGGTCTAAAATAGTTACTTTTTAAAATTATTTTCATATTGTACAGGGTATCCCAAAAGCCCTGAAAACATCAAAGTTGTGTTTTTTAAAATGGAACCCCCTATATATTATTGGATTTTTGGATTCTACGATCAAAATAAGTGCCTATATTAAGGTTTATAGTACCTAAACCTTAAGGGTTTTGAATAATTTGAATTTTGACAAAATCTAACCTAGTTTTCATGTTTCAAATACTTAAAAAGTATTTTAGTTATGTACTCGAAATTTACAGTGAAGTGTACCAATAAATCATATTTTATATCCCAGTTATAATAAATTTGCTATATTATACAGGGTGTCCAAAAATTAAAACTAATCAAATAAGAACTTTAAGTGGCTATAACTTGATTAATTTAAATAAAACACATAGTTACAAAAAATAATACCGCTATTATAGCAACAGGCTTTGCAGAGTAAACTGACAGATTAAATGAATTATCTGACGTTTCTAAATGTCTATGATACATTAGAACATTTATTCAAAAAATACAAAATGTTACAGAAAACGATCTTTGGAGTATTCTGTGAAAACGCGAAGACTTAGCTATAGAACACCTTTATACCATAGGTATTTAAAAGGTACATTTTCTGGCAAGGTAAAAAGTATAACGTTCTATTTAAATTAATCAAGTTATAGCCACTTAAAGTTCTTATTTGATTAGTTTTAATTTTTGGACTCCCTGTATAGTATAGCAAGTTTATAATAATTGGGATTTAAAATATGATTTCACTGAACATTTCACTGTAAATTTCAAGTACATAACTTTGATACTTTCAGAGCTTTTGGGACACCCTGTATAATATAAAAATAATTTTAAAATGTAACTATATTCGACCCCCATATATCCCAAAAGTAAAAATTTTTGAAATTATTAAAGCAATTATAGAAATCTTTAATGGATTATGTGCACTAGGGGAGCACCTGTAAGTAGACTTCCACTTCCCTTCACACACGGCGGCGCGTACGTCATAATTGATGAAACATTACATCTGCATTGCGATTAATCCCAGCTTATAGTTCTTAACTTCAACTATCAATTGTTAACCAAAAATTCTTCACGTTCAAAAGTGGCAAAAAAAGCCACTTCCAAATTTTTAAGGATTTTTAACTTAAAAACTATGCATCGGGCAGAAAAATTACAACAGAATCGGCAAAACAATTTTATTATTAATAATTAAGTTTCCTGATCATTTTTAGGTAATCCACACACGGTATTCGTAACCAGGGGTTGAAAATATATATAAAAAAACTTTGATCAAGCAATATCGCTTGAGCGGCAACGAAAATCAACTAGAACCCCGGACTATCATTAAACATTTTTTTCGAATCATGTTGTGTTATTTCCATTTCCAGTATATGTTTATAATTCGTCTATTTTCTTAAAAAAAAAAACAATTTCGTCTATGTACATTAAGGAATACTAA
This sequence comes from Diaprepes abbreviatus, assembly GCA_034092305.1. Lineage (NCBI taxonomy): Eukaryota > Metazoa > Arthropoda > Insecta > Coleoptera > Curculionidae > Diaprepes > Diaprepes abbreviatus. Next base: position 1,582,046 of record JASJET010000310.1, read on the forward strand.
ACAATATGACAACACTGTATGAACTTACCGGTCTTTCCCACTATCGACGATATCGCTAACCACACATCGTCTCTAACATTCAAATCCTTGTAGTACTTGTGGAAAGTGTCATAAAGTACTTCGTTCTTCGACACTAGTTCAATTAATTTCTCATCTAATTCCCGTGTGAATCGGCATAGATTTTTCGACTTTTGAGACATGTAGATGTGTTTTCTACATTAAAAAATTTTCGAGGTTAAATTACGATGGTCTCGCACCGGCACGGACTGTCTGGCGCAACGCTGCGTATGTTGGGAACGGATCGCGAGCCTATAATTTGATATCGAGACCGGAAATTTTTGCAAATTAACACACTATTGTTCACCGAATTTTATTTTACTTAAGTGTGTGTATTTTCATTACCTGTTTTTTGAATTGAAGATTATATATATATATATATATATATATATATATATATATATATATATATATATATGTATATATATATATATATATATATATATATATATATATATATATATATATATATATATGTATATGTATATATATATATATATATATATATATATATATATATATATATATATATATATATATATATATATATATATATATATATATATATATGGGGTGTATATAAAAATATTTTGTATGAAGAAATCCATACAATGGCAGTAAATGATTGAACATAAGGTCTCGATGTGCGTACATTTGAGTTTTATAAAGATGTTTGTTTTGTGATTTTAATTGTTTGGACAAAATATATTTTATTGTTAATTAATTTTAATATTTTAAAATAAATGTCCGTTGAAGTATGTCTCTTTTTGTAGGTTGAACAAAAAGCAAATAATAAAAAAAAATGTTTTTGAAAAAGCCTATATATATATATATATATATATATATATATATATATATATATATTATATATATTTACAGTGTACAACAAAAATTCACTGTCACGTCAACTTCAAAGGGCTCGCAAACCAAGAATGAATTGACAGATAGAAATAAACTTTTGTGTGTGTTCATATAGAAGATGAAATATTAAAATGACCTATAAATTCTGATTCCTGTACTGGTTAATAGGTGTCACTTTCAAAACTTTACAACCAACCTGTAGTTTGTAATGGATTTCTCCCTAGTAAAAGGCTCCGCTAACCTGAACTTGTGGATAATAAAATATACCTTAATAACAAGACACAAACACATTGCTTTTCAAATTGTTTTATTTATTTACAAAATTAACAAACTAAATTTACTAAAACAAAAATTTCCAACATTTGTTATGAAAACCAACAAAAACTATATTTCATAATTAACAGTACTTTCTTTATGCGACAAAACAATAGCACATTTTTAGGTTATTCCATTTAAATAAAAATTTAACTAATATTTAGTTGCGTAGCCCTTATTTTTTAAAATTTCCTCGCATCTGCATGGCATGGACTCTATAAGGTTAGATAAAATTTCATCGGAAATTCCATTCCATGCAATTTCCGCTTGTAGGAAAAGGTCAGTCGCATTTTTGCAATTATAGCGATTTATTTTGCGATCTACAATATCCCATAGATTTTCTATGCGATTGAGATCAGGCGATTGCGCTGGTCATTTCTGACCTGAATCTTTTTGTTTACGAACCACTCTTTCATACATTTAGCAGTGTGTTTTGGGTCGTTATCATGTTGATACCTCAACCTAAGTGGCATTTCTTCCTCTGCATGTGGCAACATAACATTATTTAGGATATCCTTATACACAAAACGATCCATTATACCATTAATTATGTGAATTGGTCCGATTCCATATCTGGAAAACCATCCTTAGACCAAAACATTTCCTCCTCCCTGCTTAACGGTGCCTTGCGTATAGCGAGGGTTAAGACGTTGCCCTTTAGGTCTGCGTACTAGCCGAAATCCATCCGAATTTTTCAAGTTGAACTTCGACTCGTCAGAAAAGAGTACCGTCTTCCATTGAGTTGTACTCCAATTTAAGTGTTCCTTTGCAAATTGAATTCTAGCTAGTTTATTTTTGGCGATAATAAATGGTTTTTTGGCACTTCGGTATGATTTCAATCTACCTTTAACAGCTCGTCTTTGAATGGATCTTTCAGAAATATATAGTGGTAATCGATTTGCAATTGACCTTGCTGATATGAACGGATCTTTTTTTATTAATCTAATTATTGTCTGATCATCTCGTTTACTGGTTTTTCGTGAACGACTTCCTTTGGATAGTGGTCAATGAGCCTGAAGAACGAAAGCGGCTTATAATTAGCGAAATTACGCTATGATGAATTTCACATTTCTTTGCAGTTGATGTCACTGATTCACCACTATTATAATATTTAATTATTTTTTCCTTTACTTGCACTGAGTACTTATTATTAGCCATTTTTTTCATTAAAAACTTGTACCATATGACCGATGACTTTGAAAGACCAGGAACGACTATAAACACGTGAAAGTGTTCTATAAACATTCTTACAATGTTCAAAAGAGAGAAACGGTACTTGTTGATAATTTTTTATAATTCATAAAGAATGTAAATTCCTGTTATTTCGTGCATATGTTTTGTCATAAACAAAATGCGATGTTGTAAACAAACTAATTTTTTTCTGATACAAAAAAAAATTAGTTTTGCTTGTGTCTTTTTTTTAGCAGAAGAGTCCATCGCGATCATAAATAAGTAAAAAAAAATTTAATTTAAGTGCATTTCACTATGTTATTTAGCCATATATTAGCGAGTAGAAGTTCGTGCATTTGTTTTGTCGTACACTATATATATATATATATATATATATATATATATATATATATATATATATATATATATATATATACAGTGTACAACAAAAATTCACTGTCACGTCAACTTCAAATGGCTTGTAAACCAAGAATGAATTGACAGATAGAAATAAACTTTTGCGTGTGTTCATATAGAAGATGAAATATTAAAATGACCTATAAATTCTGATTCCTGTACTGGTTAATAGGTGTTGCTTTCAAAACTTTACAACCAACCTGTAGTTTGTAATGGATTTCTACCTAGTAAAAGGCTCCGCTGTAAAAAGTTTGCCTTTTTTTTATTACAATTATCTCGACAGTGAGATGAACAATGTATCCGAAATTCGTAGTCTTGGAGAACACTATATCAACCATGAATGCCTGAAGTTTCGAGAATATGGAAATAAGCTTGATTAATCTTCGAACATACCCCTGTAGAATTAGCATAACGTCAGAACTAGGACCCGGTTGTTTGAACGCTGAATAACGTAATAATATTTTTATTTATATTTGAAAAAGTGTTCATAAACAGTAGATATTTCATTTCTTGATACACACATGCCGATTTTATGCTATCCTTTTCTAATTGCATTATTTAAACCAGTATCATATCATAATCGGTACGTCAATTCTAGAATACATGAAAATATGAATATATGGTTGCCTAAATTATTATTATTGTTATTTTCAATATGTAAACAATATCTTACAATATTTACCAATAAAAATAAGTTTTTAAATCTTCTTTTTGTAGCTTCGCATTTATTCTTAAAGTACTTAAAAACACTGAAAAGAGTCATGACAAGCAATTAAATTTAAAGAAAAGATAAGTAAACATGTTTATGTCTGTCAAACATCAATGAAGCCTCTCCCCACCGGCCATAAACAGCCTTCAAACAAATCTATTGCTATTTAAATTTATAGGGTATGATCGAAGCGATTAACTAACTACCTCCAATGTAAAAATAAAATAAAATGTTATAAATTAAATAGGTAATAAGGCCTGTCGACACTATAGTACGCCTAATTCCCTACAACAGCGAAATCATCGAACACGCTATCCGCACAGAGGCGACGGCGCGCATGTTCGCAACGCAAAGAAAGAACCTTGCGAACAGCACGTGGTTTCCCGGGTTTGCTGACGTCATTCGATTCTATACTACTCCATGGCTGGCTTGATAATAAAAGCTAGGTGACCCTCGCGACTCGCAATCGTCATCGAATTGAGACGTAGTGGATTAAACATGAGAGTTGCGTGGTTAAAGGTGAAAAGGATGTATTTTGAGAAGGGCAGACGTCAAAACATGAACGTGGGTTGAAAAAACTTTTTTACCAGAACGAATACATACGACAAAACTAATAAAAATTATTCCTCGATGGGTTAAAGTCACGAAAATTCTTAATTTAGGACTATTAAATACAATTATGTAATTTTCTTTAATTTTTATCGATAAAATTGAGCAGATATAAAACAAAAACTACTTACGTTATCGGAGAATTCTCCAATTTCTAAATGACAAGTTGCCTAAAGAACATTTTACTTTTCTGGTGAGCGTTCACGTGCACAACGACATCGACAGAACTTCCAGGAGGTTTCTTAATTAATGTATGTTTGAAACGAAAAAGGCAGGGAGGTCAAGGAAGTCATGGAGCGAGGAAATCAGAGAGGTCATGCGAGAAAGAAATATAAACGTAAAGCAATGGTAGGATAGAACAGTATGAAGGCAAGAGTTGAGGTTTGGAAAGCGATAAGGAACAATATAAATTGACTATTAGTACAATTATTACACTACAATCTTTCAAATACGAAGATGGTTCGATAAGTTCTCGGCCTGATAAAGAAAACAAAAGATTTTTGAAAATGTTTTTATTAATTTTTCAACATAGTCACCTTGTACTTCAGTCCATTTAGACCAACGATGATTTAACATTTTAATACCAGTAGGATAGTGCGATTTGTCCAACTCTGCAAAATAAGCGGTTGTCGCTGCTCTGACCTCGTTATTTGAAAGGAATTTTCGTCTAGCGAGCTATTTTTTCATGTTTCGGAAGAGAAAGTAATCGCTGGGAGCCAGATTTGGCGAATATGGCGCATGTGGAAGTATTTGGAAACGTAGGTCATGGAGTTTTTCAGCAACAACCATTGATTTGTGTGTGGGCTCATTATCCTGATGAAAGAGCACTTTTTTTGGCAAGATGTGGACGTTTAGCCTTAATCACATACTGCAAATGGTTCAGTAATGAAGCATAATACTCCCCGGTGATGGTCTAGCCTTGTTCTAAATAGTCTATAAGCACCACGCCATGTGAATCCCAAAAAACTATTTTTGTTTATTTTGGCGCACTTTCGCCCCCATCCGCTGTTTAGACTGCTGCTTTGTCTCTGGCGTGTAATGGAGAATCTATGTTTCATATACAGTTATAAAACGTCGAAGAAACTCAGCAGGATTGCGTTTGAATAAGTCTAAACCCTCTTGTGAGGTGTTCATGGTCGACTGTTAACAAACGCGGCACCCATTGCGCAGAAAGCTTTCTCATGTCAAGAACATCATGTAAAATGTAGTGGACACGATCTATCGAGATGTTTGCTATACCAGGAAGCTCTCGTACTTTCAATCGGCGGTCATGAAGTATGACATTGTGAATTTTTATGACAATTTCGTCAGTTGTAGCGGTTTTTGGACCTCCCGAGCGCTCATCATTTTGAATTGATGTACGACCACGATTAAATTCAGCAGCCCATTTTTTTACTGTTGAAAACGAAGGAGAAGGATCCTTTAAAGTAGAATTTAACTCATTTTTAATGTCCGTAGGAGTTAAGCCCTTTAAAACAAACTACTTTATATCCGCTCGATCTTCAATTTTATCCATCTTTCACAAAATATCGAACCTTATGTGTTCACTCGATCGCCACAAACAAGCAACTGAACGCAAACATCTGAAACTTTGCAGGGCGTCATTTCAAGGTTAATGCTTACAAAATATTATTGCTATTTGATCCTACTAACGCCCTCTCTGTTTCAGGCCGAGAACTTATCGAATCATCCTCGTAATTAGAGACTTAAATATCGAGGTAAACGCGAAGATAAAAGAAAAAGTTCACAAAGGAGACGGAAAGGGATATATATATATATATATATATATATATATATATATATATATATATATATATATGGAAGTCAAAGAAGAATATGGAGAATGTTGAAAGACAATAAGTTAGAAATCAAGGATACCATACAAAGCAACAAAAAGCAACAAAATCACAACAGAACAGTAACCAACATATTTTAAAAATCTTAATAAGGAAGAAGAAAAAGTAGAAATGATATAGAACGACTATGAGGAGGACAATGATACTGAATTAACAAAAGATGCGCTGAAAAAATTCCTGAAGTTCCTTAAAATTAGGAAGAGGACAAAACCCGACTAAATACCTAACGAGATGTCTAAATATGGTGGTGGGGGGGGAGGGGAAGCTTGAAATATTAACTCTATTTAAGAATATCCTAAAACAGCGGTTCCCAATCTCTTTCTTCTTGCGAACCTTTTCTAAAAACCGGAATAAATCGGCGAATCTCCTGTGTAGTCATCAGGAACAGCAAATGAAACAGTAAAATTCGGTTTTTAAATTTTATTTTCTATATTGAATAACAGTTCATAACGAAAAACTAGAACATAATCGTAAAATATCACAAAAACATTATGAAAACCAAACCTGCAAAGACGAATTAATACAAAATGAATACAATAATACAAACTTGAAAAATTTCCTCAATGGCATATTTGTGTCTGTATGGTGAAATAAAAAAATTCAAAATTTGGCTCGATGTTTGACAGTTTGATTCTTAAACTGCGTCCACATTAGTAAAAATTTACGTTGTGTGTGACATGCGGCAAAAAATTGTGCGTTCATCTACAATTTATGCGAGTGTGGAATCGTTCCGCTTGACTTGAGAGAACAGCATATAGATTACATTTTTAGAAAAAATTAGCATTCTTTACAAATATGTGTAACCAAATTTTATTAGATAAGTTCATGTTTTATATTTTTGGTTAGACATCTAGACAAATATTTTACACTAAGTTACAGTTAAACATCATAAGTTTTTTATTTTGCGTCAAATAATAACTTTTTTGTTTTTATCATTTCAATATTCCAGTTCTTATCTTAAGGGATTTTTCGATAATTTGAAAAGAGCCCTATTTTCTATGGTTGTCAACGTGCAGTACAGGAATTTCTTCATATTTTTAAGCAAACTTATTTTTAAAAGACATAAAATACTAATAGAAACAATTGCATATAAATTTACTATAGGCGGTAACGCCTTTAATAGCATCTGGTTATAATGAAATAATTTGTGACAATACGCGAATTTCACTTTCTCCCAGTGTAATATAGTGGGTCGTGAGGCAAGCAAGGTCAAGAAATTTAATTTTGGCTGGAACGCCTTTTGTCGCATCTGTAAGATGAAATAATCTGTGTTGTGTATGTTGGTAAATTATACTTTTTTGTATATTTTTTAGAAGTGTCAACAAAACAATTATGTTCCTGAAACTCCCATGTCCCATAAAGTAAGCCAGGGAAGTAAATTGAACCCAAATATGCAATAATATATCAATATTGTAATTGTTTTATTGTCATTTAGCATTTTGATAATTCATAAATCTATTATTTTAAGCTTCTTATAAAAATGTTTTAATTGTCGAAAAAGGTGTGGAAGAAATTACGTAGGGTCAGATCGTGATTTAAGATTTGTTTTTTTTTTTTGATTTAATACGTTTATAGTGCAGTATTTCATTTATAAATAAGATATAAATACTTACAAAATACCCATTGTCAAAAATGCAAGACGTTAAACATATATAAAAATAAATTCGTCCATATAATATTAAAATATTTGGGGCTATCGGTCATTTTATTATTAATTAAAAATATTTTTAGGACATTTGACGTTTCAATTTATTTATTTCTTAAACCATCTGCAGAATTACACTTAAACACTAAAAAGGTATTCAAATGTAATTAATTGTTATATGTTACAGTTAAAATTAGACCTACTTGTTTTTATTTCTATTGCACATTGACATCTTAATTTAATTTACTTTATTATACGGAAATCACCCCCAAAAAATAAAATAAACATGTTAATTCTACACGTTAAGGCTAATTATATATAAATATATATAAAATTAAAGAATGAGACACACTAAAATAAAAATATATTAAAAAATAAAAATATATATAAACAACATTAAACAATGAAATACAACAAAAACAAATTTTAAATAATAAATTTTGTTTACACTGGTAAACATTATGTATCTAATTCGTAATCAAAATCAGTGAAGCTATCTTCGCTCAAACTCATTATAATTGGTTCCTCTTTCAAAAATTCAGTTAAATTACTAATTTTGCCAGCTGTGTTATTTCTAGCAACTCTACCATTTTTTTGAGAGAGATATTTCCTTCTCCAACGAACAGTTTCCGGACGATGTATAAGAACAGATTTTCTATCTGGTTGTTCCCAGCAAAAATTAAGTTCTCTGAGCAATTTCCAGAGTTCAGTTCTTTTAATTACAGGTAAATCGAGATGTTCATTGATTTTAGTTAGAACTTTGTCGACGGTTGGGATCTGCTTCTCATGATAAAATGTATGTACAACTCCTGTTATTGCAGTTTACATCTCTTCTTCCAACGAGGTTTTTCACCTGCCTGTGATTAAATATGGCTTGGGAGTACTAACAATTCCAGTCGTTTTTTTCTCCTTCAGTATTCGGTACATAGTAGATTTTCCAACTCCTGTCATGTTGGAACACATCTCAACAGAGCTTTTAACATTATGATCTAGATATTGATATCTTAAGGTATCACAAACATTCATCGTAATAAGTTTTTCGTTGAGGAAAAAATGCCTTGGTTTAACGATTTTGGAATAAATATAGATGTGGAACCCATATCTTTTGGGTATCTCACTAATCTCAAATAATATGTAAAAACAAGCACCAACAAGATAAACCACTAAGGACACACTGTAAGGTGTACTTTTCTCACTGACAGAAATTAAATTGAACTATCAGAAATTTTATTATTGCAGTAAATTTATAAAACCTTATAATATTTAAATATAATTAAATATTATTAGATTTACGGCTGTCTTCAGTTACCTGCGGCACTGGAGCAGGTACGTTGGAGGTTTCGGTAACAGTTTTATTACTCTCTCTACTTCTTGAATAGAGTATATGAATGTGTATGCTTGCGATAGCCCCCCCCCCCCCCAAGAGCTTTGAGTTTAGGAAAATAGACCCGATTCTGTCCCTTATACTAGGAATGTGTATGCTGCTCGCATCCCCCCTCCCCTATCGGCAACTTGTTATTCTTGTAATCGCCCCCCACCTCTCCAAGAGCTTCAAATTCAGAAAAATAGATCCGATCCTGCCTTTTACACTAGAAATGGGAATGTTGCTGGTGTCTCCCCCCCACTCCCCGTCGACAACTTGCTTTCGCTTGCCATACTGTACTTTTGTAATATCACCGTCCCCCGTCCCCCCAAAGAGAGAGGCTGGATCCGCCCCTGGTAAACGATCAGCTACGATTTTAAACAAGGAAGTTCTGAGCACTTTAAATTATTACCCAATTTGTCGACATTTTACTTTGAATTAAAGTTGCTTTCTGCACGCCGTGAGTAAAGATATTAATACAGATATTCACAGAGGCCTTGCGTTCAATGGGTTTAATTAGTGAGTCTTAGAGTGATTTCTTAACATATGTACATTTAATATAAATTTTAACGCCCTGCGTTGCATACGTGTCCATGTATAATAAATAATTACTGACACCTTGCAAAGTAGCAAGTTTATTGGAGATTGATTAGATCGAATTCTAAAGAGAGCCCAGGGAACCCCCTTCGCCGCGGGCACTGCGGAACCTTCGCTATGCCACTGCTTCGACTTCGTGACAAGTTACCACGTTGAAGATTCAGATTCACCAATTCAAAATTCATAGTCATCGTCCCTAAAATATTACTAAAACCCTTGGGCGCCCACACTACTTGCAGTTTCCAAAAATCTTTACTAAAACGGATTCCGTCACCGTCGTAGGTGTAAAATTCGGCATATTCATTCAAGTAATCATATTATTTTGATCAATTAAATTTATTATTTAACTCAAGCTGGGGAATGAATAATACCGTCTACCCACATCGTCTAAGAGTCAATTTTTATAAAGTATCAATAACCGGTCCACAGAACAAAGCAACGATAAAGTTGTTTTAGTCTACAGACATAATAATTAAGACGTTTATCGGCGTTAATTATTTTTGCCAAATGTGGCAACACGGCGTGGGTGTATTGGCGGAAAATGTGGATGTGTATGGGAATATTAAAATAGTATAGAAGCGGAATTGTGAAATTAACATATTTTATCATATCTGCAATAAGTAAAATTTGATATGAGATAATTTATACCTAGAGGAAAAATACTAACTTCAAATAATTTTTTAATTTTCTAGGTTAGTGAAATTTTCTGAATTTACTGATCAGCTGACTTCAAATGTTAATTGTTTTATTATATCATGTGATTGTTCGTAGAATACTTGTTAAAAATGGAAAAGCATACCCAAGTCCCAACTTACTTCGTCATGGGGACTACAGGAAAGCCTTAATTTTAATATTTTATTTTTAGCTTATTTGAAGATTATATGTAGAATTTTCACTCCACCTTTTACTCTGTTCCAAGTTTAATACAAAAGAACACAAATTATCTTACAATATCTTTAGATATATGGTTTTGCAGTAATAGGCTTTATATTAATGACCTAAACATAGCCTTAATTCCTCTTATTTTTATTTATATATCTGATATAACTAGCAGAAGGGCAGACCTAGTTTCATCTGTTGCATTTTGGTAACCTAATACTGTGTTAATAGTTGTACTACCTAGCTTTTTTTTTCTTTGTATTCGGTTAACGTCTGATCAACTTTTTCATCTTGGTGCAGTTTGTTGCATTTTTCAGTATCTGAATATTTTTTTTCAAATTTAAAAGGTTAAATAGTCACAGTCATAGTAATTTTGAAAATTGTTATCTATTGATAATGTTTAAAAGAATTTGAACTTTGAAGTTCTATACAGGTTGTTTAGTAAGTTTTGCACAATTTGGGTGTTATTAACCTACTAGAATTTTATCCTTTGTTTACAATCACATACATTTATTGTTAATAAATTATTTACTGTTTTTTTTTTGCGTTTTATTTTGCATAAACACTTTTCTTCCTAATCTTACAATTTTAAATTTAGATTGGTATAGTATGGCAAGGGAAATCAACTTGTCGAGGGGGGGGGAGACACCAGCAACATTCCCATTTTTAGTGTAAAAGGCAAGGTCGGGTCTATTTTTCTGAATTTGAAGCTCTTGGAGAGTGGGGGGAAATCACAAGAAAAAACAAGTTGCCGACGGGGGGGGGGGGTTGCCAGCAGCGTACACATTCCTAGTATAAGAGACAGAATCGGGTCTATTATCCTGAACTCAAAGCCCTTGGAGGGGGGCTATCGCAAGAAAAACAAGTTGTCAACGGGGAGGAGTGCTAGCAGCATACATATTCCTAATATAAAAGGCAGAATAGGTTCTATTTTCCTGAACTCAAAGCTCTTGGGGGGGGGGGGGGTTGTGATCGCAAGTTTACACATTCCTATACTCTGTTCAAAAACTAGAGTAATAAAACTGTTACCGAAACCTCCAACGTACCTACTCCAGTGCCGCAAGTAACTGAGGACTGCCGTAAATCTAATTATATTTAATTATATTTAAATATTATAAGCTTTTATAAATTTACTGCAACAATAAAATTTCTGAGAGTTTAATTTAAGTCAGTGAGCAAAGTACACCTTACAGTGTGTCCTTAGTGATTTATCTTGTTTTTTTTTATATTATTTGAGATTAGTAAAATACCCAAAAGATATGGCTTCCACCTCTATATATATTCCAAAACTAGAGAATTTTTTCTTCAACGAAAAATTTATTACGGTGAATATTTATGATGCTTTAAGATATCAATATCTAGATAATCATGTTAAAAGCTCTGTTGAGATATGTTCCAATATGATAACTATGTACCCAATTGGAAGAAGAGATGGAGACTGTAACAAAAGGAGTTCTACATACATCGATCGCTACCACCGCCCCCCCCCCCTTTTCTATCCGCGTCTGACCCCTCTGGGTTTTACTATCAACAATATGTAGGGGACGCAAATAAAAAAATAACATACTTCACATAATTCTAAAGAAATGAAAGAGGAACTACCCTGATGAATTACCTGGAAGAAAGAAAACTCTTTGCAATAAACTCCTTTTTTGACAAGAAACCACAACGAAAATGGACATGGATAAGTCCCAATGGTAAAACCAAAAATGAAATTGACTTTCTACACAAAGGCATCGTTACAGACGTAACCATGCTTAACCAATTTTCGACTGGGAGTTATCACAGGCATGTAAGGGCAAAGATTCAAATCAACAGCTTTTTTAAAACCAGAAAAAGAATCAGTAAAACACAAAAACTAAAATATAACACAGACAAGTATAAAGAAAAAATAAAGAAATAAACACCAAATATAAACAACCTGAAGAATAAAAATATAGATGAAATAGATAAGATATTGACGAACACATTATCACAAGCCATGAAAGAAGTAGCACAGGCAACTATATCCCTCAACACAAAGGAATTAATGAATAAAAGAAGGACGCTGCTTTAGGAGGGTAAAATAAACACAGCAGAATATATAGAGACTAACAAAACAATTAAAAAAAATATCAAGGAAGATAAGAAAGGAAACAAGAAACAAAGATAGAAAGAGTAATTCAACAAAACAAGAACATGAAATGCTTGAAACCACAACTAGGAAATATACAGATAAATAGTATAAAAATCAACGAAAAGAAACTAGCGACATGGAACAAATTATACGGATAATTGGAAAAGAGGTAGCAAATATTAAATCCGATTTACAACAGAATGGTTATCCTTTAAAGCTAATTGACGATGTTATAAATAATTTTAGAACAACGAAGACTGGACAGCAAGAAACATATTCCTTCTTCACAATTCCGTACATTAAGGGAACGTCGGAGAAAATAAGACGAATTGCCAGTAGTTATAATATAAAAACAGCCTTTAAATCAGGAAATACCCTTAGAGCTCATTTAACAAAAACAAAACCTAAAACTACCGATAAGAAAAAATGTGTTTACAAAGTTCTATGTGAGTGTGGTGAAATGTATATTGGAGAAACCAAACGACCGCTAGAAGTTAGAACTAAGGAACATAAAACTCATACACAAAAAGAGGAAACGTCGAGATCCAGGTATTGCAGAATACTCCTGGGATAAACAACACCATTTAAAATGGTCTGAGGCTGCGGCAATATATATGGAACCCAATAGGAAAAAAAGAAAATTTATAGGAGCAGCATACATTAAAAACAATAATGGAATCTTCAGATATCTAATCTTTGGCAACCACTACTTTGTAACATCAAATCATTGAGGTGTGTACAGTGAAGCGAAACGTTGCGCTTCAATGGACACAGTTCCTTTATAAGCTCGTAGTCTTAAGACAAAACATTCAGTTTATAATTGATAATGATTAGAGATACAACTTATACGAAACGTCGTAAAAATAAAAATAAAGACAATGCTAGTCCGACCACATGTTAGTCAAAAGTAAGCGATGTCTCGACACAAGTAGCCAAGCTTAAATGGAAATCTGTCGGTCATACTTTAAAACAGAGAGACAATTGACTTAAAAAAGCAAGCTAGACAAAGATGGGTGCAAACCGCTCAAGAGTGAGAACAATGGAGAAAACAAGGGGAGGCCTAAGTCCAAAGATGGATGATTGAGGCTCATTAGATAGATAAATAGATAGACAGGTAGATAATTCTAAACTTGATTATGTTAAGAATAAAGTTTAAATTAATAAGCACAAATTCGATATTAAACTATAAATTTAAAGTAACAAAAATATAATGATAAGTGTGACACGCTGTATAACGATCGATTTATTTTACGTTTCTAACACCTTTATAATCCAAGATAGTTTGTAAACAAAATAATTTCCTTTGAACTTACAGTCCTACTGTCGATTATTGTTGCTAAATTGTTTTATTGTAGAATTCACAGTGGGTGTCCTCGAGATAAGATATATTGTACCACCTACGTAGCTATTTGGAATATTGTGTCTTTTATACGAGTTGCCTGCTAGTACGTAGTAACAATTACAACCAGAGTAACGTTCAATAAGAATAAATTTGATTAATTAACTGGAGAAATTTAAAATGCAAATGCCATGCATATAATTAAGTTTTAGTGTTTTTCATAATTGGTAAACAAATTGTAATTATTTATACACTCGTTGGCAAAATTATCGAATTTCTTTATTTTTTGTGTTTCCTGAAAATTGCCATTTTAGGTTTGACTGTCATCTTATTTTTTGCCCTTACCAATGTGACGTTTAACATTTGCTGTTTCATTGCTTTTTATGGTTTATCTACATTTTTCTTTGCGAAAGTCCAGACCTGGGCTCCGTATGTCACAGTTGGAAACAGGAGGAATCATGATTCTTTTGATTTTTTAAGGGGTAATAATTCGTGCTCATTTTGCTGCGTGCATGTCTTGGTTTAGTGATGGGGTGTAGTTTTTATTCAAATAATTATTTTCGTTGAAAGAGCTGGAAGGAAAGAACCCTACATATGGTAATTTTATATTAAAACAATAGATCCTAATAAATCTGGTTGTAGAGTAATTTGTAAAAGCTGCAAAAAAGAAATTTAAGCATGAATCTAAAGTTTAAGGAACATCAGAAATTTTATACTAAGACTATCTAGCAATAAGGTGCAATTTATGTAGATAAGTAGTGCAGGGGCGGATCCAGCCTCTCTCTTTGGGAGGAGCGGTGATATCACAAAAGTACAGTATGGCGAGCGAAAACAAATTGTCGACGCGGGGGGGGGGGTAGACACCAGCAACATTACTATTTTTAGTGTAAAAGGCAAGGCCAGGTCTATTTTTCTGAATTTGAAGCTCTTGGAGAAGAGGGGGCGATCACAAGAAAAAACAAGTTGCCGACAGGGTGGGGATGCCAGCAGCATACACATTCTTAGTATATAAGGATAAGAGGCAGAATCGGGTCTATTTTCCTGAACTCAAAGCTCTTGGGGGGGGGGCTAGCGCAAGAAAAACAAGTTATCAACAGGGGGAGTGCCAGCAGCATACACATTCCTAATATAAAAGGCAGAACCGGTTCCATTTTCCTGAACTCAAAGCTCTTGGGAGGGGGGGGGGGTGATCGCAAATATACACATTCCTGTACTCTATTCAAGAACTAGAGAGAGTAATAAAACTGTTACCGAAACCTCCAACGTACCTGCTCCAATGCCGCAGGTAACTGAGGGCTGCCCTAAAACAAATTATATTTAATTATATCTAAATATTATAAGCTTTTATAAATTTTCTGCAACAATAAAATTTCTGATAATTCAATTTAATTTCTGTCAGTGAGCAAAGTACACCTTACAGTGTGTCCTTGGTGATTTATCTTATTTGTGCTTGTTTTTATATATTATTTGAGATTAGTGAGATACCCAAAAGATATGGCTTCAACCTCTATATTTATTCCAAAATCGTTAAACCAGGAAATTTTTTCTTCAACGAAAAACTTATTACGATGAATGTTTATGATGCCTTAAGATGTCAATATCTAGATCATAATACTAAAAGCTCTATTGAGATGTGTTTCAACATGACAGGAGTTGGAAAATCTACTAGGTACCGAATACTGAAAGAGAAAAAAACGACGGGAATTGGTAGTACCCCCAAGCCACATTCGATCACAGACAGACGAAAAACCTCGTTGGAAGAAGAGATGAAAACTGCAATAAAAAGAGTTATACATTTTATTATGAGAAGCAGATCCCAACCGTCGACAAAATTCTAACTAAAACCAATGAAGATCGCAATTTACCTAAAATTAAAAGAACTGAACTCTGGAAATTGGTTAGAGAACTTAATTTTTGCTGGGAAGAACCAGTCCGAAAACTGTCCGTTGGAGAAGGAAATATCTCTCTCAAGTAAAAGGTAGAGTTGCCAGAAATAACGCAACTTACAAAACTAGTAATTTAACTGAACTATTGAAAGATTTTTTTGAATAAAGTTACGGCGGAAAAATGAGAAAACTCCATATAATAAAAGAATAAAACAAAATGTGGAAACTCGATCTTATGATCGGTGAGATAGAGGAATCAATTATAATTAATTTGAGCGAAGATAGCTTCACTGACTTTGATTAAAAATTAGATAAGTAATGTTTACTAGTGTAAACACAATTTATTATTTAAATTTTCTGTAACATATAAAAATTATTTACATTTGAATCCCATTTTATTTTTTAATTGTAATTCTGAAGATGGTTTAAGTTTTTGTTGTATTTTATTGTTTAATGTTGTTTATATATTTTTTATATATTTTCATTTTAGTGTGTCCCATTCTTTAATTTTATATATATTTAATTTCAAGCAGCAGTAAGTTTTTTATTATTTTATCATTGTATTTGTGTCTTTTTCCTAAGGGTGTATAATTAACAGGTTTATTTTATTTTTTGGGCTATCGGATTTCCATATAATAAAGTAAAATAAATTAAGATATCAGTACAACAGAAATTAAAATAAGTATTTTAACTGTAACATAGAAAAAGTAATTACATTTGAATCCCTTTTTAGTGCTTAATTGTAATGCTTTGGATGGCTTAAGAAATAAATAAAATGAAACGTCAAATGTCCAAATGTGTTTAATTAATAATAAAATGACCGATAGCCCCAAAAATATTTTAATATTATATGGACGAATTTATTTTTTATATATGTTTAACTTTTTGTATTTTTGACAATGGGTATTTTGTAAGTATTTAAATTATAACTTAGAATTTTTTGAGAGACTAAGGCTACATTTTAGTCTGAATGTACTTAAAACGCTTTCTATGGTAAAATTAAAAATAATAAAATATAGTTGTGATTTGTGTTAAATATGTCAAAATTATCTACATTTTGTAATGTATATGAATTTCTAAGGAATCATAAGAAATAAGATAATATTATAATAACTTTTTATTTTAAGTTTATTACCGAAATAATATTCTATGCCATAAATACTTAGTGATAAAATAAACCTCCTTCTGACGCCTATGACAAGGATTAAAATCCTTTTTGACACTTCACACTGCCAAATATCTATTGTTATCCAACCCAAATAGTCCATTATTATAGACCGGTATTTTTGATTATAAAATTTCTAACCCATTTCTATGAAAAGTATATGTGTCTAACAGATTTTGCCAAAGACCCCGGACTAAATAACACAGGTAGTTTACGAAGAAAAAAAGGGTAAAAAATGATTTATTACTCTCTCTAGTTCTTGAATAAACTATAGTATAAAAGGCAAAATCCGGTTTATTTTTCTGAACTCAAAGCTCTTAGGGAAGGGGGGCGACCCCCCCCCCCCCCCCCCCCGCCCCCGCTGGATCCGCGCCCGAAGTAGTGTAACTATTTATTTAAGTAACAAAGTTTTGTACAAAATTTAGAAACGACTTTTAAATTATCCCGTTAAGTTCTTTGAAATATTATAATAAACATTTTTTTATTCAAATTATGATTTTGTTGAGCGTTCTTCCAAGGTGTTTCGCATTATAAGAAATGCACTGTATGATCTATATTAGCAAATAAGGTTAGGATTAGATATAGAAAACATTATCTTCGTTTCCATATTTATCTCGGTACTTTATACACTTAAAAATGTTTGTTCAAATAAAAATAATGAAACTCAAAAATAAATTAATAAAATTAAACAAACAGGCAACATAATTTCAGTCACTGGTTAATAACGCAGACAAATGACTAATCGACTAAAAATCTTCGGGTTTGTTGGTCCTGAAAGCCCGAAGATTTCAAAAGACAGACATGAGTGAGAAGTTATTTTAAATGATTTCTAAAAATGTTACCCTATGGCTTGGAAACCAATAAATGGAGTTTTCGACAAGGCACTATTTAAGCATGTTGTAATATACAAGGTAATTCAAGAAATATATGTGTAAGCTATTTAAAACATTATTCATTTGTCAATTCGTCTTTAAATGTAATCGAGACTTTTACGAAAATTGATAAAACTTTAATAAATGTGTTACTACATTATGTAAAGGGTGTTATTTGTAGAGGTATAAAACTTTAAGTTGGCAACACTTTTTTAACTGGCGGCCATTTTGTCTGCTGTCAAGTGATTTATGTTTAGTTTGGTTTGGCATTTCAACATGAATAGACTGACGCCTGAACAACGCTTCCAAATTGTGCAAATTTATTTTGAAAATCATGGTTCTGTTCGAAATACGTGTCGCGCACTACGTCCATTTTACGGTCAACATAATCGTCCATCAGAGCAATTAATTCGATTAACTATGGGACGTTTTCACACCACGTTTACTCTAAATGATAATACGCATCCACAGAGACGTCGTACAGTGCGTACAGAAGAAGTCATTGCTGCTGTAGAGCGTAGCGTAGAGGAAGACCCGAATCAGTCTATCCGCCATCGTGCACAGGAATTGGATATGTGTCCATTCACTTTATGGAAGATTTTTCGGAAAGATCTTGGTTTGCGTGCTTACAAAATCCAACTAGTGCAAGAATTGGTAGATTCGGTGAATGGGCCCAAAACAAGATTGCCGTTGATCCCGATTTCCATAAGCAAATTTTGTTTAGCGATGAAGTTCACTTTTGTTTGAATGGATACGTCAATAAATAAAACTGCCGTATTTAGAGTGATGATAATCCTCAAGTGTATATTGAGACACCGTTACATCCAGAAAAACTGACTGTTTGGTATGCTTTATGGGCTTGTGGAATCATTGGTCCGTACTTCTTTAAAAACGATGCTGGTCAGAACGTTACAGTCAATGGTGACCGCTATAGAGCCATGATTACTGACTTTTTCGTTCATCAATTGAACAACCATGATGTGCAGGAGCTGTGGTTTCAACAAGACGGCACAACATGTCACACAGCTCGTGCCACAATTGATTTATTGAAGGAAACGTTTGGTAACCGCATAGTTTCACGTTTCGGACCCGTGAATTGGCCTCCAAGATCGTGCGACTTAACGCCGCTAGACTATTTTCTGTGGGGATATGTGAAGTCGCTAGTCTACGCCGATAAGCCCGAAACGATTGATCACTTGGAGGACAACATTCGCCGCGTTATTGCCGATATACGGCCACAAATGTTGGAAAAAGTCATCGAAAATTGGACCTCCAGATTAGATTACGTCCGAGCCAGCCGTGACGATCATATGCCAGAAGTCATATTTAAATTATAATGCCAGAAGGTTATCTTTCGAATAAAGTAAATTTCATGTCAATTTAAAAAATTTATCTTTGTTTTATTCCATTTAAAAGTTCTATACCTCTATAAAAAACACCCTTCATAATGGGAAATGCAATTGTAATTTATTTTCCAGTAGGACAATAATCGAAAACACTCTCCAAGAAGTTGTTTAGGAATGGTTCAGGAAAATAAAGCGCAAATTCCTAACATTAAAATGGGAAGATCCAAAAGTCCAAAAGTTGATAGCTCCCCAAGTACAGGATGGTAAAGTTATAATTTTTTTGTAAGTATTTCTCTTAATAATAGTTTTATTTGCACTAAATTTGGTATTTTGGAGTTTTTTAGGATAAGAAATTAAGGTTTGATTATAGTTTCGATGTACGTTGCAGAGGACGCCACCAGCTGCCCTTGGCCTACGTCTAAAGTTTCATAATATTTTTGTACCTCGATATATTAAATTTCTAATCAAAAATTCTTAATTCTTGACATTTTTTATCCAAAAAAGTTAAACCTAGAAAATGTGGCTTTGAGCAGCACGAGACCTTAACATAGGGGAACAAATTTTGCAAGATATTGCTGATAACCCTTCAAACAGTATAAAAAAGCTCGCGACATCAAACAATGTTACAAAATGGATTGTACGTAAAACTCTGACAGAACAGTTACTTCACACTTACCACGTTGAAAAAATTCACGCTATGTCTCCGGATGATTATTCCGCAAGACTTCATTACTTCAACTGGTTTATACAGCAACATAACTTAAATCTAAATTTTTCTAACCTTATTTTGTTTAGCAATGAGGCTGGTTTTACAAGAGATGGCATAATAAATTCACACAATTTAAATTTTTGGGCTCGTGAAAACCCGCACTCTATAATTCACAACAAACACCATGTGGGCTGGCATTACCGGAAATAACCTTATAGGTTCATTTGTTTTGTAAGGTTGAGTCCATGGTGAGATTTATTTACAATTTTTGCGGCCAAATTTAAATAATTTATTGGAAGACGTACCTTTTGATAGAAGAATGCAAATGTGGTTCATGCACGATGGTGCTCTACCTCATTTTAATCGTATGGTACGTCAACACTTGACTAACGTTTTTGACTCTCGATGGATAGCTAGAGGTGGGCCTGTTTTATGGCCACCAAGATCTCTAGATCTAAATCTCTTAGACTTTTACTTCTGGGGACCTCTATAAGAACTAGTTTATTTAACACCAGTAATTACTAGAGAAGAACTACCAGCTAGAATAGCACAGTATTCTTACGAAGTCCGTAATAAGCCCTGAGTATTATTTGCAGTGCAGCCGGAAAATTTTGAAGAATAAGAAAATGTAGGGGAGCGAGGGTCTTGTTGTAACATGGGTAAGTAGTAACACGGCTTTTTTTCCGAGACCCAAAATATTATTCACCTATTATTTTACTCATTTTCATCTTTATATCGCGCCACAACACATAATCACAGTCAGTGAGCCGTACGATTGACACTAGCATAACAGCAAAATCCATAAATCTGAGCACTACAAAAATGCAGGTAACATCGGAAGAAATAGAATATAAAATACGTAATTTAAAGAATAGAAAATCTCCTGGACCAGATCTAATTCCCAACGAATTATTGAAATACGGAGGCCAAATGCTTACCGAAGAGTTACAAAAGCTTTTTAATAAAAATATTAAAGAAGAGCAAGTACCGCAAAAATGTAAAACCAGCTATACAATTTCCGTACACAAAAAAGGTGACCACAAAAACCCGGACAACTACAGAGGAATTACACTTCTTAACTCTGTCACCAAACTATTTACAGCAATTATTCGTGACAAACTTGAAGAGAAAATAGAGATCTCGGAGGAACAACAGTGTGTTCGAAAAAACAGCGGAACCACAGATGCCTTATTTATACTGAGACAATTAATCGAAAAATCAATAGAATTTAACCACCCTGACCGCATCAAGAAGCAGCACATAACGGATATTCTAAAACAGAAAAATGTTTCAGCGGAGATCATAAACATAATTGATGACTTGTACACAAAGTCCAGCACAAAAGTAATAACATTCGAAGGTCTAACCGAAGACATTAAGACAAACGAAGGGATAAGGCAGGGAGACTCGCTAAGCCCCTTCTTATTCAATTTGATAATGGACCACATAATAGAGGACATCAGACCGAAACGCGGATACCAGATGGGCGGACACAATATCAATATAATATGCTACGCGGATGATGCGGTCCTACTCGCAGATAACGAAGACGACCTCCAGAGATTGACACACCTATTTAACGTATCAACTAAGAAGTACAATATGCAGATATCAACGAATAAAACAAAGTGTATGGTAATTTCCAAGGAACCAAGAAGATGTAAGCTACAGATAGAAAATGCCATAATTGAACAAGTCATGAACTTTAAATACCTAGACATTGACACAACAAGCTGTCGTAACCTTACTGGAGAAGTACTGTCACAAAATACAAGAGCCCTACAAGTGGCAGGATGCTTAAGAGATGTTATATTTTGAAACAGATACATGAGAATTGTGGGAAAAACAAAAATATATAAGACCATGATACGACCAATTCTAACTTATGCCACGGAAATAAGAGCAGACACTAAGAAGACAAAGCAGAAAATGAGAACCACCGAAATGAAAGTACTGAGATCAATGCTGAACGTGTCAATCAGAGATAGGCTGACAAATACCTTAATCAGAGGAAAATGTAATGTGCAGGACGTGTTCAAATGGACTAAAGAAAGAAAAAGAGGTTGGAAAGAACACGTTGAGAGAATGAGTGAAGAGAGACTAGCCAAAGTTTGTATGTATGGACGACCAAGAGGAAGAAGATTACCAGGACGACCACCAAAGAGATGGGCCCAGAGCTGGTTCTCTTCATCAGCAGAATAAGGCGGGTGTAGATGGAATGACAAACAGGGATATCCCTAGTCAACGTAGAAGAAGAAGAAGAAGAAGTGCGCCGCTGGCCATTCCGGGTAGTAGATGTGCGCACGCGCTTAATTTTCGCCAGGTAACGTAAAATTTTACTCTCGTACAAATTTTGTTGTTGTTGTCATGAATAGATCTAAAACTTTCTGTATGTTATTCACTTGCCAATGTACTGATCTTGGATGATGTGTAAGCGTTTTCACGATACCCTGTATCAATAAAAAATACCCTGGAGATACCCTGTATCAATAAAAAATTTAATAATTCAATTTTAAAGTTTTTTTTTTCATAAATCATGCTAATTGATGTTAAAAACTCTCCAACATTATCGTCTCGACAATACCACGCAACGTTACAATTATGCCGTTCTCGTAGGAAAAGTACACCGTATAATAAATATAGCGGCTAATAATAAATCGTTTTAGAGGCTGTTGATGCCAGAACTATAAGTAGCGCGGCCATTTCCTTCCTTTTAGGTAAAATTAGATCTTTTAACAGTTTTCTCAGACATCCTGATGGGATATTTTCGGCTTGTTAACAGTGGCATATTTCGGTTTTAAAGAGGAGGCGCAATAATTAAAGTAAGGTTGTCTAGTAAATTTTCTCTAACTGTTTACGTCATGTGATGTAAACAGGAGGAATATTGGATTGGATGGTCGTTTAAATGTTCTGGAAATTATCCAAATTAAAGTTGCTTTCAGGTTTTATGTCGATAAAGTAACTGATAATATTTGCATTATTTGTTTTTAAAATATTATCACTTATCAATTGGAAATGATACAAAGGAAACACAGCACCTTCGTTATTAAAAAGATGATTCTTAAAGTAACTTAAAAAACAAACATGAGTTATAATCAGGCGCGGATCCAAGGGGGGGCTATCGCCTTCCCCCCCCCCTCCCAAGAGCTTTGAGTTCAGGAAATTAGACCCGAGTTTGCCTCTTATACTATAGTTTATTCAAGAATTAGAAAGAGTAATAAATCATTTTTGACCTTTTTTTTTCTTCGCAAACTACCTGTGTTCTTAAGTCAGGTGTCTTTGGCAAAATCTGTTAGACCCATATATTTTTCATAGGAATGGGTTAGAAATTTCATAATCAAAAACACCGGTCTATAATAATGGATTATTTGGATTGGATAACAATAGATATTTGGATGTGTGAAGTGTTAAAAAGGAATTTAATTCTTGTCATAGGCGTCGGAGTATTTATGGCATAGAATATTATTTCGGTAATAAACTTAAAATAAAAAGTTTTTATAATATAGATAATTTTGACATATTTAACACAAATCACAACTGTATTTTTATTATTTTTAATTTTGACATAGAAACGTTTTAGGCATATTCAGACTAAAACGTAGCCTTTTTCTCTCAAAAAATTCAAAGTTATAACTTAAATACTTACAAAATACCCATTGTCAAAAATACAAGAAGTTAAACATATATAAAAAATAAATTCGTCCATATAATATTAAAATTTTTGTGGGGCTATCGGTCATTTTATTATTAATTAAAAACATTTTTAGGACATTTGACGTTTCAGTTTATTTATTTCTTGAACCATCTGCAGAATTACAATTAAACACTAAAAAGGGATTCAAATGTAATTAATTTTTATATGTTACATAAAATTTAAATAATAAATTGTGTTTAAAACTGGTAAACATTACGTATTTATTTCATAATCAAAGTCTCAAATTAATTATAATTGGTTCCTCTATCTCACCGATTATGAGATCGAGTTTCCACATTTTCTTTTATTTTTTTATTATATGGATTTTTCCCAATTTTCTGCAGTAACTTCATTCAAAAAAATCTTTCAAAAGTTCAGTTAAATTACTAATTTTGTAAGTTGCGTTATTTCTGGCCGTTACCTTTTACTTTAGAGAGATATTTCCTTCTCCAAGGGACATCTTCCGGACGATCTATAAGAACAGATTTGCTCTCTGGTTTTTTTCAGCAAAAATTAAGTTTTCTGAGCAATTTCCATAGCTCAGTTCTTTTAATTTCAGGTAAATCCCGATCTTTACTGATTTTAGTTAGATTTTTGTCAACGGTTAGGATCTGCTTCTCATAATAAAATGTATGTACAACTCCTTTTATTGCTGTTTACATCTCTTCTTCCGACGAGGTTTTTCGTCTGCCTGTGATCGAATGTGGCTTGGGAGTACTAATAATTTCAGTCGTTTTTTTCTCCTTCAGTATTCGGTACATAGTAGATTTTCCAACTCCTGTCATGTTGGAACACATCTCAACAGAGCTTTTAACATTATTATCTAGATATTTATATCTTAAGGCATCATAAACATTCATCGTAATAAGTTTTTCGTTGAGGAAAAAATGCCCTGGTTTAACGATTTTGGAATAAATATAGATGTGGAAGCCACATCTTTTAGGTATCTCACTAATCTCAAATAATATATGTAAAAACAAGCACAAACAAGATAAATCACTAAGGACGCACTGTAAGGTGTACTTTTCTCACTGACAGAAATTAAATTGAACTATCAGAAATTTTATTGTTGCAGTAAATTTATAAAAGCTTATAATATTTCAATATAATTAAATATAATTAGATTTACGACAGTCCTCAGTTACCTGTGGCACTGGAGCAGGTACGTTGGAGGTTTTGGTAACAGTTTTATTACTCTCTCTAGTTCTTGAATAGAGTATAGGAATGTGAATACTTGCGATCGCCCCTCCTCTTTCCAAGAGCTTTGAGTTCAGGAAAATAAAACCGATTCTGCCTCTTATACTAGGAATATGTATGCTGCTCGCATCTCCCCCCCCCCTGTCGGCAATTTGTTTTTTCTTGTGATCGTCCCTCCTCCTTTAAAAAGAGCTTAAAATTAAGAGAAATAGACCCGACCCTGTCTTTTACACTAGAAATGGGAATTTTACTGGTATCCCCCCCGTCGACAATTATGATATCACCGCTCCCCCCCCCCAAGGGGAGGCTGGATCCGACCCTGGTTATAATAGGCATGATGACTGTAACTAAGAATCACTGAAATAATGACTTGAAGTAATTATATAGGATAGACAGATCCTAAAAAAAACACTCATTTTTAGATTACAAGCAAGATTATATTTATTTTAGTAAAAATAAAAACATTTATTTTTATTTTTCGGGACTTAATACTCATATACTATCATGGATTTTCCGCTTGTCAATCTTATAGTACGAATGTTATTTTATTTTCAAGCTTTTTAGCTTCCTCACTTGATACCGGTCTATAGGTCGATTATGGGACTAAATATCAACACAACCAAAACCACCCTAGTAGCCTTCACAAGTAAAAGAAACCTCAATCTGTTGACCATCAAAATGGATGGGAATGATATTGAATGGAAGTCAGAGGTTAAATACCGACTGACCCTAGATAACAAACTCCTCTGGAATAAGCATGAAAAAGAACGCTATAAAAGCCTTGATGGTCTGTAAAAACTCTGCGGGAAAAAGATGGAGTACAAACCTAAAAATCCTGCAAAAATCATAACATATGGGGCTGTGATCTGGAGCAAAAAACCAGTCTGGCTAATACAAGAGTTAACCCCTCGAAAGTTCAAAGACCTGGGCATGTATAACCGGGGCAATGAAAATCTGCTCAACGGTCGCCATGGAAATAATTTTAAACATCACACTTCTACATATCTTTCTAGAGAACATAGCGAAGAGGACGATTTATAGGGTGACAAGAGATGAGATCATAAAACGAAGGCCTAATCTCTCATCCATAAATTAACAAATGTGGGACATGCCACAAGATGAAATGAAAGAGAAATTCAACTTTGTGGAAAACTTCAGCACAAAGTTGAGTGGCAAGAGCGAATGAGACACAAACACCATTGAAAGGCTCAGCAAGAAATCTACTATATGGTATAAAGATGACTCCAAAACAACGGAGGGAACTGGAGTATTTTTCAGGCAGAAATATATGACCCCCAACTCTACGCATATACACGGTGAGTCAACGATTGGATGAAGTAGGTTTGTGCCTTTTCGGTGAAATTAACAAAGAAAGTATATTTATTGTTTGATACAGTTTATTTTTACGCAGATTTTAAAAATATTTAGGACTCTACAGGGTGAGACAAAAAACTAGGACAGCATAAAGTTGTATTTTTTTAAATAGAACACCCTATATACGAATCATATTTTCGATTTAGCTTATAATTTTAAATCTTTTTTATTAAGGGTTTACTATAACAAAACTTTATAGTTTCTGAGATAATTAAGTTTAAAGAAAAAAAGTCACATTTTCAAGCATCAATTCAATCCTAAATAACGTTTTCAATTTTGTGACAAATATATTCAAATTTGGAATTTTGCAAGGCCAAGGACAAGTTAACATAATTTTTACCTAATATTTGCAATAAAAGCTACAGGGTGTTGAACACATCGGCTCAAATTTGAACAAGTTTAAATGAATAAATATCTTTTTTTTAAATGGTACACCCTGTATATTTTCATGTTATTTAATAGAGTAATAAAAACCCTAAAAGTTTTGTTCAAAATATCCTATACCTATTTATAATAGTTTTTGAGATATTTCAGTTTTTCCTATTTTCCATACTTTTTTACAGAAATAGTCTTCATTATCATAGTAGCCAAGTAAAATAATAAAAAGAAACTACAGAAACAAACAGAATGTGATTAAATATGATGAAATACATTATTCGTTATATTACAACGGCAATAGTTTAATTAAACATAATGTGAAAAAATTAACACAACAATAACGACAAGGCAAATACATATTTACTTTTATACTAAATTGAAACAAAAAAATTACCTATTAAATACTGATATTAATTATTTCTTTTTAATAAGTGTTCGAATAAAGGACCCTCTTGTGCAATGCACAAATTTAGTCTTTTTTGCAGATTTTCTCGGACCCTGGACAAAATTAGTAGCGTTATTGTTCTACAGGTATCCCTAATCCTGTTTCGCATATCTTCCACTGTTGTTGGTGGATTAACATACACCTTATTTTTAATATAACTCCATAGGAAGAAATCTAATGGGGTGATGTCGCAAGACCTTGGTGGCCACTCAATGAAACCCCCACGTCCAATCCATTTTTGCGGATATCGTTGGTCCAAAAACGCACGAACTTCACGATGGTAATGCGGAGGCGCACCATCGTGCTGGAACCACATACTGTCGAGCTCATCCCTATGGAGATCTTGAAGCAGTTGGGGTAGTTCTTCTTGTAGAAAGTTCAGGTAACTATGGCCATTTAGTGGTTCATTAAAAAGTGGGGTCCAATAATTCGATTATGATGAATACCACACCAAACATTTAATGACCAGTGGTTTTGATGTTGCACCTCTCTAATCCAAAAGGGGTTTTCTGTGGCATAATAATGCATGTTGCGTCTATTTACGGCACCGTTACTTCTAAAAGTAGCTTCATCACTAAACATTACCTTGCATTATAAATTTGGATTTAATTGAATCTCCGCATTTATTGTACGAGAAAAGTTTACACGACTTTCAAAATCCTGTCCATGCAATTTTTGGTGTAATTCCATGTGATATGGATAATACCTATATTTCTTGGTAGTACGATTAGCGGTGGATTGTGATGTTTCACATAATGCTGCTAACTGACGGCTACCAATATAAGGATTTTCCTGAACATTTAACAATACTTGTAGTTCTTTTTCTTCATTAATTACTGGTTTGTTGACCACTTTACGTTTTGGATAATCAACAGTACCAGAAGAATCAAATTTTTGCATTAAGTTTTGAAAAGTATGGGTATTAGGCTGGCGTCGATCAGGATACTTCATTTTGTAAATTCTTTGAGCAAGAAGGCAATTTTTTTGAGCCTCTCCTATTGTATAAATCATATCTATTAACTCATTCTTTGGAAAATTCATTTTACAATATAAGATGAATGCAAAAAAAAACCAAACTACACTACATAAAAACCAAAAGAAGCGATTGCGGTTATAAATTTGACACACAGAAAAATGTTCTTTTACATTGTTTTTGCCATGGCTATTATGATAATGAAGACTATTTCTGTAAAAAAGTATGGAAACTTATAAAAACTGAAATATCTCAAAAACTATTATAAGTAGGTATAGGATATATTGAACAAAACTTTTAGGGTTTTTATTACTCTATTAAATAACATGAAAATATACAGGGTGTACCATTTAAAAAAAAAAGATATTTATTCATTTAAACTTGTTCAAATTTGAGCCGATGTGTTCAACACCCTGTAGCTTTTATTGCAAATATTAGGTAAAAATTATGTTAACTTGTCCTTGGCCTTGCTAAATTCCAAATTTGAATATATTTGTCACAAAATTGAAAACGTTATTTAGGATTGAATTGATGCTTGAAAATGTGACTTTTTTTCTTTAAACTTAATTATCTCAGAACCTATAAAGTTTTGTTATAGTAAACCCTTAATAAAAAAGATTTAAAATTATAAGCTAAATCGAAAATACGATTCGTATATAGGGTGTTCTATTTAAAAAAATACAACTTTATGCTGTCCTAGTTTTTCGCTCACCCTGTAGAGTCCTAAATATTTTTAAAATCTGCGTAAAAATAAACTGTATCAAACAATAAATATAGTTTCTTTGTTAATTTCACCGAAAAGGCACAAACCTACTTCATCCAATCGTTGACTCACCCTCTACATACATACATACATATTTCCGTTCGTCACTGCAATAGACATTTCTTTATGAATATAAACGTTGTATTGACTAATTAATTTTTATTTAATTCAAACGAATATAATTGATGACGCATTGATATTTTCTCGCTTGACCAACTGCGTTTTCGATCTATTTGCGCTGAAGCTATTAAAGTAAGGGAATTTCACTGGAACGTGTGCCAAAAAGGCACCTTAGGATGGGGTTCAATAAAATTTCACTGGACTTCTTTCTTAAAATCCCCCGGGACCTTGAGTGCAGGCGAAGCCATAACAAGTATTTGCTAGTATGAATATATGCAAATAAAGCATCAATTTAATTGCAAAATTAAACCAAAAAATGAACGCTTTCAAATTTTATTAATATGTCACTTCATCAATTAATTTATTGCTTTCTATATCATTTCACATATAACCTAACTGAAATAATAAACCTCAAATAAAAACTCATAATACCGACTTTTATTTGCCACCCCACAAAACAAACACATAATAATCGATACGCGTTTCTAAAAAGACTTTCGGTTCGTTTCAATCTCTGTATTGCATCTTTTTCTAATACAACAATAAAGACAATGATAGCAACATAACTAGGTCAAACATTACGTTGACATAAGCTTCTCGTGATACGAAATGCATAAAACTGTCTAGATTGTTCGACGCATATAAACTTATTTCATTTGTTAACAAATGAAGGGTGCCCATATGTGGGGCAACGCAGCTAGCGGGTTTTCCTGAAAAACAGGGCAGGGCTTTACAGGAAAGTAATTTAAAAAATTAACGACTTCTGATTATTCTAATATTTTATTATTTTTTATTTCTGTCCTTTCGTAAATTGCTTTTTTTTGGAATTAAAAATAAAGTTGCTTAAAACAACAATAAGTTGTTTTGATGGTTAACATACGTAGTTGTCTACGTTGGTGGGTGTTGTTTTTTTTTGTTACTAAAAGTCATTTTACTTACCGTTTGGTAGCAGTCAGTTACCACTTCATAATATAATAAAGTTTCCGGGTTTGATCCTTTCAGTTTGGAATAGTTTGAAGACATTTGTTGTTGCTGCCCTCATCACAACTATATGCAGTGGACCAAGCTTCAAGATTATCTTTATTGTTGCGGTGGGCCATGATGGTCACTCCCACACAAACCCACCTGTATATTTCTTGCAGCATCTTTTGAGCTGCCACTTGTTGTTTTGGGTTACTACTAGTAAGGAGGTATATGTGACCATAGGTTTTGTGATCGTTCTATATGTGCATAAGATCATTTCCGGCCTCAGACTCCAGGTTTTCCAAAAGATTCAGGTGGCCCTCATTACTTTTTGTACAATCTTTTCCCTGGAGCTCTTCTTGGACAGCTTCTGGTCTATTATTGCTCTTAGATATATAACTTCCTTAGAAAAGCTCAGTGTTGTATTATTTAAAGTTGGAGCGTTTATGTCTAACTTTCGTCTCCTTGTAAATGGCATGAGGACTATTTTGTTAGGATTAATATGTAGTCCTTTTTTATACACCAGTTACTAACTAGGTTTAAGGCAGTTTATATAGGGCTTATAATAGTTTCTTCATTCTTGTATCTGTTAGTTACGGTTAAGTCATCAGCATTACTTTGCGTTGTGAAATCTGAATGTGGTGATTGTCGCCGCCTTGTTACTGATACCGATGCAGTGATGATTCTGCTGTTTAACATTGATTAGATTCAAGAAGGTTTCTTTTGTGGGACAATTCGTGTCAACCGAATCAAAGTTACGACCAAAATTAGATGCAACCAAAAATTTGAGCCATTTTAAAGCTTAAAGCATCTACTTTCAAATGCCGAGTGCGTCTTTAAAAAATCCAATATGGCGGATCAAATATGGTGGCCGGAACCCGTAGAAAATCGAGTGTCTAGCAAAAAAAGCTTGTAAAAACAAAAATTCGCAAACCGATCGGGTCGTTTTTGGTTCAGATTTGAGCTGATGGACGCCCCTGAAAAGCTGGCGTGGTATATTGACAAAATCCAACATGGCGGATCCAATATGGCGGTCAAAAATTCAATATAATGGCCCAATTTTTGAAAATCAACAGATTTGCATCAAATATGGTATACGGGGGTTTTTGGAGGTCGCTGACTACGAATCCGTAAAATTCAAGATGGCGGGTTCAATATGGCAGACGTGTTTTTTTTTAAATCAACCAATCTGCACGAAATTTGATTATAGGGGTTTTTGGGATCGCTAATCACAAAGCCTAGGCCGGATTTTCGAAATCCAAGATTACGGACTTAATATAAAAAATTGGGTTATTATTGGGTTCACCATCTCAAATTTTGAAAATCTGACCTTGGATTCGTAATCAGCAATTTCAAAAACCTCCGTATAACAAATTTTGTACAAATCGGTTGATTTTAAAAATGTCGTCCGCCATCTTGGATCCGCCATCTTGAATTTGGCAAACCTGATTTCGAATTCCTGATTAGCAACTAGAAAAATTGGTGCAAATCGGTTCACTTTCAAAAAATACGTCTGCCATCTTAGATCTGCCATATCTACCAAATCTGATTCAAATTGGTTAATTTTCGAAAAATCCGTCAGCCAAATCAGATCCGCCATCTTATATTTTACAAATCTGCATTCGTGATCAGTGGCCCCAAAACCCCCGTATACCAAATTTGGTGTAAATTTGTTGACTTTAAAAAATTCTGCCAGCATATTGGATTTTTGACCGCCATATTGGATCCGCCATGTTGGATTTTATGAACCTACTAAGCTAGCTTTTTAGGGGCGTCTATCAGTTAAAATTTGAGCCAAAAAAACCCGATCGATTTGCGAATTTTTTGTTTTTACAAGCTTTTTTTGCTTGACACTCAATTTTTCTACGGCTTCCGGTCGCCATATTGGAGCCACCATATTGAATTTTTTAAAGGTGCACTCAGTATTTGAAAATAGATGGCACCTAGTAATACTAGATTTTTAGTGAAATGGGTCAAGTGAAAGTTCAAACCCTATGAAATTGTAAGTCCCCAACACAGAATTAATTTCTAAAATATAGTTCTTGCATGCGTTGTCTTTGTTACGTTATTTCGTAAATTATTTTCTCGTATAAACTGAAATTTAATGTTTATTTAATGCTGTATTAAAATATATTTAATCCGCCCCTGCGTTACTTAAGAGAGTGTATTGCTGCTCTATTCTACCGCTGTACATACCCTGACCCGGCCGTTAAGTGAATCCCCAATTCCTCAGGGTTGATTACCGAAGCCAGACTGCTTTGTTCTCTCCACTTTGCTTACTACTCCCGATTAGAGACTTCGATTTCGGAGATATAGAGTTACTATCATTTAAGCGTCCAATTTAACAAAGTTTATGTCCGGTAGAAAGGCAAAAGCAATACGAAAAACATATAAATATATTTTTAAATAAAACAAACAAACAATAAGTGAAAAGGTAACCAAGAGATTTGATCTGATTTTAAAAACTCATTATTTTCACAGTACTCAGAGCATGATTTAAAATGAAAGAATAAATTATGTACTACTTTGCTCGCCGAGGTAGTGAGGAACGGTTTTGGGATGCTAATAAATTACGCCGCAAGTAAGGAGGTAACGTGGTTCGTACGCATGGATCTCTGATATAAATAAGTTCGAGGCCAAGTTTATTTTTCCTGTTTGGACTGAAGAAAATGTATTTTCACATTTTAGTTTATATTATCCATCCTTATGAGATTTTCAGTTGTAAAATCATTTAAATTATCCCGGTAGTTGATTAATTACCTTATCTTTTACTTGTTTGGTGTTTTTAAGTTATTATCACCGGTATAAATCTGGACTACTGTACATTTCAGTTAAGGAATTTTTTTTAAACTCCCATAACAACTTAGGGTAAGATCCATTACTTAGCATTTAATAAGACAATCTTTAATAGATTTCTGATTTATTGAAGTTTAAGCTCAGAATTCATTCTTATCGAGTGAATTCAAGGTTTAATTTGAATCTGGTCATGGAACGCTGTTTTAAGTCTCTTTAATACCTAAATAAATTGCATTAGTCTATTATTAAATTTTTTATTACAACTTAAAGCCGTTTGTTGTTGTTTTTTCTTTGAATATTTATTAATTTTTCTTCAATTTTCTTAGTTTTTAATACGTGTTACTTTAATTATTCCTTTTATAGTAATAAGAATTTTGAGAGTAGCTTTGCTGTTTGGTGTGAAAATTATTATATTTTGGAACGTATTTGCTCTCTGGATATATCATGATAGTCCCAATTCATCAAAGAATTAATTTATCTTATGTATATTATTTTAATTTATTTCTAAATTGTATTCAATCTCTTGGGTTTAAAATTGGTGAGAATAGAATAATATAGCATTGAGGTATGTCGGGTTGCTCGATTACTTTCAGTTTGACTTCAGTGTGATTTTTTTTGTGTTCGATTATAATTTTTAAGTACTTGAGACAGGCCAAATTACGTTAAAATTGAAGATATTATCAACATTATTTTAGCTTTGCAGCTTAATCAAAATTGCATTTACTCACATGTAACACAGCAGTAGTTTATAAAAACAAGTCAATTTTTAATTATTCGTTATGGCATTTACTTTCTACTGGTTGACAACACTCTTACTAGGTTAACCTAAATAGATTTACTATCTCCAGATTTATATTCTCGTTGTCCCAATCCATTGTGTCCCCAACATTGTTTTAAATTAATACTTGAAGTACTTCGGCTTTCAGACGGGCAAACAGCATATAGGGGATTAAAATCATCTGAGCTGGTGGTAATATGTTAAATGTGTGTTGTTAATACATCTTTAATAACTACATTTAGTTAATTAATTGACTTAATTTCAGTAAATTAAATTTAAATCACTTTGAGAAACTGTTTATTATCTTTAAAATAAATTTGAAATGTTGTTAAAAATGTAGTCGAGTTACATTTATGTTTATTATTATCTCAACTTATATACAAAGTCTTTGTTTGTACTGTCACTATCTATTTGTATGGATTTAAAAATGATTAGCGAATGAAATTTCAAAGTTGATTTTTGATTATAATTTGTTTCCTTAATTTTCTTAAACAATATATGTTTTATTATGTGTAAAAATGCTAAGTTAAATAGTTTTTCGTGAAAATCGGTAAACAAATGCTCCAATTTTGCGAAAAATCGACATTACTAACAGAAACACCTATTCGTACTGAAATTTGTGTCAAAATATTTTTTTTGTGAGACTGATATTTTAAATTAGTTTCTTAAATTATGCTGTTCAAAACTTGAAGAAAATACCATTTTTATGAAATGCATGCTTTCATAATTAAATGATTTGCATAATAGTAATTTTAATTTTATGAGGGTTTAAAATGTATACCTTTATCATCACAGGTTGTTAACAAGTAAGTAATTATGATTTATTTATAATTAAATAATAAAATAAATTAGGACAATTGAATCATTAAATAATTAAAAAATATACCAGAGATTGAAAATAAATCTGCTTCATATGTAACAATGAGTATATAAGAATACAAGTGGAGTGATTTGTCATAGTGCAATATGTAGTTCCTTTCGGGTGTAAATATTGGAAATTCAACCCTTACAGGGGCACATAGGGTGGCTAAATTGTCTTCAAGAATACCAGGAACTAAAAAGACGCCTACTTTGGAATCATAGAAACTGAAATATAGATTCATAGTTACAAATTAATAAATATCAAACCTAAACCTTTACTTAATTCTATAATGAACAAGGAATGTAAAATGCAAAATTTAAGTATTGTAAGTTGTATAGAAGAAAGTAGCAAAATGAGAGGAAATAAATGAAATAATTGGAGTCAGGAATGGGGAAAACAAATAAGATAAAGATTCAGTTTATGGGTGAAAGCGAAGACGAAATTACTGTAGGGGAATCATTAATATTTTTAACAGGTATGACACAAAGACAAAAATCAACGTTGTGTAAAGAATGCCTGATAGTTGTTATAGGTTATATAAATCTTTCTTTTCGTTGGAGTCAGGTTCATATGTGGAATGGTAAAAAATATAACGCGTTTTGACATTTCGTCTTTGAAAAATATTTTCAATTTTTTTCCTTAATTCAGTAACACATTTCTTCATTAAACGGGGTGAAGGACCTTTTGTAGTGTTGCCTGCGTAGTGCTTACTTTTAAGTAAAGGACAAGTTCTACGCTCAGGACGACGGGCTTCCGATGGGATCTTCACTCTCTCCAGTCGTCGCCAATATATATATATATATATATATATATATATATATATATATATATATATATATATATATATATATACATATATATATATATATATATATATATATATATATATATATATACATATATATATATATATATATATATATATATATATATATATATATATATATATATATATATATATATATATATATATATATGGAATGGTTCGAAACTCATGCCATAGAAACGGCAACAGTAAAACCGAAAGTCTGGTTGAGATATGTCGATGATACCTTCATAGTATAAAAGGGCAATGATCAAGAACTTAATGATTTTATGGAACATCTAAATACCATTCGACCTACAATTAAGTTTACCATTGAAAAAGAGGTAAATGATCAATTGCCCTTCCTAGATGTCATGGTGAACTGTTGAAACAAAACTATTAAAACTTCAATATACAGAAAGCCAATAAATACTGGAAAATATTTTAATCATAGTTCTAATCATTCTGTTGTAACAAAACGGGAAATTTGCGCAACCTCTATAGTCGCGCTATATCTATATGCAATAATGCCGATTCATTGGAAAAAGAGATAGCAAATATTAAATCCGATTTACAACAGAATGGTTATCCTTTAAAACTAGTTGATATTATTATAAATAACTTTAGAACAACGAACATTGGACAGCAAGAAACATATTCCTTCTTCACAATTCCGTACATTAAAGAAACTTGGGAGAAAATAAGATAATTGTCAGTAGTTATAATATAAAAATAGCCTTTAAATACACTTAGAGCTCATTTAACAAAAACACCAAACGACCACTAGAAGTTAGAATTAAGTAACACAAAACTCATACACAAAAAGGTGAAACGTCGAGATCAGGTATTGCAGAGCACGTCTGGGATAAACAACACCATTTAAGATGGTTTGAGGCTGCGGCAATATATATGGAACCCGCTTACATTAAAAACAATAATGGAATTTTCAGTAAACTGAGTGTTAGAGGGGACAACCATTCAACAATTATCCACCTATCTCTTAAACAATATTATACTGAACTTAAGGTCTTTGATGATTCTTTCTTCTAAATATTCCATAACTAACTGTGCAATGGTGGAGAAGATTGATGAGCCCATAGCACAGACATTAATTTTTGTAAAATGTATTGTTATACTGAAAGGAATTTAAGTTTAAGGGAAGGTCCACAGCTTCCATGAAATGATTTTTAGATACAACATCTAAAGAGATTAATTTGTAATTTTCTGGAATGTTTACATTATCAATAATTTTTTTAATGGTTTTAAACAGTTCTCAATAAAATATTTATGGCTTCGATTAAATTTGAGATGCAATTTGATAATAATTTTGATAGATTATAAAAATGTGACTGACTTCAATACTTATAGAAGTATGATATACATGTTGTATTAAAAACATTTTCCATTATCCACAGACAAAGATAATTCATTTTTAAGGATATATTATAAGCGAAAATTTATTTTGATTTATTTTTGCTCTTCATCATCTGACATAATTGAAGACACTTGAAGATTTTTAAAGATTATACTTCGCACTATTATCTTACAATTAAAGAATTTAAAAAAATACCGCTTCCACACATATGGGTGCTGTATGTATAATAAATAAAAAGCTCCATGAGTACGAGTAAATCCCTGAAAAACAAAAATAGATAAAGGATATTTATCGTGCATAAAAACGGAAAAAAAAATTGTTTACCATGAAGAGTCCTTCTTATGTTAAATTAAGACGATTCTGATCAACAAATAGGTTTTTATTATACCGCAATCCGCGTGCCCAAACTAACAAAAATCTTGCGTAAATTTGGGGATGAAAAGGCATTTTCTCTTCACATAAAACGAAATGTAATAAAAACCAATAACTACACGTAAAAGACCGAAGACAAAATTGCGTCATCGTATTATTTCGTAACAAAACAGAGCTTTTCCGTGCGTCACACAGGAGGATTTGCTCCGCGATGAAACTCGACCTCCTTTCGTTTTACGAATATTGAAGCACGTGGCTGTACTGAAAGAGTTTTTGCAACATTGCCAGATTGAAAAGCCTAATGGCTGGTTACATTAGAAGACTGTATTCAAATAAAACGGTAATTCTCATAATAGAAACCCTAAAAAGTACAATATTTTTAAGGAATTTAATTTTCATTTAATAATCAAAATGTAATTGAATCTCTCTATAGTCATGACGTCACATATTCGCAAACATCTTCAATGTTAAAGGCTGCTTGTTTGGTTATCATTATTCTATAGTGATTACCGTACAATTTCTTCGAAATTTGCTCACTCATATATGTCAATTTAAATTTACTAAACTAATGCCATGTTGAGTTGTTTTTTTTAAAGTGACGACATTTCCATTCCTTGCATAAACTCCCTAATCCTCGATTTCCTTCTTCCACCCTCGAAATAACGCGTGTCTCACCCCGTTTTGATTTAAAATTGCCACGCAACAATATGAGAGGGCGAATAAAACATAATTGACCATTGTCGATATTCACCCATCAACATGGATTATCTGTTGTTCATTTGGGAACACTCTAAACGTCACATCAGCGCGTTTACGTCGAGTTTTATCGTTTAGAATGTGGCGTTGCGCGTAAGGGGGTAAGTGGGGGATGGAAAATAAAAAATGATACAATGCTGACTGATGACTGATGGGAAAATGAAGTGAATGACTCACAATCAGTGTTATGAAATTAATCTTATTATTTGTTTTAATAAATGTAGGGATCAAATATGGAATCATTAGAAAAGGCTTTTCAGTTGGATTAGTTCATTAAAATGTCTACATTTTTTTTCTTTTGTAAAAAGATAAGTGATTTTTCATTTTAAAAATAATTTTAATTTGGATTTGACAAGGTAAAGAACATAACAAGCACAATATATATATATATATATATATATATATATATATATATATATATGAAGTAAAATGCGAACAGTAAATGCAAACTTCTCTCCATCATATCCTTTCTGTGTTACAGGTTACACAGTTAGAATAAAATGTTATAGAACGCAATTTGTCCTATTCCACCACCATTGAGATGATGGCCTACCTGTACCACCATACCGAGAAGAAAGTCAAAACTTACCCTCCCCGCCACAGTGATGTGGTAGAGATACATGTTTCGTCTCTACTAGACTCATCAGGGTACCGACATGCACCTGGCTGTGCAAAGGACAGATCGGAAGGAAGCATGCAAATACTGAACGCGGCTTCGCTGACCTCCCGCCGGATGGCATATATATGTTTATGCGGCTTTTGTGGATATATCCACTGTTATTGCATTTCACACGGAGGAATCCGTAAAAACCGTATAGACATATATACGCCATCTGGCGGGAGGTCGGCGAAGCCGCGCTCAGTATTTGCATGCTTCCTTCCGATCTGTCCTTTGCACAGCCAGGTGCATGTCGGTACCCTGATGAGTCTAGTAGAGACGAAACATGTACCTTTGCCATATCACTGTGGTGGGGAGGGTAAGTTTTGACTTTCTTCTCGGTATGGTGGTATAGGTAGGCCATCATCTCAATGGTGGTGGAATAGGATAAATTGCGTTCTATAGCAATTTATTCTAACTGTGCAACTTCTAACACAGAAAGGATATGATGGAGAGAAGTTTGCATTTACTGTTCGCATTTTACTTCATTCATATACGGAGCTGCATTGATTTCAGCACTACAACGGCATAATGTGGATATATCCACTGCTATTGCATCTCACACGAAGGAATCCGTAAAAGCCGCATAAACGTATAAACATATATATATATATATATATATATATATATATATATATATATATATATATATATATATATATATCATTTTTCTTTATTTTGTCTTTTCTTGGGTTTAGGTTCTATATTTAATAAAAACACAAAACGATTGACGTTTCGCCCTTTATTCAAGGCATTTTCAAAATTCTCTACTCCTTGACATTTTGCTGCTCTGTTACTAAATAAAAAAAAAATTATTTAATAACAGAACAGTAAAATGTCAAGGAGGAAATAATTTTGAAAAT
The DNA here is from genome assembly GCA_034092305.1 of Diaprepes abbreviatus. NCBI lineage: Eukaryota > Metazoa > Arthropoda > Insecta > Coleoptera > Curculionidae > Diaprepes > Diaprepes abbreviatus. The sequence continues at coordinate 1,621,129 of JASJET010000310.1, forward strand.
GCCTTGAATAAAGGGCGAAACGTCAATCGTTTTGTGTTTTTATTAAATATAGAACCTAAACCCAAGAAAAGACTAAATAAAAAAAAATGATATAATCTATGGTTCAAGAAACAAGAAAATAAATAAATATATATATATATATATATATATATATATATATTCAAATGTATTTTGAAAAATATATTGTCTTCGGTCACTATAAGGTCCATGTAACTTTGAGTGAAATAGTCGTAATTGTCAATACTGTCATTCACCTCAAATCTTACCAATCACAAAATTGAAGTGAAATTGAAATCTACCAATTACCAAGGTAATAAGTATTCTAGCTTAAATTTTTATTTGTTGTAAGTGGATTTGTTTAATAGGAAGGAATTTAATCCAGGTATGTAATAATTTAAAAATTAAATATGTAAATTGACTGATGTTTTCATTATCATTTTTGTCTTTCTAAAATTTTTGCTTCGTAATTCGCTTAACATCTAATTCTTTCATATTATTTAAGTAAACTATTTTCTTTAATATGTTTGGATTTGTAACAGTTCTCTTTTTGAAGTTGTAAATTATTTTTGTAAATATCTATAAAAGAATAACTTCACCAATTTAATAAATTACCAGAGGTTTATAGAAATAAAATTTTTATACATGATATTTAATCATTTTATGTGTTTTTTTTTATTTCATGTCAATCTTCGAATCTCAATTTTGCATAGTTTGATGATAGCGTTAACGAGATAAAAACCTGCACTTGAATAAGACCTCCCCATGATAATGGACATTTAGTTAATTAAGAGTCGTACCTGAATGTAACGTCTACTTTATTATGACTCTGTTTTGTCCCTGATGTATGTCAAAGAAAGAATTTAAATTTCTATTTGTTTTTTAAAAGATTTTTTTTATATTTACTTACATATTTTTGACAAATGGAAGTTAAAAATGTCGAAAGTTCCCAAATTTTTTATTAGTGAGAATCTAAGAAGACATTTTTTACTTTCATTAGTCATTCCACTGCAAAAAATGGACTACTTAGAATCTTTAAACTATTTTTTATTTATTTATAGATATTAGATAATAAAAATCCTATAAATAAGAAACCACTTTCGTTTTATTTTTAATATATAGCATTTTAACAATATGCTTCTGTTGTGTTAATAAAACTTATTTTAATACCACAAAAGTTAAAACGTCAAAATAACAATAATATTTATCTAAAAATAATTAATAATTTCCCTCGTTTCCTAGCGCCTTCACCATATGCATTAGTTGTTAGCACCACCGTTCGAGATGACACTATCAAATTAACGTCACAGTCGTTTCGACATTTCTAGTTTTTTGTGTTTTGTGGTTTCGATATACATATAAAATAAATACTTTTACATACAATTTTTGGTAACAACATTAAAGGACAGATATATATATATATAAATATATATATATATATATATATATATATATATATATATATATATATATATATAAAGAAAAATTTTTATTTTGCATCTTCTCATTTCCTTTATTATGATTTCAAGCCAAATGGCTTCTCATTCCCTAGGGAATATTGACTCATACCAGGTATTTAAAGATACCAAAAGTATGAAGCTCTGTGGGAACCCTTTCCGTGTTGTGGGTTCATTGCAAGGCAGAACCACAATGGGCTTAGTGAATCTCCTTGAAATATTCCCCTCCGTATTGGGATTGTATTAGTTTCTATGGTATCGCTGGATGGCACTTGGAATTGAATCCTAGTTCTTCAGGTGAACGTGATGCGTTCTAAAAAGGAAACAAAAAGATTATCGACCGTATATATTCTCACTCATGTGGCACTGAGTTGAAGGCCTTCTTATAATCCACGTAGGCAGCAAAGAGGTTTCTTCGATTGGTACAGGCTTGGTTACATATGACAGAATCAATAATCAGTTGTTCCTTGCATCCCATTGCTCCCCTGATGCATTCTCTCTGTTGGGTTGCGATGATATTATTTTGTTCACAATGTGCATAGATGCGTTGGATCAAGCAGGAGGTGATTATCTTATATAGTGTGTATAGGCAGGTGATTGGCCTATACTTGGGTCATGGGTGTTATGTTGGTCCTTTGGTAAGAGATAAGGAATACCTTCTGTCAGAAACAATGGCATTTTTGCTGGATTAAGAAAAACATCATTAATAAGATTAGCCAGTTGATGATGTGTACACCAGAACTTCTTGAACCAGTAGTTTTGGACCCGGTTGAGACCTGGTGATTTCCAGTTATGGATTTCCTTGATTATTCCTGAGATTTCCTCGGTGGTAAATGGCTCAAACTGCATTTGGCTGTAGTCTCGGCAGATCTGGTGTTCTTCATTGATCCAGCTGACTACTATGTTAAAAATGCCGTGTGTGGAAAGTTGGGTTCCCCAGAAATCTTCTACCTGCTCTCTATTGGGATATCTATTATCTGCCATATTAGGTGGAGAGTTTAGCTTACGGTAGAAAGCGCATTGTCACGTTTTCGGTTATTGCTGGTCTTGTATCTCTTTGGCCGTCCTGCAATAACAGAAAGCTTCTGTATCAGCATGTCAAGGCATTGTTGAGCAGTAGTATTCGCTGGATCTTGTTGCGAATAATATGGGACACGATTCATGATTTTTTCAACTCATCTTTGCAGTTTACTTGTTCTTGTGCCCCTGATGCACTCCGTCAGCTGTCCTATATCTTTTCGACTGCATCTTCTCCGTTTCTTTATTATTATTATTATATTATTTCCGAATGTATACTATCTAAATGTAAGCTTTTATCTTTAAAACAAACCAGTATATCATGAAAAATTTTAATTAGAAGCTGAATTATATCATTTATTGCACAATTGCAGCATTGTTTTAATATCAAGAAACACTACAAATAAATTTCACTAGGACCAAATTTGAAACGCAAAATTTTTTAATGAAAAAAAAAATATTGAAATGTTACATGTTAATAAATCTCGACACACATATACACACTGTATATTTGGTTTTAATTTAAAGCATTCACATAAAACGTATAAAAAGAATGGTCCATTTAATTTAGGATATACATATCCGCCTGTCTCTATCCTCTGCCCTTCTCTCGGCCTGTTATTTTCCCAAATATGGCCGTTTCGTGTCCTTGGCCATTTCATCTAAAATGTATTAGACGGTATTCCGCACGAAACTTGCCATTTCCCGGATTTCCCTGAAGTGCGATCAATCGCAATATTGTGGCCTGAGTTTGGGCAATAACAATTTTTGTTAAATTTGGGGTAAAATACCTAATTACTTATTTATTTTTGAAGGTTTATAAGGTTAAAAAGATGCAAATCATGGAGATGGTAAAAAAGCCTATGAGGATTAACTGGAGAATTTATAGGATCACGTAGAATTACGAAATATCGATGAGTGCTTACGAAAGATGTTTTACGGAACTTTGAAGCAACTAAGTATAAAAATACATAGAATAAGGAATAATTTATCACTGAATTATGTGAAAAAGTTATAAATAGCGATATTATGGTGAAAACTAATTACATAATGACAGGTCGGAAAATAAACAGCAAAAAATAAATGTAAATGTTTAAAGTTTTGTGACACATGCTCCCTCCAAAAAATACTTCTAAAGAACATTTCTGATGAAGGTTTATAGACTGAAACGTTATACTACAAACATCGTAATTCTATTTTCTTAGTATTTTCTTTCTCGATTATTTTTATCTTCCTGAATTTTGCTCCACAAAGGAGGGTTTTAAGTCACATTTAATTATCAGTTTGACCAATATTTTTTTTTTGTTTTGCTTGGTATTTACTAAAAAATAAATGATTATTTTTATAGATGCTGCATTTACTGATACCTTTATTTTCAGATAAATCTCGGTTTTTCTACCTACTATTCGAGTAAAATTCTTCCTTTTATTCTTTCATATGGCCGTTTTGCTGAAATTACAATTCCAAAGATTTTTGTTTACATTATTATTTGATTATATTATGTATATATATATATATATATATATATATATATATATATATATATATATATATATATATATATATATATATATATATATTATAAGCATCCACTGACTTCCATTTTCATTTATAAATTCGGTTATGGACAATGATCAACGAATATCCTGCAAAATCACCAGTGTTGGTGCACATTTACACTAGACAAAATAAAGGGCATTTTTCACCCCGTTCCAAGGGCTTTAAAGGGAGAACTTGGGGCGGTCTGAATACCGTGATGACCCTGGTCAGTGTTTATCTGTATTATGAACAAAGTTGATGATTTTAATTTGAAAAATTACCATTTAAAAAAGACCAAAAATTTCCGAAACTACAAGCAATTTTTATTCCATATTAAGTGATTGGTTTTACTGGAATATGAAATTTAGGTGGTAGATTTACGAGAAGTTTACTAAGTATATAGTGTTTGCATAAGAAATGTTATTAATTATTTTAGAATTTTATTTATTGTTTGATATATACATACTTATATATTTATTTGTATTATTTATTTGCGTATTTGCTAGTTGATTAACTGACTAATAAAAGAAGGAGGTTCTAAATTTTACCGTTTTTTTTGTACGTTGATTACTATGGAACCCCGGTACCGATTTAAATGAAAATTTTTTGCATTATGTTCAGGAAGTTGCTGTGGTGGTTCCATATTCTTTTGGCAAAACTCGGTTTAGTTAAATCCAAGATGGCACTGATGATATGGCGGACAAAAAAATTAATCTTGTCTAATTTTTTTCAATATTGATATAGGAGAGCTTTCAGGATCGTACTTATCAAATTTAAAACTATTTTAAAATAATTCAATATGGCGGATTAAAAATTTTGCATTTTTCGATTTCGTCCAAAATTGGTATAAGGGGGTTTTTAAAGATGTAAATTACGAATTTAAAATAATTTTAAAAAAATTCAAAGCGGCTGATTCAATATGGCGAACCAAAAATTTACGTCTCTGGATTTGGTCTAGAATTGGAATCGGGGGTTTCTGGGGGTACAAATTACGAATTCAAAATTATTTTTAAAGACTTCATTATGGCGGATCCAATATGGCTTACTAAAATCTCTCTATTTTGTCCAAAACTGGTATGGGGAGTTTTGGATTTTGAGGGTGTAAATTAAGAATTATAAAGTATTTTTTTTTTTAAATTCAATATGGTGGAATTTAACATCTCTTGACATTGTTTAAAATTGGTACTGGTGGGTTTCTGAGAGTGTAAATAAAGAATTAAAAATTGCTTTAAAAAGATTTAATATTTCAGATGCATTATGGCGCTCTGAACATTTTATATTTCGGGATTATGTCCAAAATTGATTCGGGGGGGGGGGGGGGGTTCGAGGATATAGATTAAGATTAAATTAAAAGTTTCACATTATTTTTCTTTGAAATATATCGGATTTAATATGGTGATTTGGAAATTTTTTCACATTTTTTTTAAAGTGGTATTAGGTGGCTTTCGGAATCGAACGTTACGAATCTGAAGTTTATTTTTTGCAATATAATATGGCAGATACAATATAGGAACTTAAAATCTCACATATTTCCGATTTTATAGAAATTGATCGTAGGGGTTTCTTTCTTCAAAATCAATATACAGTATAAAATATGTCGGACTAAAAATTTACTCTCAAGTTCTTTCAATATCAGTATTAGGGGTTTTGGGAGCCTAGGTTACGAGTCTAAAGTTAAATTCTTAAAATTCAAGATAGCGGATTTCCAATATCAGACCAAATATTTGTTTGTTTTAAAAATTATATCAGGTAGATGACTTCCATTATTCTCAATATACTGCGAGAGCTTGACCACTGTTCTTCTTCAGATGAGCCAGGGTTCTAGGACGATGGTTGTAAGCAAATGATTTTAGATGGCCCCATAAAAAATAATCACAGGGGGCTAAATCAGGCGATCATGCTGACCATTGCAGATCACCCCTCAAGGAGATTAGGTGCCCTGGAAAGTGTTACACTGTCCTGCTGGAACAATACATATTCCACATTCATTTTGTTGAGTAATGACAGAAAAAATCTCGAATCATGTGAACATAATTGTCAGAAGTCATCGAAACTGCGCGCTCGTTTTGTTCAAAAACCATGGACCAATTATTTCAACGTTGTGAATATAGAGGACGCTGATGAAGTTGTGTGGGATTATCAGGGCTCCAACAGCGCTGCTTATTTACAGATATCGAAAAATAAAAGTGAAGAAAACAAATGTATTGTGAGGCATGCCAATAAGCGACTCACATGCATTTTTTCGAGCAAAAAAATCGCTTGAATTAAATTCCTTCACCACAGGCAATTTATAGGGATGACATTTTAGTTTTTCATGAATGATTCATCTCAAAAACTGAGCAGATAACCCAACAACAGCTGTATGTTCGCGTGCGGAGCCCTGAGGAGATCGCAAAACAGAAATCTTTACCATGGCTATATTTTGGGGTGACCTTGCTGTTCATGGAAGGCCAGGTTTCTCATTGCTTCACTTCACCAGTTTGCTTGAAGGTGTTTTACAAAAAACAATCGACTTCCGGCCAGGAACACTAGCAAGGGGCGTAATATTGAAACGGGTATGGAATACACGTTGCACGGTGATGATTAAATGACTGTTATGCAAGTATGGCTCGAGAGCGAACGCGCGCTTCACCTTCGTCTACTCCATGATGCTAACTAAACCAAGAGGAGCTATAACTTTACGTCCTGCTCTCTCGAATGTAAAGGGTGTTTTTTATAGAGGTATAGAACTTTAAGTTGGCAACACTTTTTTAAATGGTGGCCATTTTGTCAGCTGTCAAGTGATTTATGTTTAGTTTGGTTTGGCATTTCAACATGAATAGACTGAAACCTGAACAACGCTTCCAAATTGTGCAAATTTATTTTTAAAATCATGGTTCTGTTCGATATACGTATCGCGCACTACGTCTATTTTACGGTCAACATAATCGTCCATCAGAGCAATTAATTCGATTAACTATGGAACGTTTTTGCACCACGTTTACTCTAAATGATAATACGCATCCACAGAGATGTCGTACAGTGCGTACAGAAGAAGTCATTGCTGCTGTAGAGCGTAGCGTGGAGGAAGACCCGAATCAGTCTATCCGCCATCGTGCACAGGAATTGGATATGTGTCCATTCACTTTATGGAAGATTTTGTGGAAAGATCTTGGTTTGCGTGCTTACAAAATCCAACTCGTGCAAGAATTGAAGCCACACGATCACCTAGCAAGGCGTAGATTCGGTGAATGAGCCAAAAACAAGATTGCCGTTGATCCCGAGTTTCATAAGCGAATTTTGTTTAGCGATGAAGCTCACTTTTGTTTGAATAGATACGTCAATAAAGAAAACTGCCATATTTGGAGTGATGATAATCCTCAAGTGTATGTTGAGACACCGTTACATCCAGAAAAACTGACTGTTTGGTGTGCTTTATGGGCTGGTGGAATCATTGGTCCGTACTTCTTTAAAAACGATGCTAGTCAGAACGTTACAGTCAATGGTGACCGCTATAGAGCCATGATTACTGACTTTTTCGTTCATCAATTGAACAACCATGATGTGCAGGAGCTGTGGTTTCAACAAGACGGCGCAACATGTCACACAGCTCGTGCCACAATTGATTTATTGAAGGAAACGTTTGGTAACCGCATAGTTTCACGTTTCAGACCCGTGATTGGCCTCCAAGATCGTGCGACTTATCGCCGCTAGACTATTTTCTGTGGGGATATGTGAAGTCGCTAGTCTACGCCGATAAGCCCGAAACGATTGATCACTTGGAGGACAACATTCGCCGCGTTATTGCCGATATACGGCCACAAATGTTGGAAAAAGTCATCGAAAATTGGACTTCCATAAAAACACTTGATGATGGCAGTGGCCAATCTGGTGGGTTGATGGGCGCAACAAATATTCATTTAGTGTTGCTATTTAAAGGTAAAGAAAATATTTTTTGCAGGTGTTACCATTACTTTGATTTTCCAATTTTTTTATGTAACGGGTGTAAAGAAAAAAGCGTCACAAACTTTAATAACCAGTAATAAAACATAGTCAAAACTTTCTGAGTTCTCAGTTATTGAAATATAAAGGGTGTTTTTTTTATAGAGGTATAGAACTTTTAAATGGAAAAAAACAAAGATGAATTTTTTAAATTGACATGAAATTTACTTTATTCGAAAGATAACCTTCTGGCATTATAATTTAAATATGACTTCTGGCATATGGCCGCCACGGCTGTCTCGGACGTAGTCTAATCTGGAGGTCCAATTTTCGATGACTTTTTCCAACATTTGTGGCCGTATATCGGCAATAACGCGGCGAATGTTGTCCTCCAAGTGATCAATTGTTTCGGGCTTATCGACGTAGACTAGCGACTTCACATATCCCCACAGAAAATAGTCTAGCGGCGTTAAGTCGCACGATCTTGGAGGCCAATTCACGGGTTCGAAACGTGAAACTATGCGGTTACCAAACTTTTCCTTCAATAAATCAATTGTGGCACGAGCTGTGTGACATGTTGCGCAGTCTTGTTGAAACCACAGCTCCTGCACATCATGGTTGTTCAATTGATGAACGAAAAAGTCAGTAATCATGGCTCTATAGTGGTCACCATTGACTGTAACGTTCTGACCAGCATCGTTTTTAAAGAAGTACGGACCAATGATTCCACCAGCCCATAAAGCACACCAAACAGTCAGTTTTTCTGGATGTAACGGTGTCTCAACATACACTTGAGGATTATCATCACTCCAAATACGGCAGTTTTGTTTATTGACGTATCCATTCAAACAAAAGTGAGCTTCATCGCTAAACAAAATTCGCTTATGAAAATCGGGATCAACGGCAATCTTGTTTTGGGCCCATTCACCGAATCTACGCCTTGCTAGGTGATCGTGTGGCTTTAATTCTTGCACGAGTTGGATTTTGTAAGCACGCAAACCAAGATCTTTCCGCAAAATCTTCCATAAAGTGAATGGACTCATATCCAATTCCTGTGCACTATGGCGGATAGACTGATTCGGGTCTTCCTCTACGCTATGCTCTACAGCAGCAATGACTTCTTCTGTACGCACTGTATGACATCTCTGTGGATGCTTATTATCATTTAGAGTAAACGTGGTGCGAAAACGTTCCATAGTTAATCGAATTAATTGCTCTGATGGACGATTATGTTGACCGTAAAATGGACGTAGTGCGCGATACGTATTTCGAACAGAACCATGATTTTCAAAATAAATTTGGAAGCGTTGTTCAGGCGTCAGTCTATTCATGTTGAAATGCCAAACCAAACTGAACATAAATCACTTGACAGCTGACAAAATGGCCGCCAGTTAAAAAAGTGTTGCCAACTTAAAGTTCTATACCTCTATAAAAAAACACCTTTTAAAAGGTGATTCACGTGGGGTGAAGAATTTTCTTGCAAATCAATATGTACTTTTGTTGATCATTTTTACTTTAATTCAAATCAGATTAAATAATTATGGTACCACCCACGTTCGTGCATTTTACCACTATAGATTTCTAACCGCGATTAATAGATACCGCATGTGTTTAACCCATTCTAAATTCACGGTCACGTATTTTTCAAATACTCCTGTTCTATTAAATATTAAATTCCTGATCATACCGATCTGTAATTTGTAGAAGTAAGTTTGCCACCGTTTGACAGTTGTAACATTTAAATTATCGTTGTTAGCAACTATCTGCTGAGTATGCCGTATTTAACTTCCCACCAGTTTTGTTATATAAACTGTTTAAAGTAGTACCTGTCATAAGATATGATCCTCCCACGAGACTATGCTATTTTACTTTTCTTGTTATAGTGTGTTAGAGAAATATGTGGATTCCCAGCCTATTCAAAAAGTTTATATTGTATATATCTAATATATCTAATAGTTAATGTCAATACTACAATAATTTCATCGTCAATCAAATCTAGACAGCGGTTACATCCCGAAAACCTTATATGATATGACTTTCATTTAAAAAACTTGTTGATAATATGGCCAAAAAATCGTTATGCTTTTGTTATCCAGAATTGTTAATTTCTGCATATACAGGGTGTCCAGAAAAATATGGGAAATCTCCCGGATATGAAAAAAAACGCGTGAAAGTTCATATAAACTTTTTTCGTATAGGCCACCTCTTCGAAGATATGGGTAACCAAAGAGCTTCAATGGAATTAAGTTTTTTACACATAAATATTGAACCACCAGGTATATTTCAATTTTTTTAATATGATGTATACCAGGAAGACCCTTCAAATTTCTATCCAAGAAAGTGTTTTAGTGTGTTACTCACGGTTGCAGGGACGGACTAGCTGCGACACTTATGGCCCCATTTTTTTACACAATGTATGATAAGAATTTTGGACAACGTTTTTTTTACATACTTTTAACTATTGACTAAAAATTAAGTACTCTTTATTCATTTCGCTAATCCTAATCAGTGCTTTGGTTGAGTGTCGAGGACCGTGGTTCGGAATCCACGTTAAGCTGTAGATCCCGTCACAAAAAAATCCTATGAGTTGATGTGACATTAATTAATAACTACTACTACTCTGTTCCACTCAGAGGCGTATCCAGCCTCTCTCTTTGGGGGGGGGGGGGAGGCGGTGATATCACAAAAGTGCAGTATGGCAAGCGAAAGCAAGTTGTCGATGGGGGGGGGGGGAGACACCAGCAACATTCCCATTTCTAGTGTAAAAGGCAGGGTCGGGTCTATTTCCCTAAACTCAAAGCTCTTGGGGGGGGGGGATATCGCAAGAAAAACAAGTTGTCTATGGGGGGGGGGGGGCAGCAGCATACACATTCCTAATATAAAAGGCAGAATCGGTTCTATTTTCCTGAACTCAAAGCTCTTGGGAAGGGGAGGGCCGATCGCAAGCATACACATTCCTATACTCTATTCAAGAACTAGAGAGAGTAATAAAATTGTTAACCAAAACCTCCAACGTACCTGCTCCAGTGCTGCAGGTAATTGTGGACTGCTGTAAATCTAATTACATTTAAATAATATAAGCTTTTATAAATTGATTGCAACAGTAAAATTTCTGATAGTTCAATTTAATTTCTGTCAGTGAGCAAAGTACAGCTTATAGTGTGTTCTTAGTGATTTAGCTTGTTTGTGCTCGTTTTCATATATTATTTGAGGTTAGTGAGATACCCAAAAGATATGGCTTCCACATCTATATTCATTCCAAAATCGTTAAACTAGGGCATTTTCAACTCAACGAAAAACTTATTACGATGAATGTTTATGATGCCTTAAGATATCAATATCTAGATAATAATGTTAAAAGCTCTATTGAGATGTGTTGCAACATGACAGGAGTTGGAAAATCTACTATGTACCGAATATTGAAGGAGAAAAAAATTACTGGAATTGTTAGTACTCCCAGGCCACATTTGATTACAGGCAGACGAAAAACCTCGTTGGAAGAAGAGATTTAAACTGCAATAAAAGGAGTTGTATATACATTTTATTATGAGAAGCTGATCCAAACCGTCGACAAAATTCTAACTAAAATCAATGACGATCGCGATTTACCTGAAATTAAAAGAACTGAGCTTTAGAAATTCCTCAGAGAACTTAATTTTTGCTCTTAAAACCAAATAGAAAATCTGTTCTTTTAGATCGTCCGGAAAATGTCCGTTGGAGAAGGAAATATCTCTCTCAAGTAAAAGGTAGAGTTGCTAGAAATAACACAACTTACAAAATTAGTAATTTAACTGAAGAAAGATTTTTTTGAATAAAGTTCCTGCAGAAAATTGGGAAAAATCTATATAATAAAAGCATAAAAGAAAACGGGGAAACTCGATCTCATGATCGGTGAGATAGAGGAACCAATTATAATTAATTTGAGCTAAGATAGCTTCACTGATTTTGATTACGAATTAGATACGTAATGTTTAGCAGCACAATTTATTATTTAAATTTTCTGTAACATATAAAAATTAATTACATTTTAATCCCTTTTTAGTGTTAAATTGTAATTCTGCAGATGATTTAAGAAATAAATAAACTGAAACGTCATATGTCCTAAAAATGAATTTATTTTTTTATATATGTTTAACTTCTTGTATTTTTGACGATGGGTATTTTGTAAGCATTTAAATTATAACTTTGAATTTTTTGAGAGAAAAAGGCCACGTTTTAGTCTGAATGTGTCTAAAACGGTTTCTATGCCATAATTAAAAATAAAAAAAATATAGTTGTGATTTGTGTTAAATATGTCAAAATTATCTGTGTTTTCTAATGTATGTGAATTATTAAGAAATCATAAGAAATAAAATAATATTATAAAAACTTTTTATATTAAGTTTATTACCGAAATTATATTCTATGCCATAAATACTTAATGATAAAATGAACCTCCTTCCTACGCCTATGACAAGAATTAAAATCCTTTTAAACACTTCACACTTCCAAATATTTATTGTTATCAAACTCAAATCGTCCATATTATTGATTGGTATTTTTGATTATAAAATTTCTAACCCATTCCTATGAAAAATATATGTGTCTAACAGATTTTGCCAAAGACACCGGACTATAGAACACATTTAGGGTAAAAAAATGATTTATTACTCTCTCTAGTTCTTCAATAAATTATATTTTCCTACTATCACCTGTCAAACGTCGGTATATATATATATATATATATATATATATATATATATATATATATATATATATATATATATATATATATACCGGGCGTCCCAGAATACAAAAAATAAAAACACTAATCATAACGTTACTACGCAATAAAATAAAATACCAACGTTTGTTGATTGATGTTTTTAATTTTTGGTTAAAAGTTATATATAAATTACATAGTTTTCTTTAAAAATGTTTGTTTCCCTTAGAACACGAGATTGATACAAATAAAAAAAAATTAAGGAATATACTGAAAAACATTGTGCGGTTCAATTCTTTTGCAAGGTGTTTAGAAGTTTATGGCAACCTTTGGTTTTACCCTATGTAACATTTAATCCATTAGCATATTTCTCTTACTCTTGAAAAAAGAATATCAAAATCAATGCAAAACTTAAAAAGTTTTTAAGTATGAAGTAGAACCAAATTATGTTTGTCCGTTGTATTTATTTATATATACAGGATGGCCAAGATAATGAGACCCAGTATGGCAATTTCGGTATCAGTAAGAGATATGAATTTGATTAAATGGTGAAAAACTTTTGTAATTTAAGAACCTGCGATATAACGGTCAGTTTTTTTAATATGGCTTTTAATGTTTGACTTATTTAATAAATAAAAAAAGAATTTTCGGATTTTGAATTATATCTTTTCTTCTGGCGTTAATGTTAAAGTAAGAATGAAACCGATAAGGCTTCTTTACAACAAGTTTTAGGGAGCTTTAAGATCACACTTTTTATTTTAAATTTGACATTTCGTCCTCGAGCAACCATCATCAACTTCAACTTTTTATATATATTTCCCTGAACTCAAAACTCTTGGGGGGGGGGGGACGATTGCTCCCACCGCCCCCCCTTGAATCCGCGCCTGCCCTGTACACTGAGGCACCGTATAACACTAATAAAACTTAGAATCCATCTTTTATTACAAAAATTACGAAAAAATCTTATATCACGTTGTCAGTTAGCCAATCTTTGGCAACATGTGACGTCACAGTGGTCAAGTGACAGATGTCGGCTTTTTAGAGCGAAATTTTAAATATTTTGGGCTACATTAGGTATAAATAATTAACATAACGTAATTTTGATAGTGCTAACTTTAAAAAGTTGATGCTAGTAGCCGTTACTATGTGGTAGTCAATCATCTTCGGGAAATGTTTAAAAAGGAACTACTATGTTTTATACCATTAAATTTATTAAGAAAACAGTGACTGCAGTTTCAACTCACAGAGTCATTTTCAAACTGAATTACAAAGGTAGACTAAGTATTCAATACAGAAATATGAGAAAATTTAACAATAAATAAAAACTATCTGAGATATTACATTATTACAAAAGGGAGGTACTAAATTTTGGGAACTAATTATTATTTGGCGACAACAAATAACGGGGAAACCCCAAGTTCTGTCTGGTCATTAAGCAAATTTACATTTTTATTTTTACTATGTTTATATATTTCTAAAGATTCAAGAATATTTAACTTTTGGTCCTTTGTTGAATAATGTAATATGTCAGCTTGCTTAAATCAGGAAAACTGTGGCTGTGTTCTAAGCAATGGTTGGCAAAGCTCGAGTCTGTTTTTTGTAGTCTATATGATTGGTGGTGTTCTGAAAAGCCAGTTTTAAAGCTTCTACCACTTTGTCCAATATACAAGCTATCACACTCTGAACATTTTAACTTATGAACTCCTGATTTATCAAATTTATTAATTTTATCTTTAGCCTTGTAAAGGATAGTGGACAGATTGTGTTGAGATTTAAAAGCTACTTTTATATTATGTTTGGAAAGAGTATTAGCTATGTTTTCTGATAGGGTACCACAGTATGACCAAAATATATAAGATGAACTATCTTTATCATTTTTTATTTTGGGATATATGGAATTAAAAGCTAGTTGTTTTTGTTTTTTAGTTATTAATTTCTTTATGGTTTGTTGGGAGAAATTGATATTGCAATCCTTTCAATGATACTTAATTCCTCTTGAAGATCTTCTTCAGAGAGAGGCAAAGAGAATGCTTTATGTATCATGGAATTGTATGCAGCCATTTTGTGTTGTAAGGGGTGAAAAGAGTCATTCGATATAGTATTACCTGTAAACGTTGGTTTTCTAAAAATTTTAAAATTACACTGATTATTGAGGTGAGATATGGTGAGATCTAGAAAATTTATTTTATGGTTATTTTCAGTTTCCAGAATAAATTGAATTTTTGGATGGCAATTATTAATGTATTGTAAGAATTTTTGAAGCTGTCTAGTAGTGCCTTTAAACATGCTAGAACATCATCCACATATCTGTAACAAAATTGAATGGTTTTTGCTTAAAGGGGAATTAAGAATTTTGTTTTCTATGTTTGACATGAAAATGTCTGCTAGGAAACGGCTAAGAGGAGAACCCATTGGTAGGCCTGAATTTTTGTAAATAAAATTTGTTATTAAACTGGAAATAGGTTTGTGATAGGCAAAGTTCAAAAGAGAACAAGATTTCAGTAGTAACTATTGGATTTATATTTCGTTCCTGTAACATTTCTTGGATAAGTATAAAACATTCATCTGTTGGAATATTAGAAAACATGCTTTTTATGTCAAAAGAATCTAGTATGGAGTTATCTGGGGTTTTTATGTTTTTTAGTTTTTGGACGAGATCTGCTGAATTATTTAAACTGTGACTTGGTTTAAAGTTGTTTCTTTGTTTGAAGAATGAATCTAGTTTCATACTGAGTTTTCTCGTGGGGCTATTTATGTATGAAACGACTGGGCGAATGGGATTACCTGGTTTGTGATTTTTTATAAGGCCATAGAGTTTTGGTGATTGTGGGTTCATATTGAGTATTCCTTTTTTATCGAATTCTGAAAAAATGGCTGTTATGTTTGACAGGGTTTGTTTCAAATTTGTTTGAAAAACTTTTGTAGGATCGATTTTAATTTCTGTAATATTTTCGGATTGAATAAATGCTTCTATTTTATTGACATATTCAACTTTTGGTAAAATAACTGTTGCATTTGATTTATCTGCTTTGGTTATTATTAGATCATTATCTTTTACTTTCTCTCTTATGCTTTTTACTGTGTTTAAAGCTGTATTAGTGGATTTTTATATGTTTTTTAATTGTTCCGGTAGTTAAATCAATATTATTGGTATGTTCTATTTTGTTTAGAGTTAGAGTACTTTTAGATATGTTGGAATCGATAATATTTTTATTGTTTATGTGAGGTGAAAAGTTAGGACCTTTTGACATTAGATCTATTTCTTTACTATTAAAACCTACGTTTGACAGATTTATGACTCTTTCACTAAAATTTTGATTGGACTGTGCTGTTTTTCTAGTTGTTTGGGAAAATTTACATGACTTTACATGGTTAAGTTTTTTAGATTGAGTTTCAAATTTTTTGTGGATAATTATGCTAATTTTTGATCTAATACTATCGTCTAAAAAATCGAAAAACTGTGGCTGTGTTCCTGATTTAAGCAACACTGACATATTATATTATTCAACAAAGGGCCAGAAGTTAAATATTCTTGAATTTTAAGAAATATATACACATAGTAAAAATAAAAATGTAAATTTGCTTAATGACCAGACAGAACTTGGGTTTTCCCCGTTATTTGTTGTCGCCAAATACTAATTAATTCCCAAAATTTAGTACCTCCCTTTGTAATAATGTAATTTTTCAGGTAGTTTTCTATTTATTGTTAAATTTTCTCATGTTTTTGTATTGAATACTTAGTCTACCTTTGTAATTCAGTTTGAAAATGACTCTGTGAGTTGAAACTGCAGTCACTGTTTTCTTAATAAATTTAGTGGTATAAAACATAGTAGTTCATTTTTAAACATTTCCCGAAGCTAACTTTAAAGCCACTATTAGGTGCTAGATATGCTTTCCTACAATTCCGACACCTGATACTAGGCTTTTATTCAAATAAAAATCCCTAATTGCCCAAGAGCCAAGCGGAAGATGATGTTACGCCACCCTGTTCATACGCTTGGCCGCATCTGTATGGTAATATGTTGTAAATTAAAACTCCTTCGTTTTGTTTTGACGCAGTCAATCAAGACAACAGGCGTTATGGTCTGGAATTCACACAAGAAATTGATGACCTTTTCGTTGAGAAAACTGAAAACATCGTAAAAATATTCTTTAATATTAAAAGAATAACAACGCAAGGGAACAAACAAAAAGATTTGTCAGTGTCAGTGTACCCGAGTCAACCCGAAAATATAAACTTGCGACAAAACAGTTTTGTACAATAATACATTTATACAGGACAGATCGTTCGGAATGGACAAATTTATAAATTATACAGTTTGGTTCTCCGGGAAATTTATCGATCAATTGTGAGAAAACTATAATTAGGAAGAATCTGAAAATGTGACAGTGTTCTAACGTGCATTGGGGACAGCCGGATAAAATATTTTCAAGATGGCGGCACTTCCGGTTAGACCGGAAGTATATGTCAACTTGCTAATTTTAAATAGAACATCCTATATATTAATGCATTTTTGATTTCTACTCAAAATTCTAGACATATTTTATGTATAACTAGCGACCCGCCCCGGCTTCGCACGGGTGCAATGCTGATACTAAATACACTACAGAAAAACTGTGACTATTTATTTTATTTTTACAACAATTATTACATCGGCCTCCGACGCGCTATTTATAGGCACGCTGCCGCCGCCCCGGTCGGCCAGTACCGCCGCAAGCGCTACTTCCCGCAATTTTAAATCTGTAATATCTTCGAAAATATTCATTTAAATCTTGTGCTGTAAAGGACCATATAGATCTATATTAAATCAACAATGTATTTAAGCTATTTAATTGGATAAGGATTAATGCTGTATTGGTTAAAATCGCTTCAAAATTTGCCATTATTTGTCGTAAAAAGTAAATGACAAAAAATGTTATTGTGGGATATCCATGAGAGATAGACATATACTATCGCGGAGTTTTCTGTAGACCTTTTCAATGTGTACAAATAATTAGTACATTATTTTGATAAATCTCGTAGGGTTCAGCCTGCGTTTGCAATGTAAGCGGAAAAAAATATGATAATTAACGACATCACATTAGAAACCTCAAAAATAACAGTATTTCTCCACTATTTAATGGATGTTATTATACATATAAACCTTCCTCTTGAATCACTCTATCTATTGAAAAAAACCGCATCAAAATCCGGTGCGTAGTTTTAAAGATTTAAGCATACAAAGGGACATAGGGAAAGAGAAAGCGACTTTGTTTTATACTATGTAGTGATATTCTATACTTAAGTCTCACCGTTTTGGACATATTTAAATTTTTATGTCAAAAATGATGTTTGCGGACTAAAACTTAACTATAAATTTTTCCTATAAAAAAGTCTTTATTATTTAATTTGGGTTAGTTTTCTTGTAGACGAAGATCGACTTTAGTAGTCCTTGTATGATATTTAGAAAATTATTAGTACAGAGTGGTCAAAAAAGAAGAATAAAAATTGTATTTAAAAAATCGTTAAAAGTCAATTTTTTCAAATAGAAAGCACCTATTTTTTTTTTTAATTTTATTATATTGCTACACTGGTAATTACTTAAAGGTGCGAAGAAAAGAAAAGAAGCTGCCTTGAGCGTGCAGAGTAGAGCTGGAAGCTAGAGGCGGCACCAATTAGCAAAATGCGGTAGCGTAGGGGTGGGTATTTATTTAATAGGCGCCACCGAGTTGTGGCCGGGTAAAGTCGGAAACCCCCCCACGTTGTGCTCGGGCCTAGCGTCTCTATATCTTGCTGCACCAAAATAACAAAATAAAAAAACAGGTAACGCACTGCAAAACCGACAAGAAGTTGCGGGATAAATGATACTTGAAGATGTTAAAAAGAATGAAATGTTTATATTAATACTCTAAAGTTTGATGATAAGAGAAGTCCTAAATTGTTGATGATCTGCTGGACTTCTAGCTCTGATGGTGGACTTTAGCCAGAGGGTGGATCTGGACTGTTCTTATGCCCAGAGGGTGGATTTGGACTGTTCTTATGCCCAGAGAATAGACCCCGATTTTCTGGGGTCAGACTGATTGCTGGTAATAATGCCAAGAGGCCGACAAAATTCCTGTTACCAGGGCGTATTTCGATAGCTAGCCAAAAAAATACTATACATATATATATATATATATATATATATATATATATATATATATATATATATATATATATATATATATGTTATGTCGGATATTCTCACGGGTGTGATGTGTAATCGGAGGTTTTCGGGCATCCCGTGCATGTGCTGAGTCCCTCTCAGGACTGTAAGGCAACTGACGTTTCGGTGAACTCTCATTCACCATTTTCAAAGCTCACTGTATGGCGTCTATATATATATATATATATATATATATATATATATATATATATATATATATATATATATATATATATATATGCGATTTCATAGCGTTCTACGCCTTCCTGTTCCCAGTCTCCATTGTTTTCGGTCTTCCCAATCCCTTGGCAGTAAGTTTCTTTCGGACATGGCTCGGTTAATGCCCTCAATCCAGGTAATTTTTGGTTTTCCTCTTTTTATTTGTTCATTTGGTGTCCATTTTAGGATTTGCTTTGGTAGACGTTTGTCTGTCATTCTCTCCGCATGTCTATACCATACCAGCTGACGTTGTTCGATTTCATCGAATATAGTTTTCTTTACGCCCATAATCTCTCTAATTCTCTCGTTGGTTATCCGTTCAATCCTTGACTTTTCGCCAAAAGTCCATTTCAAGAGCCAGCAGTTTACGTTCTAAAGTTTTATTTATCTGTCATGTTTCACATCCAACGCTTTTAAATATTGCATTGTATAAAAGATGTTTTCTTTCCTTGGAGATGTTTGTTGACCATAATAGTGAGTTTAGGCATCCGATATCTTTTTTCCCTTTAGTTATTCGCTCCAATATTTCTTCTTCAGTTCGTCCACTTTGATTGATCTTTGTTACGAGGTAGGTATAATCACAACAAGATTTTACTATGATACAATTGACGGATAATCCCCATTCTGCGTATTCTTTAAATAGTTTCCTCGTCATAAATTCGAGGTCTTCTTTATCTTGGGTCACTACCACTTGGTCATCTACAAATGAAGCGTATATAAATGGGTGACATTATTTAATTCTATTCCCATTCAACTGCATGATCTTCTCCAATTCTTTAAGTCTTCATTGAGGTAGATTTTAAAGAGAGTTGGTGATAGACAACATCCCTGGCGAAGGCCTTTGGTCACATGAAAGCTTTCTGATAAGTTATTGCCAAAAAAATACTAAATCTACAAATCACCACAATGCTATCGAGGTACACAAAATGAAATTTTTCATCAAAAAACCGCAAGATGGTGGCAATAAATCGGGATGGAAATTTCTCGCCTCAACAATGCAAAACTTCACAGGAAAAAGTAGTATTGACAGTTAAATTCTAGCCATTTTATATGAAGCTCGAAACCGCACTGTATGAACTTCTTTTTCCCTCAATATAGGGCGCGAGATAAAAGGGATGTTAAAGAAGTAGCAATTCGACAAAAGAAATGACAGAGCATTGCTAACTAATAAGTCGTTGACATTTCCGACTCAAAATCAAATAGGACTTCATTGTTGATCCCTAAAATAGGAAATAAGAATTTTCCTTCAGCCATTAGCAACACAGTATTAGTTACTCGCCCAAATTTCCTCCCAAAATGCAACGGTCTAAAAGAATGCAAATTTGCCTAAACGTCAACTGAAAAGGTCACATAACCCCACAAACATGACATATAAAACTGGACTGCTCATAAAAATAATTTTTGACCACTCCTTATTGGTCGCCATTAGGTGCGATGATTTGTATGGCAACATTGAATTCCCTGCTAGTTTCTTACATTGGCGTGAATGTGTCGTGTATGAATGTCAATTCTATTATTCTAACTAACAGGTTTAGACAATAACTAAGTTTAAATAATCTTCGTGCGTGTAATTTAATCGCCCTGGCATGATTATTATTAATGAATGTCAAGTGGCAAGAAATAGTGACAATTTTATAGGGTTCGATTGTTTTATTTTCGCCACGCCTCGCCGTCATGGCCAACTAATAACAAAACTTAAAAGCAGTATAGCATTTTTACAATAGAAAAATGTTGAATTGGTAATATTTTGAAAACTACAAATTTTTGGAATAGACAACTTTATAAAAAGTTACTATTATTTTTAATACTTAATATGATAAATACCCGTGCGGGGTTGCTAGAATCCCCCATCGGGCGCCTCCCCAGGTGGTGGATAGGGGAACGCCTCCCAGATATGGATGGTACCGAGGAAATTAAATACTCGGGGCGAACCAAAACTAGCCTGAGAGTGGAAAGCAGCACTCTCAGTATCATATTGAAGCATAATGGAAATGATCCAGGATTGGTTCAAAAATGAATACTGGAAGGCATGACTGAAGCAGTCTAAGTGGTTTCCACACTGCGATGAGGAAGGCAACGGGAAACCACCTCATTATCGATCCCTAGTATATTAACATGGCTATTACAAACCAAATAGAAAATGTTACTGATCATGGACTTCGGATACCAAGATCCGGCAGGGGAGGACAGTCTCGAGACGGCAAGGCCTCCTCGGTCGTCAGCCTGCGAAACCCTTGCCAACACTATAACGCAGATAGAAAGAGAACCTGGGGCCTTAACATTAAGATTGGAACCTGGAACGTCAAAACAATGTATGAGGCTGGCAAAATCCATAACGCTATAAAAGAAATGGAAAGACTATCAATAGGAATAATGGGGGTAAGCGAGATGCGGTGGATAGACTCTGGTCAGTGTGCTATCAATAACCATCAAATATATTATTCAGGAAATTCCAACGGAGAGCATATGAATGGAGTGGGCATGATTTTAAATAAACAAACTGCTGAATGCGTTACAGACTTTATCCCAATATCAGAGAGACTGTTACTCATTCAGCTTAATACTATCCCCATAAAGTCTAACATCATACAGATATATGCCCCCACAGCCGACAAAGCGGACGAAATAATCGAAGCATTCTACAACGATTTAACGAACACCTTAAGAAGACTCCCCAAACACGAGATAACAATAATTATGGGAGATTTTAACGCCAAAGTTGGCAACGGCCAAATTGAAGATCTCGTAGGACCTTTCGGACTCGGAGAGCGTAATGAACATGGAGAACGGCTTATTGATTTCGTGATGGAGGAACAGTTTGTGGTCACCAACACTTTTTTCAAACTTCCCCCAAGGAGACTATATACCTGGAAATCACCTCAGGACACCTCAGATCACATAGTGAGAAACCAGATTGATTACATTATGATCAACAAAAGATTCCGGAACTCGATAACATCAGTCAAGACACATCCAGGAGCCGACATCAAGTCTGATCACAATTTACTCCTAGGCATAATAAAACTTAAGTTAAAGAAAATGCAACGAACAAAGACCAACAAACACGACATCAGACAACTAAAAAATGAACACATAAAACAGAGCGCACAACAGTATATGAAGGAACAGCTAAATACTGAGGAAGACACTAGTAATATAGAAGAAGAACTCGGAAAACTACACACAATAACTCAGAACATACTTGACAAGCACCTAAAACCAACAAGAGTAAAGAAGAAGGGGTGGATGACGGAAGAGATTCTGGATCTGATGGAAGATAGACGAAAGGTTAAGAACAATGACATAGCAACATATAAAAGAGTAGACAAAGAAATAAAAAATGCTATTAGAAATGCAAAAAATGAATGGTTAACGAAAAAATGCACCGAAATACAATTACTACAACAAAAGCATGACTCGTTTAACCTCCACAAAAAAGTCAAAGAAGCGGTAGGCCTATATAAGCCTAAACAAGTTGGACGCCTAACTGACACTCAAGGAAATTTAATAATAGAAGCAGAACGGAGAAGAAACACTTGGATGAGATATGTAGAGGAAACCTTTAGAGATGAACGACACAATGACACAAAAAACACAGATTGTATAACTGGGCCTCCATTTACAATCGAGGAAGTAAGAACTGCTATAAGAGGAACCAAGGATGGCAAAACTACAGGACCTGACAACTTTTATTCAGAATTTTTAAAGTTAATGGATGACAACGGGACAATATGGCTCACAAAAGTATTTAATAATATTTATAATACTGGAAAAGTTCCCCAGAGTTGGTTGAAATCAACATTTGTGACCTTACCAAAAAAACGAAATGCAAAAAGATGCGATGAATATAGAATTATAAGCCTTATGAGCCACCTACTTAAGACTTTCCTAAAAATCATCCACAAGAGATTATACAAAAAATGCGAAGAACAACTAACACGCACACAATTTGGATTTCGCGATGCTCTGGGTACACGGGAGGCACTTTTTGCTGTCCAGGTCTTGTTCCAAAGATGCAGAGATGTCAACTGCGATATATATGCATGCTTTGTGGATTACCAGAAGGCATTCGATAGGGTAAAACACGACGAGCTTATATCAATACTTGAAGAGATCAGCATAGATGATAAAGATCTGAGAATAATCAAAAACATTTACTACAACCAAATTGCTAACATAAGAGTAGACAACCAGTTGACAGAAGCAATCTCAATAGAACGCGGAGTACGGCAAGGATGTATACTGTCCCCGATGCTATTTAATGTTTATTCTGAGCATATCTTCAAACTAGCCTTGGAAGAATGTGATGAGGGAATACTAATCAACGGTGAACGTCTGAACAACATCAGATACGCAGACGACACAGTGGTATTCGCAGACAGCCTGGAGGGATTGCAGGTGTTGATGACAAGCATAACTGAAGTAAGTAAGCACTATGGGTTAGATTTAAATACAAAGAAGACAAAATATATGGTCATCAGCAAACGCCCAATCCTAAACACACAACTGACCATCAACCAACAAACAATTGAAAGGGTTGAAAGCTATACATACCTTGGCACCAATGTAAACAGTCAATGGGATCACTCATTGGAAATAAAACAACGTATAGCAAAAGCCATAGCAGCGTTTACAAAAATGAGCACCGTCTTCAGGGGCCGTGATCTGCCGCTGAAAACCAAGGTCTTCATACTGCAGTGCTATGTTTTTCCGGTTCTGCTCTACGGAACAGAGGCTTGGACACTCTCTGAAGCGTCCATTAAAAAACTTGAAGCGTTCGAGATGTGGTGCTATAGGCGCATCTTAAGAATCTCCTGGGTCGACCGAGTCACAAATAATGAAGTCCTGCGCAGAATGGGAAAGGAGTGCGAAGTGATCAAAACAATTAAAAAACGCAAATTGGAATACTTAGGACATATTATGAGAAATGAACAGCGATATAACCTCCTCCAATTAATTCTGCAAGGGAAGGTGTACGGCAAGAGGGGGCCAGGACGAAGACGAATCTCTTGGCTCCAAAACTTAAGAAAATGGTTCAATATGAGCACGACTGGACTGTTCCGCGCAGCTGCCAACAAAGTAAGAATAGCCATGCTAGTCGCCAACATTCGGAACGAATAGGCACCGCAAGAAGAAGAAGAATATGATAAAATTATAAAAATTGGTGCTCTCTATTTGAAAAAATTCACTTTTGACGTTTTTTTAAATATAATTTTTATTCTTCTTTTTTGACCACTCTATACTAATCATATTCAAAATATCATAAAAAGACTACTAAAGTTGATCTTCGTCTACAAGAAAATTAACTCAAATTAAATAATAAATACGTTCTTATAGGAAAAATTTATTGTTAAGTTTTGGTCCGCAGACGTAATTTTTGATATAAATATTTAAATATGTCCAAAACGGTGAGACTTAAGTATAGAACATTATACATAAAATATATCTAAAATTTTACGTAGAAATCAAAAATGTAATAATATATAAGGTGTTTCATTTAAAATAAGCAGGTTGACATCTACTTCCCGTATAACTAACTGCAAGTGCACGCCATCTTAAAAATATTTTAGCCGGCTGTCCCCCATGCACATTAGTGTACTATTAAATTTTGAGATTCTTCCAATTTCAATGGTTTTACGGGTTATCTCCTTTATTAATAAAAATAGAAGGATACGGTTTTCGTGGCACTGTGAGAGATACAGAGCGATTTTGAAAATTGTTGTTGATCTGTTGGCTCTTAAACAAGCTCTAAATTTCTTGGACCAGTCCTAAGCCTAGAAAAAGTGTGAAGGGGGACTACGACGAGTCTGAGTACGCAATAAAACATTTATATCGATACTGTAATCACATGTTGCTTTTTCACGCTAGCGTTTTATATAGATCTTTTAGAGACACCCTATAGAATGACTGGGGTATGAGAAATTCTAAAATCTCAAAGCTGCTTTTATTTAAGCCACCATATTTTCTCTATTGTCTCCCACTGATAACACATTTCACGCAACTTTGAAATTTCCACCCTTAATGAATAATGACACCCAGAGACACGACAAGATGTAACCTATAATTTTCCTCGAGATTTTTTTACTTTTGGCGCCAATTTCTTTCCGAAGCCGCTTGGCGGTAACAGGTATTATAAAGCGTCGGCGTCTTCAGCGCCGAGACGGCCGCGCTGGCGTCGCCAAGCGCCGCCGGCAACCATTGATTCTTTATCATGGAGTTCTAACGTATAGAATTTAATAAAAACAAACTAAATTGGGTATGATGAAACGATACGAAACTGTGTAAACAAAATACAATGGTGGATGAAATTATTTTAAAATGTTTTATGTTTTCTATTTGAAAATACAAATTTTGGTGAACTAATTAATTTAAATACGTTGTTTTAGGAAGAACAAAATAAACTAAAGCTTTGTATGATATTGTTTAACAATGAAAACGCGTATAATACTCCATTTTTACTAAATTCTAAGCTGTCAAAATTCAAATCTTGAGTGAATTTTGGAACATCCTTTATTACTTCAAATGAAATTAATCCATGTTTTTGTTTTTACGCTCATTTTATTATTTAAACCATCTTCAGAGAAATAAATGAACAGAAGACGTGACTCCATAACACACTTTAAAGATGAGACTTTGATCCAAAGAGTAGCTTATTAATCCAATATCTTAGATCAACTAAGATGTAGGGTAAAGAAGCGCACATTATTCATTTGAGAGATACTGGAAATTGTGCCAGGTCTGAACACCTTTGCCCCAGAAATGAAAACACGGAGACGGGAATTGTATATAATCTAAGAGAGGCAATTAATAACCAGCTTCGTGCCCTTGAATCTGAATTTCAAGGCTATTTCCCAGTGTTCTCCAAACAGGAAGCTGCATTACTACGAAACCCGGTTCATGTATTTTTGGATGTTGTCAATATTCCCGATGAAGTGCAGGATGAATTTTTGGAGGTGCAGAGTAATTCTCCACCGCGTTCGTTGTTACATCAATTTTCGTGTGTAATCCGTCATTTATGTCCTAAAATTTCCACTCGTTCTTTTTGAATATTATACTCTATTCCAGAACTAGAGAGAGTAATAAAACTGTTACCGAAACCTCCGACGTACCAGGGCATTTTTCCCTCAACAAAAAACTTATTACCATGAATGTTTACGATGCCTTAAGACATCAATATTCGGATAATAATGTTGAAAGCTCTGTTGAGATGTGTTCCCAAATGACAGCAGTTGGAAAATCTACTGTTTACCGAATGCTGAACGAGAAAAAGACAATTGGTATTATTACTGCTCCCAAGCCGCCTTCGGCCACAGGAAGACGAAAAACTCCGTTGGAAGAAGGGATGAAAACTGCAATAAGAAGATCTGTACATACATTTTATTATGAGAAGCAAATGGCAACCGTCTACAAAATTCTAACTTAAATCAATGAAGATCGGGATTTACCTGAAATTAAAAGAACTGGGCTCGGGAAATTGCTCAGAAAACTAAATTTTTGCTTGGAAAAACCAAATAGGAAATCTGTTCTTATAGATCGCCCAGAAACTGTCCGTTGGAGGAGGAAATGTCTCCAAACAGTTAAGCAACATCTAGAAAATGGAAAAGATATTTATTATTTAGACGAAACATGGTTGAATGAAGGACATACTGTACCTAAAGTATGGCAAGATAAAAATGTTCAGGGCTACGGATGGGCTCATAATTACACACATCGGTAGTTTCAAAGGTATTGTTAAGGGGGATTTATTAACTTTTCTATCCAACAGAACTGAAAATTGTCACGAGGATATGAACGGGAACGTCTTTGAGGAGTATTTTCAACAAATGTTGGATCTTATACAAAAGGGATCATTAATAATTATAGTAATCACAAAAATTCGCGTAACCATGAAAGACTGTCAACAAATGCATAAAAAATGAGGTATAACAATGGCTGCTTTCCAAGAATTTAGGTTATTTGGTTACAACTGACATGGTCAAAAGAACGCTGTTGGATATAGCAAATGTACAGAAAGATAAGTACAATAAATATATAATTGATGAAATATCTGTTCTTCGTTTTCTACTGTACCATAGTGAGCTAAATCCAATTGGGCTGATATGGGCTCAAGTAAATCAAGTAAAAGGTAAAGTTGCAAAAAATGACACAAGTTACAAAATTAGCGATTTAATTGAACTTTTGAAAGATTTTTTGAATAAAGTTACTGCGGAAAATTGGAAAAAATATGTAGACCATATGATAAAAGAAGAAAATAAGATGTTGAAACTCGATCCCATGATACGTTGTTATGTTTACCAGCGTAAACACAATTCAACGATGAATAAAAAACGAATATTTGTCAGATTTCCACTATATTTAACTAAAAAACTTGATGCGTTTCGCTAACACTGTAGCTTCATTGGAAGTTCTATATTAAATGACAAAATATTTGGTTACCTGAAAAACTTATACCTAAATTTACAATAATGAATTAGTGCAATATCCTAATTTACATTTTATTACCTATTATTTAAATTATTGGGAAATCCACACTGGTTTTTGTTTAAATATATTTAGCAGGGGTGAGGTGTTGATATCTGTTTTGTCAGACACCGAAAAAAAGAGTCAAAAATGATTTATTACTCTCTTTAATTCTTGTATAGACAATAGTGCCATTTGCTTTTACCTATCTCTGTAAAAGTGCCTTTCTAAAATTCATACTATAAAACTTCCAAACTTTAAATTTTTCACCGATATCTCATTAAAATTAAAACGTCCTAATGAATTTCTTTTTATTCACCGGCAATATTAATTTCTAAACTCATATACCGTGACCCTCCGTACCTACGGTCTAACCAAAACAACCCTAGTAATAATCATTAGATAGGTAGGCAGGCATACCTCACTGTTAAATCGTTAAGCGTTAAACAAACCTACAATGGGCTGTTACTTAACACCCGATGCACCAGCCCGTCGCTGGCTTCCGCTTCCTTCCGGTCGGCCCTTCATTTTAAAAACCAGTTGAAAAGTGCAGTGTTGCCAGTGAAATTTTTAAATACTTGCTATATAAGGTCATATAGTAGCGGAGGATTCAAATTTATATATATATATATATATATATATATATATATATATTTCTTGGATTTTATTTATTTGTATATGATTTCTGCTTTGAGTTCACTTGATGGTTAAACCCATCTTATTAACAGCATAATTTATTTAATTGTTGTGCTTTTTTATTGATGTTTCGGTCAATTTTGACCTTCCTCAGAGTATTTTAAACTTCTACCCATACAGAAGTTAATAGGCTACTAAAAACACCAATGTTTTGCAATTTAATTAAAAGGGTATCATAATGGGCTTTATCAAAGGCTTCAGAAAAATTGATGGGCACAACTTTCACAGCCTAATTGTCATCTAAAGCATCAAAAATATGCTGAATATAAGGAATCATAATATAAGATTAGTACTTACCGAACGATCATAAAATAAATCAAACTGATCCTCATCAATGCGATGATTTACCTTAAAAAAGAAAATATCAGTAACAATTGCCTAAAGAATCTTATCAGGCAATGATAAAGTAGATGTGGGTGTGTAATTTGCTATGTTCAATTTGCTTCCGCCTTTATGCACTGGAGTAATCTACTAAGTACACTTCCAAATGTCAGTAGAGATACCGAGAGACAAGGGCTAGTTACAAATCAGTTACAAAGACAGCCAAGTATTGTCTCTACATTTCTTGACAAATAACCTTGACAGGTCGTCAGGCTTGGTTCCTTCTGAACATCAAGTTTATACTTTTTTATCTTTAATTTCATATATGACAGGTGCACCATTACATTCGAAATGACATGGGTTTAATAATATGAGGGTGGTTCGAAAAGTTCTTGGCCTGAAACAGAGAGGGCACTAGTAGGATCAAATAACTATAATATTTTGTAAGCATTAACCTTGAGATGACGCCCTGCAAAGTTTTAGATGTTTGCGTTCGGTTGCTTGTTTGTGGCGATCGAGTGAGCACACAAGGTTCGATATTTTGTGAAAGATGGATAAAATTGAAGTTTGAGCGGTTATAAAGTACTTTGTTTTAAAGGGCTTAAAGTACGACTGAAAGTACGAGAGCTTGCTGGTATAGCAAATATCTCGAGAGATCGTGTCCACTCCATTTTACATGATGTTCTTGGCATGAAAAAGCTTTCTGCGCGATGGGTGCCGCGTTTGTTAACAGTCGACCAAAAACGCCTTCGAATGAACACTTCGCAAGAGTGTTTAGACTTATTCAGACGCAATCCTGCTTAGTTTCTTCGACGTTTTATAACGGTAGATGATACATGGATTCACCATTACCCGCCAGAGACAAAGCAGCAGTCTAAACAGTGGGTGGAAGCAGTTGAAAGTGTGCCAAAAAAAAAACAGTTCTTTCTTCAGGAAAAGTGATGGCAACAATTTTTTGGGATTCACATGGCGTGATGCTTATAAACTATTTAGAACAACATAAGGCCATCATCGGGGAGTATTACGCTTCACTACTGGACCGTTTGCAGCATGTGATTAAGGCTAAACGTCCACATCTTGCCAAAAAAAAGTGCTCTTTCATCAGGTTAACGCGCCTGCACACAAATCTATGGTTGTTGCTGCAAAACTCCATGACCTACGTTTGGAAGTGCTTCCACATGCGCCATATTCGCTGGATTTGGCTCCCAGCGATTACTTTCTCTTCCCTAACTTGAAAAAATGGCTCGCTGGACGAAAATTCCCTTCAAATAACGAGGTCAGAGCAGCGACAACCTCTTATTTTGCAGAGTTGGACAAATCGCATTATACTACGGGTATTAAAATGTTAGAACATCGTTGATCTAAATGTATTGAAGTACAAGGGGACTATGTTGAAAAATAAATAAAAACATTTTCAAAAATCTTTTGTTTTCTTTACCAGGCCGAGAACTTATCGAACTATCCTCGTATAAGGGAGGGGGTATCTGAGGGTTTAAAAGTTGAAGCAAAATATTTAGAAAATGCATCTGTAATATCCATGATCTATTAAAATGACATCATTATCCCAGGTAATAGGCTTAGGAGTAATCTTGCTGTTACATTTACTGGCAATGAATGACCAAAAACTTTTAATATATTTATTTAACTGATTTTCAATACATATTTGCTCTATAGTCAGTTTTAATGGCACATCTAACTTTCTTAAGTTCCAGATTCTTTTCAGCGCTTATAACTACGATACTTTTCTTTAATAAACATCACATCTTTTAATGCGGACATGTCTAGTAATCATTTCTTCGATTTATTCATAAAAAATACTAACATTCTTATTTAACGAATTCATTCAACAAACCCCTACAATCAACATTACGAATTTCAGCGTTAATTATGTTACAATTAGCATAACGAAAATAAAGCATAGTAAATCCACTTTTATATTTAAGATATTGGGTGAAATCAGTTCGCAAAATGTTATTAGGATATTGATGATGCAAATCCTAGAGGCTCAAAGCAAGCAGAAATATTAACATCATTAAACGATGAAAAACACTAAATCAACCATTATGTCATTATACTGACTATACTGATGATAGTTGAAGGTATTGCTTAAAGAATAAATATTGCCAACGTTCATAACTATACTCACAAAGACAAACGCGAGACATTGTTGCATCATCGGAATAATGTGTCACATGCTGAAAATATTTTTAAAAAAATTATACATTTTATACATCGCAGAATATAATATACCATACTATATATCGCACAAATACCTATTGGCTTCCTTTTCTTTCCAGCACGTATAAAACCGTTGAAATAATGGTCAATGATTTTCTTATATGTAGAATCAGATATGTTGATAGCACTGCACTTAATTAGGTTGTTCAATAAGTTTTGTGGTTCGATAAGAAGATGGAGCTATTAAGTTTATTGATTTATCTTTCTCAAGGTGTCACTACTGTTTGATGTAGATCTGTTAACTCATTCGTATATTTGTAGCTGTTCAAATTTTTGTACAATGGAAGTAAATATTGTGCTAATGTGATAAAATTTTTATTTTTAGAAGGTGTTGCACCAAAACAAATACATGAACGATTGTTAAAAGTGTATGAGGACTCTTCACCTTCAATTAGATAGGAGAAAGATAGGTTGCTGAATTTAAACGTAGTGGTTCAAGCCTTGAAGACGATCCAAGTAAAGGACGTCCAAAAAGTGCATCAATGCCTGAAATTATAGCAAGAATACATGATATGGTTTTGGAAGATCATTGATTAATCGATTGTGTGAGTGTGAGCACTATTTTAGCTGAAGTTTGGGTTTCAGAAAGCTGTGCGTACAATGGATGTCGCACCCGCTAACAATGGAACAAAAACACGTTCCAATACGACTGTCTCAACAACATTTGGTTAAAAGGGATTTTATGCATCGTTTCATTACTATAGATGAGACTTGGGTCTACCACTTTGATCCTAAATCAAAACAAGAGGATAGGGAATGGTGTGAACCCAATACTTCAGCTCTGATGCGAGTTAGAGACCAGAAATTGGCCAAGAAACTGTTAGCATCAGGTTTTTCGAATGAAAAAGGAATTTTGTTCGTGAATTACCTCAAAATTGGTAAAATAATGAATTAAGATTATTATTGTAACCTTTTGGACCACCAGAATGTAAAAACTTGTGAAAAAATACCTGGTTTAGAGAAGAAAAAAATCATTTTTCATCAAGAATGCACCCTCTGACACATCTCAAGAAATTATTGTGAAAATCAGTAAATTAAAGTACGAATTGTTCCAACATCCACCCTCTTTGCCAAATTTAGCTCCTTCTGACTTCTGGCAGTTCCTACATCTCAAAAAATTCGTGCGTGGGAAACAATTTTCATCGAATTAAGAGATAATAACAGCCATGGAAGCGTATTTCAACTGTCTTCCGGATTCTCACTTCAGGGATGGAATCCATAAATTAGAAGATCAATGAAACAAGTGTATTGAGGTTTTGGAAGATTATATTGAATAATAAAATGTAGGAATAGAAAAAGCCCGAAATGCATTCTATAACATGAAACAAATATTGGGTAATCGAAATTTAAATTTAAAATTGAGAGTACTGAGTCAGCTCTAAGAACGTACTATGAATAAATAATGTTTGAATAAACTGAAGGCTTTTGAAATGTGGGGGATGAAAAAATTTTAAAAATCTCTTGAATTCACGGCTTATTCAAGCAGGAAATATTCAATAAAATTGGCAAAGAAAGAGAGATACTATATCTGCAACACATCTAACCTGGAGAAAGAGAATTGTTACTCCACATACAAGCGATTTTTGTTGTTTTTGGTCTGATTAATACGCATAGATTCAAGACACGTCTTCTGTCATGATCTTATAAATGTCAAGATATATTTAAAAAAATGCCCAGAGGGTATAAAATCGTAAATACCCCTTTCAAAATCCACTGAACTGAAAATTAAAAATAAATGATTAAATATAATTCTTTCATGAGCGGAAATTCAAATTTTATAAATCTAACGATCATCAAAAAAATCTTTGTATAGAACTTTAATTAAAACTAAACTAAATATGGCAACGCTGCCTTCTCAAGCTCTTCACTGCATCCTGGCTCGTGAGAACCTTCATTCATTTGATAATCCGTGGGAATAACTTGTTACTATTTAGGGGGTGTAGAACAACCGTGTATTCATGGTCCCGTCGTTTTTTGCCTACTTTTGTGACCTTTAGACATATGGTGTCATCTTAAGAAGGACGGTTGCATCACAGGAAACTGAAAATTACCTAGACTTTTTATTAGAGCTTTTTTTAGGTAATTAAAAAATTACGGTGGAGTATCCTAAAAGATAACACAGTCATTATATCTCCTAATAAAATTAGAATGTCTTTAAAATTAAAATAAAATAGTAGTATAGGATTATATGCACTGTTATGTGTTTAACAGGAATAATTTTGGCTGTTGTCGACCTAATATTAATGCGTCTTACATTTAGTGGCTTAATTTTGAGATTTTCTGTTGAATTAGGTATCAAAAAAACTGTTATTAATAGCTGTTATACACACCTTGTGAGTCTGATCTTATTTCACGTTATATGCAAATAATTACTCCGTACAGGGTGAGTGAACGATTGGATGAAGTAGGTTTGTGCCTTTTCGGTGAAATTAACAAAGAAACTATATTTATTGTTTGATACAGTTTATTTTTACGCAGATTTTAAAAATATTTAGGACTCTACAGGGTGAGCCAAAAAACTAGGACAGCATGAAGTTGTATTTTTTTAAATAGAACACCCTATATACGAATCATATTTTCGATTTAGCTTATAATTTTAAATCTTTTTTATTGAGGGTTTACTATAACAAAACTTTATAGTTTCTGAGATAATTAAGTTTAAAAAAAAAGTCACATTTTCAAGCATCAATTCAATCCTAAATAACGTTGTCAATTTTGTGACAAATACATTCAAATTTGGAATTTAGCAAGGCCAAGGACAAGTTAACATAATTTTTACCTAATATTTGCAATAAAAGCTACAGGGTGTTGAACACATCGGCTCAAATTTGAACAAGTTTAAATGAATAAATATCTTTTTTTTAAATAGTACACCCTGTATATTTTCATGTTATTTAATAGAGTAATAAAAACCCTAAAAGTTTTGTTCAATATATCTTATACCTATTTATAATAGTTTTTGAGATATTTCAGTTTTTCTTATTTTCCATACTTTTTTACAGAAATAGTCTTCATCATCATAGTAGCCATGGCAAAAACAATGTAAAAGAACATTTTTCTGTGTGTCAAATTTATAACCGCAATCGCTTCTTTTAGTTTTTATGTAGTGTAGTTTGGTTTTTTTTGCATTCATCTTATATTGTAAAATGAATTTTCCAAAGAATGAGTTAATAGATATGATTCATACAATAGGAGAGGCTCAAAAAAATTGCCTTCTTGCTCAAAGAATTTACAAAAAGAAGTATCCTGATCGACGCCAGCCTAATACCCATACTTTTCAAAACTTAATGCAAAGATTTGATTCTTCTGGTACTGTTGATAATCCAAAACGTAAAGTGGTCAACAAACCAGTAACTAACGAAGAAAAAGAACTACAAGTATTGTTAAATGTTCAGGAAAATCCTTATATTGGTAGCCGTCAGTTAGCAGCATTATGTGAAACATCACAATCCACCGCTAATCGTACTACCAAGAAATATAGGTATCATCCATATCACATGGAATTACACCAAGAATTGCATGGACAGGATTTTGAAAGTCGTGTAAACTTTTTTCGTACAATAAATGCGGAGATTAAATTAAATCCAAATTTATTATGCAAGGTAATGTTTAGTGATGAAGCTACTTTTAGAAGTAACGGTGCCGTAAATAGACGCAACATGCATTATTATGCCACAGAAAACCCATTTTGGATTAGAGAGGTGCAACATCAAAACCACTGGTCATTAAATGTTTGGTGTGGTATTCATCATAATCGAATTATTGGACCCCACTTTTTTAATGAACCACTAAATGGCCATAGTTACCTGAACTTTCTACAAAATTTACTACCCCAACTGCTTCAAGGTCTCGATAGGGATGAGCTCGACAGTATGTGGTTCCAGCACGATGGTGCGCCTCCGCATTACCATCCTGAAGTTCGTGCGTTTTTGGACCAACGATATCCGCAAAAATGGATTGGACGTGGGGGTTTCATTGAGTGGCCACCAAGGTCTTGCGACATCACCCCATTAGATTTCTTCCTATGGGGTTATATTAAAAATAAGGTGTATGTTAATCCACCAACAACAGTGGAAGATATGCGAAACAGGATTAGGGATACCTGTAGAACAATAACGCCACTAATTTTGTCCAGGGTCCGAGAAAATCTACAAAAAAGACTAAATTTGTGCATTGCACAAGAGGGTCGTTTATTCGAACACTTATTAAAAAGAAATAATTAATCTCAGTATTTAATAGGTAATTTTTTTGTTTCAATTTAGTATAAAAGTAAATATGTATTTGCCTTGTCGTTATTGTTGTGTTAATTTTTTCACATTATGTTTAATTAAACTATTGCCATTGTAATATAACGAATAATGTATTTCATCATATTTAACCACATTCTGTTTGTTTCTGTAGTTTCTTTTTATTATTTTACATGGCTACTATGATAATGAAGACTATTTCTGTAAAAAAGTATGGAAAATAAGAAAAACTGAAATATCTCAAAAACTATTATAAATAGGTATAGGATATATTGAACAAAACTTTTAGGGTTTTTATTACTCTATTAAATAACATGAAAATATACAGGGTGTACCATTTAAAAAAAAAGATATTTATTCATTTAAACTTGTTCAAATTTGAGCTTTTATTGCAAATATTAGGTAAAAATTATGTTAACTTGTCCTTGGCCTTGCTAAATTCCAAATTTGAATATATTTGTCACAAAATTGAAAACGTTATTTAGGATTGAATTGATGCTTGAAAATGTGACTTTTTTTCTTTAAACTTAATTATCTCAGAAACTATAAAGTTTTGTTATAGTAAACCCTCAATAAAAAAGATTTAAAATTATAAGCTAAATCGAAAATACGATTCGTATATAGGGTGTTCTATTTAAAAAAAATACAACTTTATGCTGTCCTAGTTTTTTGGCTCACCCTGTAGAGTCCTAAATATTTTTAAAATCTGCGTAAAAATAAACTGTATCGAACAATAAATATAGTTTCTTTGTTAATTTCACCGAAAAGGCACAAACCTACTTCATCCAATCGTTGACTCACCCTGTATATATCAATAAAAATTACTAAGAAATATACATTAAAGTAATGTGTTTTTTAAAATTTATTTTAAATTCGTCTTCTTTAAGAGATACGCATTATATTATTATACGCAAATTAAAAACAAAAATAGAGTCAGGAAAAAGGGTTGAAAGCACAAAAGGTAATTTTCTTATTTACTTTAGCATTTCTTTCGGGCCATTAACCTCTTCCCCCCAGTACAAAATATTAAGTTTTTAGTTTAGTGCATTGTGCAACTTGTTACAAGCTTACTATATATAATTAAGTTATAAAATAGCACAATTATTATTTTATTTAAATAAATAAAATCTAAAATTTAAACGAAATATAGGTACAAATTCCGACTATATTTTTTATTGTCAAGGACATCCTGTTTTGAGACGCAAAAACGTGTCCAATTATAGAAAATTATAAGGATACACATGCACATGGACATGTATATTTTACTCGATCACGTTTACCTGTTTTTATCGGAAAAAGATCCTATATTTTATTTGACTACGTTTACATCGTCGACATAATTAGATTGTGTTTTGTGCGTAGGTAAATATCAATAGCCTCAAGGTTTGTGATTCAGTATTAATCCGGAAGTACATCCGTTAGTTGATTCAATTTTTTGTAGAAACTTGCAGACGCTTCGCCAAAATTTCACTTAAAATTTTCTGTGTTTGTTATATACTTTTCAAAAATAAATTGCAAAAATTTTATGTCTAAAATTGAAAATGCTAAATAAGTATAAAACATAGGTTAAGTAAACTTTAATAAAATTTTAAATAGTTTAAAATTAGAATATAAATTCCATACTGGGTGTTCCATTTAAAATAAGAAACTTATAGTATATGAAACGTAACAGTAATTTACCCTTATTTGGTCCTCACAATCAAAATATTTAATATTATACAGAACATTCCATTTAAATTTTAACAAATTTGGTGTAAAACTTTTTTTGAGTCACTCTGTATACTTCACAATCAGATCCTTTATCAAAAATATTTTGGTGAATATGCACTCTACCAACTTCACCTGTCTCTCAGTAACCTGTCTTATGGAACCGTATAGAAACTCTATTGCTATTGCCAACAGAAACCACTAAAACAGAAAGGCACAAACAGGAGAAGAAATAAGAAACAACCAACAACAATAAAACAGTTTAGAATATATCCAAACACCAACTATCTGAAGCCTGCCTCAAGTAAAGGTTTCAACTGCGCAATAGCTCCAAAAAAGATTCTTACGGAGGAAACAATTGCGCAAATCGAGTCTACCCTTTCTTCTAAAGACAACCATGAGGCTGAACGAATACGGCAGGACGCGTCAAGAATTTTCAGAGCATCGAACTCTTCGAAATATAAGCTGAGCGGAGCAGAATTTGCAACCTTAAAAGACCTGAACGAAAATGATGGTATCATAATATTACTAGCAGACAAAGGCAATGCAGTCATCATAATGGAAAGGCTATACCACAAAAATGAATAATATCTTGAAAAATCCCGCTTACAAACCTGTGTCAAGGTGCCAAATACTCTACGGACTTCCAAAGATATATAAGTAAAATACTCATCTAAGACCCATCATTGGCACTTTCTTCCACTCAAAAACTAGACAAATACCTTTCTTGTCTCATGCAAAGACGCGTGGGGAATTCTATACTCTGTAAGCATTAACAAGCACTGGACTAGATCGCTCGAAGAGAGTATTTTCTAGTTCACAGTATGGATTTCCCCAGATACTGCCTTTAAAAACGCATATTTCTTAATTGATGGCTAGATATATAGACATATAGTTGGCGCGGCCATAGGCTCATCATTATCTCCAGCTGTGATGAATCTATCCATGATCTATTTCGAAGCTCTTGAAGAATCCCACTTCAAACTGAAATTTCGGTGTCGCTCTATGGATGAATTATTTGTGATATGGCCCCATAGCAAACAAAACCTCAATTGCTTCTATGATAATCTTTATTCTAACCAACCGAAGATACAGTTCACTATGGAACTCGAGGAAAACAATAATCTTCCGTTTCTAGACGTCCCCGTGACCAAGACTATGAATAGACCCTTGCGATATACAATATATCAAAAACCAACCCACACGGACAGATACCTCAATGCTGTTTCTCACCGTCACCCCTAACAATACAGGACATAGCCAACACTTTAATATCAAGATCTCTTCGTCTAGCCAACAACCAAGAAAACCAAAGGGAACTATCAGACTTCAAAGAAAATAACTGCAAACCACCAACAATAAATACAGCAGATTGATGGTTAGATAAGACTAAAATTGGTCGATGTAGAGTGAATACACGTCGGTGGAAAAGAAAAATAATTGGAGAAACGACTAATACAAAGATGGTGATTGTATCAATTTGTAGGGCTATGTTACAGCATGTGGAATAGGTCCAATCCAGAGGACTGATGGTAATTTATATAAAGAAATGTCCTGTAATATTGTCAAGAAGTATTTAGCAGAAATAGTTGAAGATATATTATACTCTGAAAACGAGATAGTTTTCCAATAGGACAATAATACCAAGCATACTTCAAAATTAGTCAAAAAGTGGTTGAAAAAACAGAAATTTCAAGTTCTTATGTGGCCATCGGGAAGTTTAGCTATCAGTCTTATTGAAAATATATTTGGAGAGTAAATTTTTAAATGAATATGATTGTGAAAATAGAATAAATGCTATTAACAAGGTCTGTGGATATATATATATATATATATATATATATATATATATATATATATATATATATATATATATATACATATGAAGTAAAATGCGAGCAGTAAATGCAAACTTTCATCA
Organism: Diaprepes abbreviatus; assembly: GCA_034092305.1. Lineage (NCBI taxonomy): Eukaryota > Metazoa > Arthropoda > Insecta > Coleoptera > Curculionidae > Diaprepes > Diaprepes abbreviatus. The sequence goes on from JASJET010000310.1 coordinate 1,659,756, forward strand.
TATCCTTTCCGTGTTAGAGGTTGCACAGTTTGAATAGATTGCTACAGAACACAATCCATCCAATTCCACCACCAGCGAGATACAGAAAGAATTGCAGAACAATGTACAAAAAAACGCATACATTTAATTTTATGTTTAAGAGGATATTCAATTTTTGATGTTTATTAACAGGATCGAATACTTATTATTTTTACTTAAATTAGGCTGATGTAAATGTGGCTCGAATTTCCTTTATCCGTTCTGTCGTTAACAGTATTTTTATCTTTTTTAATTTCTATCATTTCCTTTATCTGTAATTTTTGGTAATTCATATCTTTGTTTTTGATTATGATACTGTTATAATCAAAAGTACGTTTTTCGTCGTGTGTGTTTGTTAAATAAAGGGCGAAACGCCAATTGTTTGAATTTTTGTGTTAAATAAAAAACCTAAACCTAAATATATATATATATATATATATATATATATATATATATATATATATATATATATATATATGAATATTCTTTCTTCTTACATATTTTCATTTAATTTACATTGTGATGTCGCAAACTTAACAAAATAAATCTCTTACACGAAATTTCATAATGGACTTTTTAACCATTAAGATTTGTTCTGATAGCTAAGCGAAGCTTCATTTCTTGCTGTCAGCTCTGTCTATTCAGGTGTTATTGCCACCTAGATTCACATTTAGACGAAAGAATTTTTAATGGGGGGATTATACTGTGACACAGGCTTGTAGTAAAGAGAATTTGTTTATCAATAATTTTGACAAATTAATTATTTAAGACTTTTCAATAAGTTGATATTGAGGTTTAAGATCTAAATTTAAACCGGTAGTCTTGATAAAGCTTTTCAGGGAGTTAATTTTCGGTGCCTCTTGCAGTTTGATGTCCGAGGTATGCGCTCTAGTGCCTCCTTCTAACAAATGAGTGAATAACTAAAAAAATGTCAGTTTTTTGTTACAATAATTTTAAAATTAGGAAATGTGATGACTGTGTAAACCTAGCCAAATTTAAATAAATTTACTTTTATCAAAAAGAACAACCAAACAGAGGAAATATATTAATTTACATAAGGAAGTAAAAGAGGATATACCAATAAAGGAATGAAAATTGCATTGTTCCTATAAAGGAAAGAAATATGTTGAAAGGTTAATGATTTTAAATATATTTATTGGCAGCGTAATCAAACATTAATACTGGAAACCAGTTTTATGACAATTCTTAAGTTGTATTTTTATTTTGCCTATTAAACCATTAATCCACATTTTACAGCAGTTTCTTTGTACGTTATATAAAACAAAAATGTCCGACGCATTTCGTAATATTTTAATAGTAAAAGGCTTATATAATAATCCTTTATTTCAATTCAATAAAAACTTAAACAATATTTAATTTCGGTTCAACGTTTAGACAAAGTTTAAAATTTGAATAGAAAAAGTGGTCGATGCAGCTATAGTATTATAATTGCCGCTGCTAATTACTTAAGGCGCTTTACGAACAGCATATGTATGAAAATAGCAATATAAAATATCCCTAATGTTCAGAATATTATAAACAGCTCTTTCTGGTACAAAATGTAGAGTAAAATAATATATGGATGACAGATTCAAATGGAGCTGTCAAACAAAAAATTATTGTAGTGTGCAGACATTGGATCTGATCATAATCCCGTGATTGCTGATATTAAAATCAAACCTAAAATGATAAAAAGTAATAGTCAATACAGTAAATTTGAGATAACTGGAAATACTGTACGGAAGAACAAACCGAAAAAACAGAAATGGATGACAGCAGAAATATTGGACCTCATGGAACAAAGGAGACAGTCGAAAACAAATCGAGTGGAATATAAAAGAAGACAAAGAGAAATTAAACAAAAAATTCGGATGGCCAAAGAGAACTGGATGAGAGACAAGTGTATCGCAATGGAAGATCTAAAAAGGTCAGAGAAATAGCAGGTCTATATAATAAGAATACCACTAATACCCTTGTGAACCCAGATGATAAGATTATCTTGGACGAAAAAGAAAATTTTTAAAACATGAGTTAAATATATACAAGAATTATTTGATGATGACAGACCGAATGAACACAACTCCGATGATCTCGCTAATATAGACGCTAATATAGACATGGGACCGGAAATTCTAAACAGTGAATTTCTATCTGCCATAAGATCTGCAAAAACCAGGAAAGCCACCGGGCCTGATAATGTCCCAACCGAGCTGTTACAAGACAAGACTAATAAGTCTAATGAGCCACACTTTGAAGGTCTTTCTCAGAATCATCCACAGCAGGATAAGATCTAAATGCGAAGCAGATTTAGATGAAACCCAATTCGGATTTAGAAACGCCCTAGGTACTAGAGAAGCTTCATTCGCTCTAAATATACTTCTGCAAAAATGCCGGGACCAACACAAGGATGTATTCGTATGTTTTGTCGATTACGAGAAGGCCTTCGACAGAGTACAGCACAGAAAACTCATAGACATTTTAAGTAACGTAGGGGTAGACAGCAGAGACGTAAGAATTATTAAAAATCTATATTGGCGGCAGAAAGCAACAGTAGGGCTAAATGGAAAACTCACAGAAGAAAGTAAAATTCTGCGAGGCGTCAGACAGGGCTGCGTACTATCTCCATTGCTTTTTAAAATATATTCAGATAAAATCTTTAAACGAGCTACTACAAATCAACGGAGAATATATAAATACAATACGATATGCTGACGACACTGTTATCCTAAGCGACAAACTACAAGATCTGCAACATCTATTAAACTGTATTAACACTGAGGGTCAAGAAATGGGGCTCAACATAAATATCAAAAAGACAAAATTTATTGTCTTTAGTAGACAACCTCATCTTAACCCTTCAATACAAATAGAAGGAAAAAATATAGACAGGGTGACTCATTTTAAATATCTTGGATGTTATATCACCGAAAATCTAAACCCAGATAAAGAGATAAGGTGTAGAATAGAGACTGCTAGAACAACTTTTCAAAAAATGAAACCACTTTTCTACAATGATAACCTCAACCTAAAACTACGACAGAGGATTATAAGATCATACGTCTGACCAGTGTTACTATATGGGGCAGAGATCTGGACAATTAAGGCTGCCACGATTAATCGGTTGGAGGCGCTCGAAATGTGGTTACACCGGCGAATGCTGAGAATACCTTGGACAGCTAGGCAGACCAACGAAATGGTACTCAATAGGGTCGACACAACTCGTCTACTATTAAACACTGTGAAGTGTAGAAAAATCTCATATCTTGGACATATATTCAGAGGGGAGCGATATAGAATTCTTCAATTAATCATGATGGATAAAGTAGAGGGACGTAGAGGGGTAGGAATGAGACAGGCTTCCTGGTTGAGGAATATTCGTGAATGGACAGGTATACGTAGCGCGGGGGGAACTGTTCCAGCTAGCGCAGGACCGTGAAAGACTTGCCAATGTAATTGCCAACGTCAGGGGGACCTGATATGGCACTTGAAGAAAAATGTGTGCTTGTTGTCATTTTGGGTGAGGTTAATTTTGACAGCAATGAAATTTTAATGGCCTATTTTGTTGATAATCTGGATACACGTCCAATTAAGCGTCAAAAATTAAAAAAAAATGCAATTTCTTGTTGTGAAGTAGGAAATATGGTCGGAATATTGATTTAACTTCGTCAACTGCGACGAGAGTAATTCAAACATTCTGACTGGATCAATTGGTATCCTTTGTGTTCAGCCATTTAAATCAATAAAAATTCAGAAATGTTTGTGAATTGATCCTACACTTGTCCCTTGAATGAAATCGATTATATCTCGCATGTATAATCTTTATGTAGGCCACAGTGAAATTTAGTGTTGCTATAATACTCCATTCTTCCTAATGAATTTGTAGCGATTTCATGTAAAAATTTATCGCAGTTATCTGAAAGTTTCATGTCGTAGGGGGCACCCAGTAGATGATAAATACGTAAAAAAACTACAGCTAGATCAGCCCTGTCTTTTTATAAACAAAATCCAAAGTAGGAAAATTCGATTTTCCGTCCGTAGAATTTTTCGTTTACATTTTAGAGAAAACTTATCCAAATGAAGTTATGGGTATTGAAAAGACCTTTAATTTTGTTTTTTATACGTCAAAATCGATAAATAATTTATTGAGATAATGGCGAAAAACCACCTTTTTTGCACTATTTTATAAATGTTAATAACTTTTGCAAGAAAGGCCGAAAGTGATGTATAGTCCCTTGATGATAAGGCCATTATGTGTCTTTATAACTGTGCGAAAGCTGGACCAAATCGGTTTAGTAGTTTATGAATAATCTTAATTGTTTATCCCGGACATTGAATGTTCAAACAATTGTCCTTGCCCAGAGGATGATTCTACAGATATTTGCAAAAGGGAAATGGATTCTTTGAAGTTCAAACTACAAGAAAAGATGAAAAAACGATGGATTTTGAAAACAATTTTATTAAAAAAACCGTTAAAAAAGGGGTACCTTTTTTTACGTATAAACAATTGGAAGAACTTTGTTAATTTTAATGATAGAAGTATGTGAATAAGTGGACACGTTCTCCGAGTTTATTATCAATTGAAAATATGGTTAGCAAATCAGATGAACGCAACCAAATATGGCTGGCGGAAACATAACCATGGCTTCGAACCAATCTGAAAATTTGATACCCGACGAAACTTTAACTTTAATTACATGTAAGTGCACTACTGGGTGCAAAACAAGTAGATGGGGCTGCAAAAAGCACGGTCTCAATTGCACAACTCTTTGTTTAAACTGCAGCGATGAGGGAGATAAAAAAAAACGACAACGCCGCGGCAGTGATAATTGAAGACGAAAATGACGCGGAGGAAGATGACGATTTGCTACAAGCAATGATAAATGATGACGAAGAAGAGCCTCCATAAAAAAGAGCAAGAACAGAAATATAAATCTTTATCGTTGAGCTATTTAAATAAAACAAGTCGGTGTGTATTTAGTGTATTTACAGTGTATTAAAAAAAATGAAATTTTTGTATTATGCATAAACATATGCCTGAATTGTTTAATCTGAGAAGATATATATATATATATATATATATATATATATATATATATATATATATATATATATATATGCAATGAAATTAAACTGCTAATAAAGTTTTTTGAAACAATATTAGTGTTAAAATTGCCAAAAAATATATTTTCTGATGAAATGTCGATTTTCCGGTATTTCCCGACTTTCTATGATAATGAAAATAAGTCAGTTCGTAATATTTCGTCGAGTTATTCCAGTTTTAAAAAAATGAAGGCTCTACGTTATCTGGAACCCGAGATATCGTACAATTTTGTTGCGTACTCCAATTTGAAGTTTGAATTGCAGAAGCACACCGTGAAAAAGCCGAGCTTCCTCCACTACTCGCTACAACGCACTTGCAAAAGTACGTTCACTTCGAAGGGCTATAACTTTACTAACGATGCATGAATTTTCAATACTTATCAATTGCATCATAAAATATAGGTCTTCGTTTAAAATCTGTGAAAATTTTGGCTCTTAATGTTTATAAACAAAGGAGATATGATTTTTAAAAAAATGCTATCTTAGCTCCTATTGGTCGTAGGAGACTTTTTTTTATCAAATTCATGTTTTTTCACCAGCTTTCAAGTCCACTTATTCACAAACTTGTATCATTAAAATTAACAAAGTTATTCCAATTGTTTATACGTTAAAAAGGTACCTCTTCTTTAAACGGATTTTTTAACAACAATTTTTTTAAAAATCCACCCTTTTTTCATCTTTGCTTGTAAAGGGTGTCTTTTATAGAGGTATAGAACTTTAAGTTGGCAACACTTTTTTAACTGGAGGCCATTTTGTCAGCTGTTAAGTGATTTATGTTTAGTTTGGTTTGGCATTTCAACATGAATAGACTGACGCCTGAACAACGCTTCCAAATTGTACAAATTTATTTTGAAAATCATGGTTCTGTTCGAAATATGTATCGCGCACTACGTCCATTTTACGGTCAACATAATCGTCCATCAGAGCAATTATTTCAATTAACTATGGAACGTTTTCGCACCACGTTTACTCTAAAATATAATACGCATCCACAGAGACGTCGTACAGTGCGTACAGAAGAAGTCATTGCTGCTGTAGAGCGTAGCGTAGAGGAAGACCCGAATCAGTCTATCCGACATCGTGCACAGGAATTGGATATGTGTCCATTCACTTTATGGAAGATTTTGCGGAAAGATTTTGGTTTGCGTGCTTACAAAATCGACGAAGCGGACGTGAAAATTTGTCAATCTACATGATTCTCGTGTTAAAAAGTGTGCGGAGCACTTCAAAATATGGAAAAACTCCGGGTTCGACAGATGGCGACAGCGCTGTTTCGTCCTAATATGGGACTCGTCAGGCCACCGCAGTCGGTACAAACCATCATCTCGCCTTTGCATCGTATAAAGCTGAATTTATAATCAAAACACAGCAAATAAGACGACAAAGGCGACATCTCGATGGTCCACTTATTTGCTGTGTTTTGATTATAAATTCAGCTTTATGCGATGCAAAGGCGAGATGATGGTTTGTACCGACTGCGGTGGCCTGACGAGTCCCATATTAGGACGAAACAGCGCTGTGGCCATCTGTCGGACCCGGAGTTTTTCCATATTTTGGAGTGCTCCGCACACTTTTTAACACGAGAATCATGTAGATTGACAAATTTTCACGTCCGCTTCGCTAATATTTTATTCTATTTTATTATATATATATATATATATATATATATATATATATATATATATATATATATATATATATATATATATATATATATATATATTAAAGAAATAGTTTATTAAGAGAATAAATAACTTTTCTAATTCCTAATTTGGAGCATGTTAACTTCAGTGCTTTTAATTTTACCTAGCGTAAAGGAAATAGGTTCGATTAAAAGGTGCACAATACATTTCCCACTTCTTTATCTTCACTGTATTTTTGTATGCTCTTTTGAGTATAAACTTATAAAGCTTTTATTTTTTGCCCACACAAAAACCTTTCTGGTATTTTTTTAAAACCGTTTTTTAGACCTTTTTTCAATTCGAAGAATCCCCGGTCGGTCTTTTTGATTCCTTCAAATTTCAGTCAAATTAGCGACGGACAATATAAAACCGTCCTACCTACCTGAAGTTCGAGGAGATACCAAATTTTTATGTTTGGCAGTTTTCGAACGGTAAGCGAAAACGCTAAAAGTTGTATAAAAATTGTAACACGACACGGCTTTTATTAAAAATTTATTGGGAATATTAGAAAAGTAATTAGTTAAAATTTAAACTTTTTATATTTTTTTATTTTCCAACATGTCAGGTCTGAAAGAAAGTAATTTCGGCTTTGTAGGGTGAAATAAAACTCACTTTTTTTATACAAAAAATAAACTTTAATCAATATATTCTTCATTTTGTTCAGTTACCTTTTTCCATCCTTCCTGCAGCTTCATGATATTTTGCTCATAGAAATTTTGGTCTTCATCAGCAAAATACTGAACCAAGTGCGAATTAAGGTACCTAATATTTGAGAAATTTTTGCCATTCAAAGATTTCTGCAAACTTCGAAGTAAATGGTGATCAGATGATGTCAGGTCAGGGTCATATGGCTCCAGTTGCATGCGATTTGCATATTCTAGTCGTCTTACTTTGACTGGTTCATCCAGTTTCATTATTTGTTGACAGTAAATATCTGAATTTATCATCCGACCTCCTGGAAGCAGCTCAAAATACACAACACCTTTGTAGTCCCACCAAATGGATAGCATGACCTTTTTTGGATGCAACTCAACTTGATATGTGATGTAAGGTGATTCGTCACACTTCGACCATGATCGTTTTCGAATGATGTAATTGTACATGACCAGTTTTTCATCACCAGTGATTACCTAAGTTTATGCATAATAGCGGATGTAAAAAGTGATTTTTTATAGTGCCCAATAAGTGTTGTGTCTCAGTGTGTCGCGAAATTATGAGAACCGTTTTAAAGTGCATATTTTTGACTTTTCAACCGATAGAGTTTTGCGAAAAAAAGGCCGAAAACTATCGCTAGAGAGAATTACGAGGCAAATCAAAATTTTAAAGTTTGTTAATTACACTTTTCTAAAGGTAACATAATTCGAACAATTTCAGCGTTGGATTCACAAACAGGTAAAATTGTTTCATGTAATTTGAAAAATCCTTGATTGAAAGAGGATTCTTATTGTCCAAATTGTCTTAAATAAAGGGTGTTTTTTTTTATAGAGGTATAGAACTTTTAAATGGAATAAAACAAAGATGAATTTTTTAAATTGACATGAAATTTATTTTATTCGAAAGATAAACTTCTGGCATTATAATTTAAATATGACTTCTGGCATATGACCGCCACGGCTGGCTCGGACGTAGTCTAATCTGGAGGTCAAATTTTCGATGACTTTTTCCAACATTTGTGGCCGTATATCGGCAATAACGCGGCGAATGTTGGCCTCCAAGTGATCAATCGTTTCGGGCTTATCGGCGTAGACTAGCGACTTCACATATCCCCACAGAAAATAGTCTAGCGGCGTTAAGTCGCACGATCTTGGAGGCCAATTCACGGGTCCGAAACGTGAAACTATGCGGTTACCAAACGTTTCCTTCAATAAATCAATTGTGGCACGAGCTGTGTGACATGTTGCGCCGTCTTGTTGAAACCACAGCTCCTGCACATCATGGTTGTTCAATTGATGAACGAAAAAGTGAGTAATCATGGCTCTATAGCGGTCACCGTTGACTGTAACGTTCTGAGCATCATCGTTTTTAAAGAAGTACGGACCAATGATTCCACCAGCCCATAAAGCACACCAAACAGTCAGTTTTTCTGGATGTAACGGTGTCTCAACATACACTTGAGGATTATCATCACTCCAAATACGGCAGTTTTGTTTATTACCGTATCCATTCAAACAAAAGTGAGCTTCATCGCTAAACAAAATTCGCTTATGAAAATCGGGATCAACGGCAATCTTGTTTTGGGCCCATTCACCGAATCTACGCCTTGCTAGGTGATCGTCTGGCTTCAATTCTTGCACGAGTTGGATTTTGTAAGCACGCAAACCAAGATCTTTCCGCAAAATCTTCCATAAAGTGAATGGACACATATCCAATTCCTGTGCAGGATGGCGGATAGACTGATTCGGGTCTTCCTCTACGCTACGCTCTACAGCAGCAATGACTTCTTCTGTAGGCACTGTACGACGTCTCTGTGGATGCGTATTATCATTTAGAGTAAACGTGGTGCGAAAACGTTCCATAGTTAATCGAATTAATTGCTCTGATGGACGATTATGTTGACCGTAAAATGGAGGTAGTGCGTGATACGTATTTCGAACAGAACCATGATTTTCAAAATAAATTTACACAATTTGGAAGCGTTGTTCAGGCGTCAGTCTATTCATGTTGAAATGCCAAACCAAACTAAACATAAATCACTTGACAGCTGACAAAATGGCCGCCAGTTAAAAAAGTGTTGCCAACTTAAAGTTCTATACCTCTATAAAAAACACCCTTTATTTTTCTAAAAACGTCCAAAATCGTAAAAGTAAAGAGGAAAAATTAAAAGAACTCAATAAAGTGCGCTTTTTAAAAGCAATTGAAGAAAGCAAGCAGGAAAAAACCAACATATTTTCAAAATTTTGAAGAGATTTTAAATTTATTTGCCATTTAGCATCTAAAATTATGATATTGATGCAATTAGAGATGAAATTCCAATAATAACCTATTTAAGTGGGTACTGTTATTATATGAATTTAAAAAAAAATAGTGTTAATTTCGCAAATTAAAACTAGTTTACAATGAGTCCTGTGTTGTCGAAGACTAGTTCAGTCTGTTTAATAATTTAAATCATGCCTTTTTGAACAAATTATTGCAGAATTTTAAGGATATTTTCTTAGATACTTTTAACAAAAGATCATTGTTATCTGGTATAATTTTAAAAGATCTTATTGAACATAATATGCTTTTGAAAAATGCAGTAATCATAATAAAATATATTTTAAGTATTATTTCAAATATTTTCATTAAAAATTACTGTGGTAAAAATGACCGGTAGGGAAAAAATACAAAACGAAAATTACAATCTGTTTCTAATAAGTAGCGACAAATCTTCAAAAAAATGATTTAATCCTTATCATGAGATATCTCAACTAATTACGACGCGATATCTAACGAGCAAGTATAACATTTCTTGAGAATAACATCTAGTATATTCTGGCATCCTAAAAAAACATATCTTAATGTTAACATTGGCAACCCTGTACCAACAAGATAGACGAAAATGGTCACTTTTTCGATTTTTTCAGTTTATTTCGAAAACTAAAGAATCTATGAAAAAAAGTTTCAAACAAGAGTTGTAGATAATTGGATTACCTATCGACTTATATATAAAAAGTTATAGGTGGCGTCACTAGTTGGCGAAAAAGTTATTGCAATTTTTTTGGTTCAAGAAATCGATTTTTTCAAAATTTCTCGGCCCAGAATTAGAAATAAATTTTGAAAAAAATAGGTCTTAAAAATATACGCCATTTTTCAACGATTTGCTGTAAGAATGATTGCTGTATCTTAATAGGAGAGCGAAAAATCAAGATCTAACTTTCAAATGAGCAGTCGGTTTTCTCAGAAAATATTAATCACACAGATTCCGAGTTCAGCATTATTTTTTAGATAAATGATATATCTACATACCATGAATTTTGAGACAATAGTTTATAAATAAATGTGGTTCAATTTTAAACAAGAAAATGTAATTTTTTGTGAAAAAAAATATAGTTCGATAACGACTAGTGCTATCTATAACTTTAAATACATGAGATGACAGGTAATTAAATTTTCTACAACTTTTCTTTGAAACTTTTTTTTATACAGCATTTAGTTTTTGAGATAAACTGGAAAAACCGAAAAAATGATCATTTTTGGCCTGCCATTTTGTTAGCGCAAGGTTCATAATGTTAACATAGAGATATGTTTGTTAGGATGCTGAAATATACACTTTTCAGTAATAAAAGGTATTTTTTTATAGAGGTATAGAACTTTAAATGGAATAAAACAAAGATGTATTTTTTTAAAATTGACATGAAATTCATTTTATTCGTAAGATAACCTTCTGGCATTATAATTTAAATATGACTTCTGACATATGACCTCCACGGCTGGCTCGGACGTAGTCTAATCTCGAGGTCCAATTTTCGATGACTTTTTCCAACATTTGTGGCCGTATATCGGCAATAACGCGGCGAATGTTGTCCTCCAAGTGATCAATCGTTTCGGGCTTATCGGCGTAGACTAGCGACTTCACATATCCCCACAGAAAATAGTCTAGCGGCGTTAAGTCGCACGATCTTGGGGGCCAATTCACGGGTCCGAAACGTGAAACTATGCGGTTACCAAACGTTTCCTTCAATAAATCAATTGTGGCACGAGCTGTGTGACATGTTGCGCCGTCTTGTTGAAACCACAGCTCCTGCACATCATGGTTGTTCAATTGATGAACGAAAAAGTCATTAATCATGGCTCTATAGCGGTCACCATTGACTATAACGTTCTGACCAGCATCGTTTTTAAAGAAGTACGGACCAATGATCCCACCAGCCCATAAAGCATACCAAATAGTCAGTTTTTCTGGATGTAACGGTGTCTCAACATACACTTGAGGATTATCATCAAAATCTTCCATAAAGTGAATGGACACATATCCAATTCCTGTGCACGATGGCGGATAGACTGTTTCGGGTCTTCCTCTACGCTAAGCCCTACAGCAGCAATGATTTCTTCTGTTCGCACTGTACGACGTCTCTGTGGATGCGTATTATCATTTAGAGTAAACGTGATGCTAAAACGTTCCATAGTTAATCGAATTAATTGCTCCGATGGACGATTATGTTGACCGTAAAATGGACGTAGTGCGCGATACGTATTTCGAACAGAACCATGATTTTCAAAATAAATTTGCACAATTTGGAAGCGTTGTTCAGGCGTCAGTCTATTCTTGTTGAAATGCCAAACCAAACTAAACATAAATCACTTGACAGCTGACAAAATGGCCGTCAGTTAAAAAAGTGTTGCCAACTTAAAGTTCAATACCTCTATAAAAAACACCCTTTAAAATTGCAGGTCTGAGCATAGAATTTGTACCTGAAAATATGCTAAAATTCCTACGTGAGTATCTAAAAGCAAGCATTGGTTTTTGATTTAAAATTTCGTTTTCCCTAAAAAAAATCGAATGGTGTTGGGAGTGATGCTGCTGTGGAAACCGAAAACCCCTAATTAATTAATAAAAAGAAACTTATTGTTTACTTTTTTTGTATTTTTATATATATATATATATATATATATATATATATATATATATATATATATATATATATATATATATATATATGTTAATGCGGATTTCACGGATTCCTCCGTGTGAGATGCAATAGCAGTGGATATATCCACATTATGCCGTTGTAGTGCTGAAATCACATTCAGCAAACATACAACTATATGCAGCTCCGCGTATGAATGAAGTAAAATGCGAACAGTAAATGCAAACTTCTCTCCATCATATCCTTTCTGTGTTAGAGGTTGCACAGTTAGAATAAATTGTTATAAAACGCAATTTATCCTATTCCACCACCATTGAGATGATGGCGTACCTGTACCACCATACCGAGAAGAAAGTCAAAACTTACCCTCCCCGCCACAGTGATACGGCAGAGGTACATGTTTCGTCTCTACTAGACTCATCAGGGTACCGACATGCACCTGACTGTACAAAGGACAGATTGGAAGGAAGCATGCACATACTGAACGCGGCTTCTCCGGCCTCCCGCCGGATGGCGTATATATGTTAATGCGGATTTCACGGATTCCTCCGTGTGAGATGCAATAGCAGTGGATATATCCACGGGAGGGAGGCCGGAGAAGCCGCGTTCAGTATGTGCATGCTTCCTTCCAATCTGTCCTTTGTACAGTCAGGTGCATGTCGGTACCCTGATGAGTCTAGTAGAGACGAAACATGTACCTCTGCCGTATCACTGTGGCGGGGAGGGTAAGTTTTGACTTTCTTCTCGGTATGGTGGTACAGGTAGGCCATCATCTCAATGGTGGTGGAATAGGATAAATTGCGTTTTATAACAATTTATTCTAACTGTGCAACCTCTAACACAGAAAGGATATGATGGAGAGAAGTTTGCATTTACTGTTCGCATTTTACTTCATATATATATATATATATATATATATATATATATATATATATATATATATATATACGATAAAAATGAAAGCCCTTGTGTTTCAAAATGATATTTGGTACACAAGTTGGAAAATATTGCCGTTTTGAATGTTGCCAGGCATTTTTTGGAAACATAGAGAGTAGTTTAACGATAATAATATATCGTGTTTATGCGAAATCTCCTCCGACATAATCGTCTCAAGTTTTAGTGGTGCCATAACCATCCTTTTGATTTATAAGTCTGTTTTGTATTATGGAAAAAAAGATATCGTCATGTGAGCATAACAAAGATATTTTTTCGAGAACCGTATAGTTTTCGTTGTTTAAAAGATAATTTAGTCACCATGTACGTATTTTTATTTTGATTTTTAGGAATAAAAATCTATAAGTGGTTATTTAAGTTTACAAATAGAAATGCCAAAGCAATTTTAGATTGAGATACCATAAAGCATGTTCCAAATCATACATTGTTTATAGTCAAACTACACCATTTCATGTATCACAACAAAGTACGTTGCTCCACAACCAATGGCAGCTCCTCAAAGGAGATAAGAGAGGCTAAGCCCCTTCGCACACGAGTCGTAAGCGTAGTCGCATCGTTACGACGTTACGCGTACGAGACCTGCAGTGTTGCACAAACGAATCGTCGCGTAGACGTATCGTTTTGGATATCAGTTAAAATCATGGCGTCAACGGCACCAGACGTTTTGGATGTTGAGGATCTTTCTCTTCAGACGAGGAGGATTTTTTATTGTTTGATTTTGTTAGAAGTAGAAAGCGACGTGCTTATTGGTTCAATCCATACATTGGAAATAATTACAGGAAGAGATTGTTTGTTGCTGCACGTGAACTTTCAGAAGATGATAATTAATTCCGCAGTTTTTATCGAATGAGGAAAGAAACATTTACTATACTTACAAACATTTTAAGGCCACACCTATTGAAAAATGATACAAACATGCGAGAGGCTGTACCTCCATAAGAAAGAATAATGATAACTTTACGGTAAGTAAAAGTATTTCTTTATTTATTTTTAATTATATATTTATTAAAATTAAAATATGACAGATATATGTATTAATCTTAATATCACACATGTTTTGTACTCAGAGTGTTTAATTAAAATAATTAATACTGTCATTAAACATTTGTGATGTTGTACAATTATGATTATTAATTATTTTAATCAAATATTATTGCAAAATAAAACGACCTACAGCTGTTCTATTTCACGGCTTGACTTTGGTTATTGTGCACATGAACATCTGGAGGTTTGAGATCAGAGTTTTTAAGAATTATTTTCATTTCAATTGTACTGAGTCAAGTCGGTCAGAACATTTATTGATTCATCTGTACTAGGGCTACAATCAAGAGGTGATTTCAGTAATTGCTCACCCGGACTCATAGCTGAAGAGACTGGAGAGTATGGGTGTTGACATGGCTGCTGCTGATTGGGACTCATAGCTGAAGAGAGAGTGCGTGGTTGTTGACATGACTGCTGGTAAATTTGTGAGTTACTTTGGGCTTGAACTTGAACATATGTGGCAGTTGCAGGTGATTGTTCGTTTTGCTGAACCATTTGATATTTTTGAATGAGCGATATCATTTCAATTTTCAGCAATCTCATATTATTATTATTTAAGTTTTCGATGTCTGGAAGTAAACTCAATAAAAACATTTTGCGAGGGTTTTCTGTGTCTGCCTTTTGCATAGATTTCTCCATATTTTGCCGTTTCGCGGTAATATACTGCATAAAAGTGCTATTGACAGCATTGTTGGACGGCTTGGCTTTCTTATTAGGCGGCTGTGTTGAAGCATCAACAAGTTCGTCGTTTGTTGATGTACGTTGAGTTTCCACTTCGTTTGTTGATGTACTCTGAGTATCCACTTCGCTAAGGTTGTTGGCAGTTGATTGACAACTATTGCATGTAGGAATATTTCCAGGTTCTTTTTCATTATTAGTTGGTTTAACAAATGGAATCACAAATTGCATCTCATCGTGTAAATAATACTGCTTCCTTGATTTCGCTGCTGAGCCACTAGGTAGCGCTTTCAGACTCTTAACGAAGCAGTTTCTCACATTGCGCCATTTTTCTTTGCAATCTGGAACTAAAAAAAGTATAATTGAATAGTAGAACAAAAAAAAACAAAATACAGGTTAAATTTATTACCGGTAGATACATTTCATTGGTTGTAGCAGTTCCATGTTATGTCTCAGCGCAAAGTTTAGGTAAATTCACTCAGCCTATTCCGATCCCTATTTATAACAAATTATAAAACAAAAATATTTTAATATTGTTTCAGGTATCTTGCAACTGGTAACACTCACTACCCAAATTATATGGGATATATTGAAAGATATATATATATATATATATATATATATATATATATATATATATATATATATATAAACGTATTCACAACTGAGAAATGGAAGAGAATCGCCAATCGATATCACGAATTGTGGCAACTACCTCATTGTGTTGGTGCTATCGACGGCAAGCACTTGGCCCTCTTGGCCCCAGCCTATTTTTTGCGGTTACATTTTATGTAGGGTTTTTACTTACATTGTCCTCAAGACTCCTGGATAGGTCTCATTCATCTCGGAATTACGTCACTACATGGCTTGGGCTGATATGTCATAATAGTGGTACAAATTCAAAATTGTGCATACGAACTCCGCCTGACATTTCTTCACGTTTGCATTTCCTACTAATTATTCAAATATCTGAGCAACTTACAAAACTGTACAGTACAAGGCATTATGAAATAAAAATAACTGAAGGTTTATTTTACCCGTAACCTATGTTTTTTTTCCTAACGCCTATTCTGTTTATAGACAAAAATCTCATAAAAGTGAAGGTATATTGGTTTTATAAAGCACGCGTCCGTGTGTTTATATTTATTTAATTATGTTACCAGCAATATTATATTATGTCCTCATTATTTGCTTATACACTGGCGATTATTACCTCCCTTTTACTTTTCCTTTGCAGATTTCAGTGACGTGCACAACAAGATCAGCTTTTAGGAAGTTCTCCTTGCATATCTATATTATAAAGTCATATACAGGGTGTCCGAGAAAGGGATATTACAAGTTCATATAAACTTTTTTCGTATAGACCTCCGCTTCGGAGATATAAGCTCCCAAGGAGCTGCAATGGAATTAAGTTTTTTACACATAATTATTGAACCACCAGGTATATTTCAATTTATTTTAATATGATGTATACCAGGTGAGACCTATGAAATTACTATCCAAGCAAATGTTGTGAATTACTTACAGCTGCAGGGACGGATTACCTGTCACACAGGTGGCGCCACTAGTTATCGAGATATATTTTTTTTCGACAAAATTTACGGTTTTTTTTTTTTTTAATTCATTTATTAATAAATTATCGAATTAAAATTTAACATAAATATAGGTATTATCATTCTAAAAAAGTGTGTCAAACCCGGATTCTGTGAGTTTTTTATTTTCCGAGAAATTCGATGTCAAAGTTGAAAATTCAACCTCAATTTTCCACTTTCCTAATTAAGATACAATGCCCAATTTTAATGGTAATTGTTTGTATTGTTTTATATTTTGAAGATCTATTAAAAAAATTTTTTTTCAATCGTGGGCCGAGAAATTTTGCAAAAACCAATTTTTGCACCAAAAAAATTACGATAACTTTTCACCGGATGGAGATAAAATTTTTTAATGCGTGCATTGAATTTAGATGTACCATTTCCGATCTCAAAAAAAAATATTTTGGATGAAAGAAACGTTTTTTTTTTCAAAAATTCATAATGGCGTGGCAAATGAATATTAAGGACTCAAATTTACAGAAGATGCTTTTTAACGCTTGTGCTTTACCTGTGAATTTTTTGGATCCAAGAAATACAATTTCATACGATCTGTGAACTTTCGAAAATTGTTCCGAATCTAATCGGAAAGAGCTGCTGCAGGCCGCTGTCGGCTGGTTGCCATAGTTCAGGCGCATTATGTATTGACGCTTCAAGGAAACTTATGCATCACAAGTGGGGATAATACACTACCCTGCCGAACACCCGGACGAATTTGGAATTTTTGTGATTCCTTTTCCTCCACTTCAACAAACGATTCTTGTTTCCAATAAGGGTTGGAAATAATTCGTAAATCTTTATCATCCAATTGATGCTCTTGTCGTGTTTCTATTAGTTTTTGATGATTTACTCGGTCGAAAGCTTTTTCAAAATCAATAAAGCAGGTAAATACATCGCAATATACATCACGACTTCGCTGAGTTAAAACATTTAAACGAAATAGCGCCTCTCTTGTGCCTAAGCCATTCCTGAAAAACCAAATTGCGTATCGCTAATGTCCTGTTCAAGTTTCGGGTATATGCGTCCATATATTATTTTAAGAAATACTTTTAGAACATGACTCATAAGACTGATGGATCTATAATCCTCACATTTTTTGGCTGTGGGTTTTTTTC
This sequence comes from Diaprepes abbreviatus, assembly GCA_034092305.1. Classification (NCBI taxonomy): domain Eukaryota; kingdom Metazoa; phylum Arthropoda; class Insecta; order Coleoptera; family Curculionidae; genus Diaprepes; species Diaprepes abbreviatus. The sequence continues at coordinate 1,677,500 of JASJET010000310.1, forward strand.
GGGACAGGAATAAAGGACGAAACTAGCCAGTCATCAGGAATATATCCTTTATCATCAACATGAATAAAAGAGTCGGTTAAGATATCTAAATGATCTTGGATTAGTTCCAGCAAGTCACCACAAACTCCATCTGGTCCTATGGCCTTTTCTTTTTTGAGATTTCTTATTGATCTCCTTTTGTGATTGGAGGCCCTGTTATTATTTCTTTTTCTGGAAGTTCATCTTTGTTTTCGTCATTGAATGTACGAATACAGAGACATAACAAGAGCAAAATGGAGATGGGCAAGAATCGTGGCCAGGATGGACGTCAAGTAGACATGCAATAGAACCTATGAATAGGAAAAAGAAGATCGAGAGTACCCATAATGCGTTGATATGATAATGTCATAAAAACCACCGGGAAAATTTGAATGGCGAATGAGCATAGAGAGAGAATTGATACATTTAAGGAAATGAATGATATTTAATAATAATAATAAATAAAATTCCAGGAACAAATTATTTTAAATGGAAGTTAATTTTGATACGCTAGTGGCTGCCCTCAGCAAATAAGTATCTGCAAAGACCAAATAAGGACAACCGACTTGGTATTTTATTAAAGTGGGCTGCATTACACTGTGGTAGCATAGTGTAATTTCTACCATTATGAAAAATAAATAGTCGGCTGCGCTATCTAGATCAATGGCGATCACGTATTGAATTTTCGAAGAGCTTTTTATAATACTAAAGATTTTTATTTAGGTAGTAGATATATTATTAAATCAACTACATCGAATAACATTTATCAGTGTCGGTGTTAATGATCACGATTTAAAAAATAAAATTGTAATTTTAAAATGATACGGATCTTTAGTTTTTTTTTTTTAGATTACTTACTTTAACATTTTCACAAAAATGAAAGGAGGACATCCTTGTTTAGGTAGTTCTTTAGCTGTTTCTGAATATGTTATAACTGATTGTTGGTTGGATTTTAGGTAATTTATACTGGCTTGTTAAAAGGAGCTAGCTATTTCAATATGATGTTACAGAATTTGATACATGCGGATTTAAATATGGTGGATGACAGTGGCGGCTAGCGTATTAAAAAAGTAGGGGTTGCAATTCCAATGGTACATTAAAAACAAAGATATGTGTAAAACTTGCTATTGGCATCGGTGGATGAAAAAATAAAAATTTTTAGATAAGATCCCTCTCTTTAGAAAGCATTGTCAAAGCAGAAAATCTTTCTTGGCTCATAGTATTCCGTAAAAACGTTTTTATCCATTTAAAGATAGAAAAGCACCGTTTTGCTTCAGCCGATGTCATCGGAATAGTAATTAAAAGTTTTAGAACTTCACTAAATATCTCATTTAGCTCGATGTTTTGCGAAATATAGTCATAAAGTACAAGAAGTCCAGAAATTTCCTCTTGATATAGAATAAACATTGCTTGTAAAATTTCATTTTGAATTGTTTTTGACGTCCCTTTAAATACCGATGCATTTTCGAAATGTTGTTTCATAGCACCGTCTAACTCATTACTAAAATCAAAGAAACTTCGAAAAACCTCGGGATTGGAGGAAGACATAGACTTCATCACGTCCGCGTAATTCGAGTTCAAAAGCTTCACAGAAACGCGCATAATTAATTATAATGTATCGATTATGTCTTACTTTTTTATTGTGCAGTTCAGTACCTCTTCGATAAGCGCTGCTTAATTGACCAGCTACGTTAAAAGTCCCAAAAAGTGAATTTTGCAAAACATTTTTCATATATTTTGCTTACAACGTATACTTTTTTAATGCGGTCTCCCGAATGATTTATGTCGGTAAAACATCCTTTTGCCTAAGAAATTTCTCCTTCAAATAATAAACAAGGAAAACAAAAGAGCATTTTTAATTTTACAACCGTAAAGCCACATATGTTTATTATAAAGGTTAAAAGTCCTAGAAAATGTCCTTTTTTTGCTAGACATGGATTGTTCTATTTATAAATTTGGAGTAAACCTTCCAAGCCTTTTTATTTCAACCTTATCACTTAATGACCGATCACAAAATGGCTCTGTAGTGTGTATTTGAAACTGTCTTTGTATTTTTTGACATACAGTAAGTTATCCAGTATGTACTGCGAAGGCAATGTTCAAATTTTCAGGACAATGCTGCTCTACACGCCTTCCTAAAGTTCAAACCCCTCATCACTCTCACAGCCCTTCGCTGAAGGCTGAAGCAGTACGTATAACATCACCGAATGGAACAGCGTAAACTATGAAGCTCACAGAACTGAAATGCCAACACACAGCGCCAGATATCTCAAAGCAAACAGACTGCTACGTAGCCTCTGTGAGATCTGCCCTATATGAGCTTCCCAAGTAAGGCAAAGATCAATCTGGACTCCAAGAATTTAGCAGTCAGCAAACCTCCATTTATATCTCCCATATCACGTAGGAAAAATACCACTTTTCATTCGGAAGCAGTCTATTTACATTAAATCGCTCCCTGGCATCAGACCGTGCCGTTTCCAATCTCTCCAAACCCCCTTTCAGAGATATACTTGAAACCGAGAGAGTGATGTCATCGCGAAGAGTGTAAAATCTGCAGCATCTTTGCTCATAGATAGGTGAGTTATATAGATTAAAAAGAAAATGGGTCCCAATACCGAATCCTGGGGCACCCCTATTGATATCCCACCTCTGGCCGAGGACTCCGCTCCAACTCTCACAATCTGAACTCTATTTTTCAAGTAAGATTTTATAAGTTTGCAGCTGCTCCCATTAAATTTATAGAGTAGTGCAGTTTTTTTATGAGGAGATCATGAGCAACACAGTCAAATGCCTTACTTAAGTCACAGACTAAGATGACATTATATTCCCTTGATTCAAACGACCGTGTGATCATCCCGATCAGATCCAAGATGACCAGCACCGTGCTCCTCCTCCGACGGAAGCTAAATTGACACTGGCTAACGCAGCCATTGTTCTCAAAAAAAGCTTACCAGCCTTAACACCATACATTTTTCAATTATCTTGGATTTGGCTGGCTATAAACTAATTGGCCTATTGTTCGGCACTATAGTTCTCTGTTTAAACATCGGAATAACCATGGCCTGTTTGAGTATATTAGGGAAAATATTCTTCCTAAACCACCCATTTTGAAGTCGGTGCCAAGTTATTACCTGACAAAATGTGACTCACATAAAAAGATTGAGAAATTCTTTATCTATAATTGCTTTCTTACTTTGGCTAATTTGTATTTCATGGTTAAAAGTTATTTGTTTTATTTAATAATAGTTTGGCGCCGACTTCAAAAATTTCAATTTCATCAAAGTATATACAGGGTGATTCAAAAATCGATCACGAAACTTAAGGGGGTGATTCTACTTGACAAAATAAGGGTAGAGCTTCATATAATTTTTTTTCAAAATGTCATTCGTTTTCGAGTTACAAGCCGTCCAAGTTCAAGTTTTTATTTTTTGTTTTTTGAATTACTCGCTTACAGGAAAACCGATTTGACTAATATTTGAAAGATAGGCTAAGTCTTCTGCGCTTCATCATTTTAGTAACAATTCACATTGATTTTTTGCCGCTAGAGGGCACTTTACCTACATTGAAAATTGTTTTTTTGTCATAATTTTTTAGTGTTGACAGCTACAGTAGTTTTTGGCATAATTTCTGAAAGACTGATGCCAGGCCTTTAAAAAAGGTGCTCTTTATTTACATCGCTAAACCCAACGGTTTAGACGTAAATCACCCTTAAAAATTAAGTGATAAATTTACTTTTCTCATTTCATTACCACCAGCTACCAGGTAAATAGCTATCAAAGTATACTAGAGCTGTCAGTTTAACATCAAATAAATTCGCTTTTTAAACTATTTAATTTATAATCTTAAAATAACTAATAATGGCTAATCACCAATATTCAAATATCGAATATTGTGATATCTATTTTTGTTATGGAAAAGCAAATGGTAATGCAGAGTTGGCAAGAAGATATTATATGGAGAGTTATCCGGAAAGAAATATCCCTCATGCTCAAACATTTTCCAGTGTGCACAGGAGGCTTGCGGAATGTGGTTCCTTTAAAAGTTATAATGGAAATAGGGGAAGACCTAGAACTGCTAGAAACGTGCAACAAGAAGAAAGAGTGCTTGAAATTATTGAAGATAATCCAGGTATTAGTACTAGAAAAATTGGGAATGAAGTGCGGCTCTGTCAGGCTAGTTCATGGAGGATACTAAGAGAAGAACAACTCTACCCGTTTCATTCAAAAAAGGTGCAGGCTCTTTATGACGATGATCGGCCGAGACGGTTGGAAATGTGCAATCAGATCCTAGCTAAGTATGAACACGATAATCGATTAATTGGCGTCATATTATTCACTGACGAAGCTGGTTTCACTCGTGATGGCATAACAAATCTACACAACATCCACACATATGCTTACGAGAACCCAAACAATGTGGTAGAAACGAAACATCAGCGTAGATTTTCACTAAATGTGTGGGCAGGGATAATAGGAGATTACCTTATTGGTCCTCATTTCTTTGATGGCCCATTAACTGGTGACGTATACTTAGATTTTATCCAAAATCGTCTCCCATTGTATCTGGAAGATGTGCCATTGGAAGTAAGGGCCAACATGTGGATCCTACAAGACGGAGCTCCGCCCCACTTTAGTATACGTGTCCGACAGTATTTGAATGCAACGTATCCTGAGCGATGGATAGGACGAAGTGGACCATTGGCATGGGCAGCGAGGTCACCAGACCTTAATCCTATGGATTTTTTCTTTTGGGGTCATTTGAAACAATTGGTGTACGATATTCCAGTAATCAACGTCGAGGATCTTCGCTTCAGGATAATCGAAAAGTGCCAAATTATTAAAAAACACCAGAAATTTTTCATCGAGTTAGGCGACATTTTTTGAAGAGAGTTAGGAAATGTATTGAAGAAAATGGGGGACATTTTGAGAATCTTTTTTAGTTTGTTTAGTACTGTTTCATTAATTTTTATCAATTAAATGTATATCGCAATAATCCATAATATGAATATTTACTGATTAGCCATTATTAGTTATTTTAAGATTATAAATTAAATAGTTTAAAAAGCGAATTTATTTGATGTTAAACTGACAGCTCTAGTATACTTTGATAGCTATTTACCTGGTAGCTGGTGGTAATGAAATGAGAAAAGTAAATTTACCACTTAATTTTTAAGGGTGATTTACGTCTAAACCGTTGGGTTTAGCGATGTAAATAAAGAGCACCTTTTTTAAAGGCCTGGCATCAGTCTTTCAGAAATTATGCCAAAAACTACTGTAGCTGTCAACACTAAAAAATTATGACAAAAAAACAATTTTCAATGTAGGTAAAGTGCCCTCTAGCGGCAAACAATCAATGTGAATTGTTACCAAAATGATGAAGCGCAGAAGACTTAGCCTATCTTTCAAATATTAGTCAAATCGGTTTTCCTGTAAGCGAGTAATTCAAAAAACAAAAAATAAAAACTTGAACTTGGACGGCTTGTAACTCGAAAACGAATGACATTTTGAAAAAAAATTATATGAAGCTCTACCCTTATTTTGTCCAGTAGAATCACCCCCTTAAGTTTCGTGATCGATTTTTGAATCACCCTGTATTTGGGGTATTTTTGTTAGTATGAAAATAAAATATTTTTTGAAAAACTCAATCTGGCAGATTCAATATGGTGTTCTAAAAATTTTACATTTTTCGATTTTCTCCCAAACTGATATCGGAGGTTCTTGAGGGTGTAAATTATGAATTTAAAAGTATTTTTTCAGGATTAAATATGGCAAATCCAAGATAGCGGACTAAAAATTTTACATTTTTCGATTTTGTTCAAAGGTGGGACTGAATCGTTTTTGAGGATGTAAATAGCGAATATAAGTCTAGAAATTTTAGATTTCCGGATTTCATCCAAAATTGGTACTAGGGGGCTTTGAAGGGTTTAGATTTAGTTTAGATTAAGACTTAAAATAATTTTTTTGAAATTCAATATAGCGGATGCAATATGGTGGGTTGAAAATTTTACCTTATTCGCATTTTTTCAGATTTGGTGTTAGAGGGTTTTTCGGGGTCGTGTATTACGAATATGAAGTTAATTTTTTACAACTATTAGGTTGATAAGATGCAATACGAGGGACAGAAAATTTTACACATTCCGATTTTGTCTAAAATTGATTTTGTGGGGTTCTTGAAGCATATACAAACTCAATATGCAGTATAAAATATATCGAGCTAAGAAATTTACATCTTAAGTTCTTTAAACATCGATATTTTAAGGTTTTGGGGCCTATATTGCAATCTAAAGTTAATTTGAAATTTAAGATAGTGGATTTACTATGACAGACTAAATATTCGTTTGACACAATTTTACTGATATTTGGAAAACTCTAAGAACCAAAGAATTTTTAGTGGTTCATTTTAGGGTAATTTACAACTTTGGATAAAACGGGTACTTTTTTGCCATCTTGGAGTCATTGCGAGGTACACTAATCTCGATTAGTACATAATTTATGGATATATTAAAGAATTCTAAGACTAAAAATAGAAAAATAAAATTATTATGAAAAAATTGAACCGACTTCTAAAAGTGCGCTACAAAGTGAAAAGTAACTATAAATTTTTATATAAAATTAAACTTTTTGAAGTCGGCGCCAAATTATTTGTAAATAAAATAAATAACTACTAATATATACAACTTATAGTAAGAAAGCAATAAAGTATTTTTAATCTGTTTATGCGTAATGCAATATAGTTAATTTTCCCTTTTTAGCGCACTTTTAGAAGTCGGTTCAATTTTTTTATAAAAATTTTATTAGTCTTGAACGTATAGTATAGTATACTTCGCAATGTTTCCAAGGATGCAAAAAATACCCCTTTTATCCAAAATTCTTGACCACACTAAACTAAATAACAAAAAATTCTCTTATTTTGAGAATAATTTTAGATTCCTAATATAAGCCTCCAAAAGACCTCTAATAATGATATTCAAGGAACTTGAGACATGTAAATTTTTTGTCTGATAGATTTTGTTCAGCATATTAAGTTAGAAGAAATTAAATCAAGAACCATAATATAGGTCACAAGAGCTCCCGAATATCAATATTGGATAAAATCGGAAAAATGTAAAATTTTTAGTCCCTGATATTTTAAAAATGAACTACAGATGCATAACCACTAACTTGACATATGAAACTGGACTGGAGGTTGTAAATAATGTTTGATGAATGGACGCGGAGGCTCCCCGAAAACCGTGGGTGGTGGGGGAAAACGAGTGTCTTACTCGGATTCAGGAGGTCATTTTACATAAGAATCAGCAGGAATGCTGTCATCGCCGATTCCCATGCAGACCGGTGTTCGCCAAATTGAATTTTTTTAAAATAAATTTCACTTCGTAGTCAAAAATCTCCCTTGCAAGTAACTTGATTTCTGTATAGTTCTATGTGAACATAGGTACTTATTAATTTTTCTAGTAAGCTGACTCATGGTTCCTTATTTGATACGCCACTGATGTATGCTAAATATCAATATCTAAAACAAAATCTGAATTATCTTGAAAATAGGTATTAAAAACCGTTCGATTAAAAACTGTAAAACGTTTTCTACAATACGTATTTTAGCAAGACGCTTATTAAAGAAAGTAACCATTTGATTAAATCAAACGAAATAAATAATACGTTTTAAGTATTACAGCATCAAGCTTTCTACAATATCCATTCTTACTTTTTCTATGTGTAATGTGCCGTTCACATCGGTAAAATACTAAAGTTTATTCATTTATATTTGCATTGTAACAAACGAGATTTAAATGACATGCTTGTTAGTAAATACGGAATATACAGATAAATATAATGGCCAGCATGGTAGCAAAAAGGAGTTAAGTAAAAGATGGAGATGAAAACCATACTAATAAATATAGCTCAACTGTAGAGTGGGCAAAACCACTCAGACGCTTAGGAGCTCTCTAAACTCTATAAATGAGCGAGACTACTGTTGTTGAAAATTAAAAAAAAAAAATTCATCCTTTTTTATATTTAAGTCGCTACATCTTAAGCATATATATATAATATATATATATATATATATATATATATATATATATATATATATATATGTATATATATATATATATATAAGAAGCAAAATGCGAACAGTAAATGCAAACTTCGTTCCAACCATATCCTTCCCGTGTTAGAGGTAGCACAGTTTGAACAAATTGCTAAGGAATACAATTTATCCTATTCCACCACCATCGAGATGGTGGCCTACCTGTACCACCATACTGAGAAGAAAGTCAAAGCTTACCCTCCCCGCCACAGTGATACGGCAGAGGTACATGTTTCGTCTCTCACTAGACTCATCAGGGCACCGACATGCACCTGCCTGTGCAAAGGACAGATTGGAAGGAAGCATGCAACACTGAACGCGGCTTCGCCAACCTCTCGCTGGATGGCGTATATATGTTTCTAGGGCTTTCACGGATTGATGGTGGTGGAATAGGATGAATTGTGTTTTATAACAATTTATTCTAACTGTGCAACCTCTAACACAGAAAGAATATGATGGAGAAAAGTTTGCAGTTACTGTTTCGCATTTTACTTCATTTACATACGGAGTTGCATATAGTTGTACGTTTGCTGAATGTGATTTCAGCACTACAACAGCATAATGTGGATATAACCACTGCTAATGCATCTCACATGGAGGATATATATATATATATATATATATATATATATATATATATATATATATATATATATATATATATATATATATATAATAAACAAGAGAAAAGTACAAGGCAATATTTTTCTCGCAGTTGTCAATAAACACACTATAGAACACAGATCGTAGCAAAATCAAATCGGGTAAAACAATAGTGCAATAGCTAATTTACACTCTATTTACAACGATCTACTTGCGAGATTGTTAAGTTAAACGTTTTGCAAGGTGATAGCCTTTCTTTTTGCACCTTTTAATATATTAATAATTTACAGAAGAGGTACTTAATAGAGATTTTATAGATTTTCAGCTGAATTAAACGATAATAAAATAGGAATTACCGAAAGAAAGTATTGCTAATTGTATTGATCTAAAAGTAAGAAATTTCTAAAAATATATATTAACTTACGTTGGATAAACGTGGAACTAAGGCTTTAAGTGGAAAATGAATTTTTGAATTGGCGTAACATTCACTACTTTAAGAGATCGCCTAAAAAATGAAAACATGAGCAACCCAAGACTAGGTCGTAAGTCAGTTTTCACCCAACAGCAGGAAGCTGAAATTGCTGAACAAGTTAAGTTGCTGAGTTCGCTATATTATGGACTCAATGTCGCAGATTTGCGTAAACTTGTTTACAAATATGCTGAGCTCAACAATATCAAAAACAATTTTGATGAAAGCAGTACAACAGCTGGATTGGATTGGGTACACGCCTTTATGAGACGCAATCCTTCAGTTTCTATACGCAAAGCTGAAGCGACAAGCTTAAACAGAATTTCTGCTTTCAACAAAGAAGAAATAACACATTTCTATGATAAACTTGGCGACTTAATGGAAAAACATAAGTTTATTCCCAACAATATATACAATTGTGATGAAACAGGTATCACCACGGTGACAGATCCAGGAAAAGTGCTCGCCGAAAAAGGATAAAGAAAAGTCGAATCTGTTACAAGCGGCGAACGAGGAAGCAACATAACAGTTATGTGTGTGATGAGTGCAGCGGGAAACTTTATACCGCCCATGTTTATTTTTCCCAGACAGAGAATGACGCCTTTATTAGAAAAAGATGGACCAGCTGGTGCATTATACACCAACTCGAAAAATGGCTGGATAAAGAAAACTTATTTGTCACTTGGCTCAAACATTTCGCAGCATTTGCAAAGCCTGCCCAAGAATCACCTGTGTTGTTAATTCTGGACAATCACAACAGTCATATTTCCTTTTTTGCAAGGAAAACCACATCACAATGCTTTCCATTTCCCACACAGTTCTCATGGAACACAGCCGCTGGATGTGTCTTTTCATAGGCCGCTGAAAGCTGCTGATAGGGATGAATGCAACAGGCACATGAAGACACATCTACTGTCTAAAATAACTCCATACGATGTTGCAAATATTTTCAACAAAGCATACGTACAAGTTGCGAATATAAGTAAAGCAGAATCTGAATTTCGAGCCACGGGAATTTACCCATTAAACCCAAATGTTTTCACTGATCAAGATTTTCTGGCAGCGTCGCTGATGGCACAAGAATCTGAACAAATCGCTGAAAACCAAGACCCAAATGTCCAGAATTTTGAAGATGCGCAGTCTGATGGTATTGACATAATTTCAGGACATATATCTACTTTCGCAGGACCATCAAACAAGGATCAATGCTTTAAATCTGTTGGTAACCAAGAACTTGTTGATGAGCAAAGAACCCCGGTATCCTTTGCTGCTATACCAACGACACCTACTATTGCACCATCTTCTAAGCCAGGTTAAACAAAGCGAAAACAACATGCTACCATATTAACTTCGACTCCTATGAAAATAATTTTAGAGGATAAAAAAAAGGAAAAAATAGCGAAACTCAATAAGCCTGGAATTGATGATAAATCAAGACCAAAAAAAGTTGTCAAAGAAAAGAAGAACAAACAAATGAAACAAAAATGTTACAAGAGAAAAATTTTACAAGAAAGTTCTTCAGAGAGTGAAGATGAAGAGCACCTTTGCGATGATGACAGTGATGACGAAATGAATGTGGATGATGAAGATTATAACAAATGAATTATTTGCGAAGAATTTGGAAAAAAAACGAGTTGTGGTATCGCTGCACCAACTGCGGACTGTGGGCTCATGCTATATGTTCAGGGTGGGATACGCCAGATGAATATATCTGTGATTTATGTGTTCAAACCTAAAATATTTCTATTTCTAATTTGTCGTACCTCTAGTAACTAATAATTATTTTATATTATGTTATAATAATTGAAGTTGATTTGCCATAGAAAACTTTACTATATTTGTTAAATTGAAAAGGGCTAATCTTACGTACAAATAGGGATAATTGATGCAAATTTGTGATTGTAGATTTTACTTTTATTTTTTAAGATTGATCTTATTATATTTCATTAATTAAAATGTATCTTACTTGTTATATTCCAAAAAACATGTTTGAGCGTCATTACCCCGTACCCCGAGCGGCATTACCCAAAGGCAGGGGCAATGCCGCTCAAACATATTTTTTTTTTAATGTTTTCCTACTACTAGTAGGTCAAAGATATATGCTTTTGTTGTTAAATTGTTGATTACTCGATAATTAAAGACTTTGCTACTTTTCTTAATTTTGATTTATATTAAATAAATTAAAAATTACATTATGTTTTTCTTAAGTGAACGCCATTACCCCTGGTTACCCTATTCAAAGCTTATTGTGCATATCAATTATTTGAGCATTTGGTCCTAATCTTTATTTTTAAAATTAATTGCTCCAAAACGAAAACTTAAGCTAAATAAATTGATAATCTTTACAGTAGTAAGTCCTCTATGAAGCAAGTCTTCAAATAATCTTAGTCTTTCAATGAATTATTTCATAATTATAACCAAAAAATTCATATTTTGTATAAAATTTCCAAAATTCTAGTATTTTTTATTTCGAAAATTCATTTGTATAAGTTTAATTTATTAGAGAAAAAGCACAAATCAAACGCATCAAAAAATTTCATTTCCTGTTTAAATTTTCCGGTTTCCCACTGTGCGGCAACGAAAATATTTCGACAATCCGGGACATACCGCTTTTAAAATTCCGTTTTGTTTCCGTATGAAACAGAAAACTTTCCTACATCGTTGTCAAACTTACTTTTTTGATATGGTTTTGTTTGCCTGTATCGAGGTAATGGCGATAATAATTGCTTTTTAGTTGTTATAGATGGATTACCTTGTAGATCAATTTAAATTTTAGGTTGATTTAGTGTATTAGAAAAGGAAGAAAAATTTCAGACTTAACGAAGGAAATACAGATATTATGAGATGAACTTATTCTAATGTTCTCCACCGAATTTCCTGTTAAAGATGTGCTTTTGTGTCATTGGTGTGCTTTTTCTACTTCAGTCTACTTTTTAGGAATGTATACAACACCCAGGACAATGAAGTTTTTTATCAACAACTAAGTTATATAGAAAATAGCCTAAACCCCAACGAAATCACATACATCTTAGGTGACTTGGGTGAAAGCAGTGAATGTGGTGACAGGCTGTTTAATTTTTGCCAGGATAACGACATGGTAATAACAAACACATGGTTTTAACATATCCAGGTGCTGATATTGGGTCAGACCGCAATTCTCTAATTACCTATATTAATGTTAAGTTTAAAAAGATAAAAGGAAGAACTCAGCTGAAAAAATTTAATAGCAGATATATGTTAAAAAAAAATCAGATGGAAATAGACCTCAACAACCACACGAAAGAGATAAATTTTACCAACAATGTAAAAGAAATGTCGAAATTATTTCATGATCTAATCTCAAGGTTATTGGAGAAACGTATTATAAATAACACCAAACGTAATAAACAACTATGGATGACTGAAGAAATATTAGTTCTCATGGAGGAAAGGAAAAAGTATAAGAACAACAGAGAGGAATATAAAAAGAAGCACAAAGTGCAGCAATACTTTCAACCTGCATAAGAAGGTTAGAGAAGTTTGTGGATTGTTCAATAAACACCTAATATTACCAGTAGACACAACAGGCAAACTTCTTATTGATGAACAAGAAATCCTTAATGTCTGGTTCTATATAACTGAATTATTTGATGACCAAAGACCAAACCTATCAAACGATGTACAAGGAGCTGAAGGACCGAGAATTCTGAAGTTAGAGGTTCTTTACGACATAAGACGTGCAAAATCTAGAAAAGCAAATGGCTCAGATGACATTCCAGTAGAACTCCTGCAATTGATCCATGATAACAATATCGATATTATTCTGTGGAGAAATACCGAAAGAATGGTTGAAATATGTTTTTATAACTCTACCAAAAAAATTACGTGCCAAAAGATGTAACAAATACAGGTTAATGAGCCTCATGAGTCACACTTTGAAGGTTTTCCTGAGTATTATTCACTGTAGAATATGGAATAAATGCGAAAGCAGCCTATATGATACCCATTGTGGGTTTAGGAATGCCTTTGGTACTAAAGAAGCGCTATTTGCTCTAAATATACTTCTCCAAAAGTGTGGAGACCAACGTAGAGACCTTCTTGTATGCTTTCTTGATTACGACATAACATTTGACAGGGTACAGCATGTGAAGCTCATAGATATACTGAAGAATGCTGGTGTAGATGCAGCTATTGTTTCGCATCATCATCAGTTCTAATCAATTAATGTCTGGGCAGGAATCATTGGCAATTTTTTGATTGGATCATTCCTATTGTCGGCATGACTGAATGGAGAACTTTATTTGGAGTTCCTCCAGTATGCTTTTCACGATTTAGTAGAGCACTTATCACTTGAAATCCGCAGAAACATGTATTACATGCACGATGGGGCACCGCCTCATTTCAGGCGTGCTGTGAGGGAGCACCTGAATAACGTCTATCCAAACTATTGGATAGTTAAAGTAGGACCTATTGCCTGGTTTCCTCGATCTCCCGGGCTAACGCCGTTTGATTTTTACCTATATATATATATATATATATATATATATATATATATATATATATATATATATATATATATATAAAATAGAATAAAATATTGGCGAAGCGGACGTGAAAATTTGTCAATCTACATGATTCTCGTGTTAAAAAGTGCGGAGCACTCCAAAATATGGAAAAACTCCGGGTCCGACAAATGGCGACAGCGCTGTTTCGTCCTAATATGGGACTCGTCAGGCCACCGCAGTCGGTACAAACCATCATCCCGCCTTTGCATCGTATAAAGCTGAATTTATAATCAAAACACAGCAAATAAGACGACAAAGGCAACATCTCGATGGTCCACTTAATAATACAAGAACCACACAGATTAACAAAGTTTGTAAAAGAACCGTCATATGGTGGCGCGACGGTGAATTAAAACAGAAATATGTAAAATCGAGTACACACATGTCGCCATCTGTCGGACCCGGAGTTTTTCCATATTTTGGAGTGCTCCGCACTTTTCAACACGAGAATCATGTAGATTGACAAATTTTCACGTCCGCTTCGCCAATATTTTATTCTATTTTTTTTTAAATTACACGGACAAAAACTTATCTACATATTTATATATATATATATATATATATATATATATATATATATATATATATATATATATATATATATATATAAATATGTAGATAAGTTTTTGTCCGAGTAATTTAAAATAAAATAGAATAAAATATTGGCGAAGCGGACGTGAAAATTTGTCAATCTACATGATTCTCGTATTAAAAAGTGCGGAGCACTCCAAAATATGGAAAAACTCCGGGTCCAACAGATGGCGACAGCGCTGTTTCGTCCTAATATGGGACTCGTCAGGCCACCGCAGTCGGTACAAACCATCATCTCGCCTTTGCATCGTATAAGCCATACTTATAATCAGAATACGGCAAATAAGACGACAAAGGCGACATCTCGATGGTCCACTCGATAATACAAGAACCATACAGATTAACAAAGTTTGTAAGAGAACCGTCATATGGTGGCGCGACGGTGAATTAAAACAGAAATATGTAAAATCGAGTACACGAAACGCGCTGCCCAAAAGATAGGGGTCGCATTTTTCGGTACTGGCAAGCAAGCATACCGCTATTTAAGCAGCCAAAGCCACGTGCCGCACCAAACGATCCCACCATGAGAGCATCGTTTAGCGTGTTTCAAAGCCAAACAAGTAAATAAATATGTAGATAAGTTTTTGTCCGTGTAATTTAAAATAAAATAGAATAAAATATTGGCGAAGCGGACGTGAAAATTTGTCAATCTACATGATTCTCGTATTAAAAAGTGCGGAGCACTCCAAAATATGGAAAAACTCCGAGAAAATACGAGAATCATGTAGATTGACAAATTTTCACGTCCGCTTCGCCAATATTTTATTCTATTTTATTTTAAATTACACGGACAAAAACTTATCTACATATTTATTTACTTGTTTGGCTTTGAAATACGCTAAACGATGCTCTCATGGTGGGATCGTTTGGTGCGGCACGTGGCTTTGGCTGCTTAAACAGCGGTATGCTTGCTTGCCAGTACCGAAAAATGCGACCCCTATCTTTTGGGCAGCGCGTTTCGTGTACTCGATTTTACATATTTCTGTTTTAATTCACCGTCGCGCCACCATATGACGGTTCTCTTACAAACTTTGTTAATCTGTATGGTTCTTGTATTATCGAGTGGACCATCGAGATGTCGCCTTTGTCGTCTTATTTGCCGTATTCTGATTATAAGTATGGCTTATACGATGCAAAGGCGAGATGATGGTTTGTACCGACTGCGGTGGCCTGACGAGTCCCATATTAGGACGAAACAGCGCTGTCGCCATCTGTTGGACCCGGAGTTTTTCCATATTTTGGAGTGCTCCGCACTTTTTAATACGAGAATCATGTAGATTGACAAATTTTCACGTCCGCTTCGCCAATATTTTATTCTATTTTATTATATATATATATATATATATATATATATATATATATATATATATATATATATATATATATATATAGGTGTAGATCAATTTCAATTTTAGATTGGTTTAGTGTATTAGAAAAGGAAGAAAAGTTACAGACTTAACAAAGAAACAACAATAGCACAAAACAGAAGCAAAATATTTATAGTAGATGTTCGAAATGTCGACTATCCATTTCCAAATACTTACATTTTTTTTTTCAAAACAATTGCTAACTTTGGACAACATTTGCGGGGTTACAGTTTGAAAAGCGTCACTTATGCATATTTTCATATCTTGTAGTGTTGTCGGGGGCACATTGTAGATAGTTCTTTTCATAAAAAGCAATCTGAAGGAGTTAAGTTCGGAGATCTCGAGGGTCAATTTTGAAATCTGTCCCTCTTAACTCATGTGTTTCAAAGTTGCCATTTAAAAATTGCCGAACTTCGCCTAAAAGGACATCTTCTAATAACAGTGGCAGTTGGTGTAAAAGAAAATCTCGAAACATTAAACTATTTAAAGGTCCTTCAAAAAAGTAAGGTCCAATTAAGTATGAACCCAGTATTCCTCCCCACACATTAGCCGACCACCTATTCGGGTTTCTTATAACTCTGTATTGATTTGGATTTGAATCAGAATAGTGATGGAAGTTGTGTCTATTCACAAAACCATTGTTATGAAAAGTATATTCATTCAAAAAAATGTTCATTTTCTGCCACTTTATCTAAACTAGAAACTGGTTTAATAATCTCACAAAAACGGCTAGTTTCTTTCAGGAAACCTCTGAACATAGACTCAAGAAGCCAACAAACAATTTTAATGACATTTTCAAAGGATAAAAATCATATCAATACGCTTTTCCTTTGGATAAATCTTCATTTTGACAAAGCAATAACACAACAATATTCAAATAATTCATTTCAATAAATGAAGTTTCAGAATTACAAAAAATAATACCGCTATTATATCAACAGGTTTTGCAGACTAAACTGACACATTAAATTAATTATCTGACGTTTCTAAATGCCATAGGTAACTAGATATATTAGAACATCTAATCAAAAAACACAAAATGGCGCAGAAAACGATTATTTGGCGTATTCTGTGAAAACGCGAAGACTTAGCTATAGAACACCCTTACTCCATTCGATAGGTATTTAAAAGATACATTTTCTGGTAAGTTAAAAAGTATAGCGTTCTATTTAAATTAATCAAGTTATAGCCACTTAAAGCTTTTTTTTATTAGTTTTAATTTTTGAACACCCTGTAAAATATAACAAGTTTCTTATAACTGGAATATAAAATATGATTTATTTTTACACTTCACTGTAAATTTCGAGTACATAACTGAAATACTTCTTAAGTATTTGAAACATGAAAATTAGGTTAGATTTTGTCAAAATTCAAATTATTTAAAAACCCTTAAGGTTTAAATACTATAAACCTTATTAAAATAGGCAGTTATTTTGATCAAACAATCCGAAAATGCAATAATATACAGGGGGTTCTATTTTAAAAAATACAACTCTGATAGTGTTAGAGTTTTTTGGACACTCTGTTATAAAATGAAAATAATTTTAAAAAGTAACTATATTAGACCATCATATGCCTCAAAAATAAAACTTTTTGAAGGTCACTTATAGCGTAAATAATCCTGTATACTTGAATACAAAAAGGCTAATCGCATTGTAAACTATATATCATTGTCATAATGTCACGTCAGAATTTTTAATGCTTAAGTTTGTAATAATACTATCCATACTACACTAAATTAGTCTTCAACACAATATACAAAGCCGGGGGCCAAACTTCAAATTTCCCCAAAGTTTCTTGACTTGTTCTCCAGTATTCCTCCCTAATTCCGTGTTCCGGGAGAATCGGCTCCGGGTCTCTCCGGGCCCTCCGGTCTAATCTGCATGTAAATTGGCTAATGTTTGGTTACGGCAACCGTATATAACCATCTTTACTGGATTTATTGACGCCTGTCGCTTTATTCTGGAATAGCGCCTTGCTTAAAATTACCCTGAATTTAAAGTTCATTGTTTTAACACACTTCCTAAATTATTTGGAAAGGGGTTTGGAAAAAAAACTAAATTTAAATGGCTTAAATAAAGAACCGAAAGAAAAACTCTATTTTCTTGTTTTCTTTCTCTAATTATTAAAATTAAGTGAAATCTTGGAAAATTTTCTTGATAATTCACTTACACACGCTCTATTTCTAGGTTTTAGATCACAATTGTGGCCTTATTTATTTAGAGTTTTTTCTTATTTTCCCAGAAAAAAAAAACAGCAAAAGACATTCCCTACTTCAAGGTCATTTTTATTTTTTTGTAAAAACACTGAATTTTCAGTTAATTAAATCAATCATTAAGTCAATTAAAAATTGACTAAAATGGGGTTGTCGGACTTGCATTGTCTTTATTTTTATTTATGTGGAAAAGGCGGGGGTTGGGTCTATTTTTCTGAATTTGAAGCTCTTGGAGAGAGGGGGGCGATCACAAGAAAAAACAAGTTGCCGACAGGAGGGGGGTATGCCAACAGCAGACACATTCCTAGTATAAGAGGCAGAATCGGGTCTATTTTCTTGAAGTCAAAGCTCTTGGGGTGGAGGCTATTGCAAGAAAAACAAGTTTTCAACAAGCGGGAGAGTGCTAGCAGCATATACATTCCTAATATAAAAGGCAGAATCGGTTCTATTTTCCTGAATTCAAAGCTCTTGGGAGGGGGGGGGTTGATCGCAATCATATACATTCCTATACTCTATTCAAGAACTAGAGAGAGTAATAAAACTGGTACCGAAACCTCCAACGTACCTGCTCCAGCGCCACAGGTAACTGAGGCAGGCGCGGATCCAAGGGGGGGGGCGGTGGGGGGCGATCGCCCCCCCCCCCCCCCCCCCCCCAAGAGCTTGGAGTTCAGGAAAATAGACCCGATTTTGCCTCTTATACTATAGTTTATTCAAGAACTAGAGAGAGTAATAAATCATTTTTTACCTTTTTTTTTTCTTCGCAAACTACCTATGTTCTTTATTCCGATGTCTTTGGCAAAATCTGTAAGACACATATATTTTTCATAGGAATTGGTTAGTTCAGGTTAGTTTTTTATAATCAAAATACCGGTCTAAAATAATGGACTATTTGGTTAGGATAACAATAGATATTTGGATGTGAAGTGTTAAAAAGGATTTTAATCCTTGTCATAGGCGTCGGAAAGAGGTTTATTTTATCACTAAGTATTTATAGCATAGAATATTATTTCGGTTAGAAACTTAAAATAAAAAGTTTTTATATTATTTTCTTTCTTATGATTTCTTAATAATTCACATACATTAGAAAATATAGATAATTTTGACATATTTAACACAAATTACTACAGTATTTTTATTATTTTTAATTTTGGCATAGAAACCGTTTTAGGTACATTCAGACTAAAACGTAGCCTTTTTCTCTCAAAAAAATTCTAAGTTATAATTTAAATACTTACAAAATACCCATTATCAAAAATGCAAGAAGTTAAACACATAAAAAAATCAATTCGTCCATATAATATTAAAATTTTGTTGAAGCTATCGGTCATTTTATTATTAATTAAAAACATTTTTAGGATATTTGACGTTTCAGTTTATTTATTTCTTAAACCATCTGCAGAATTAAAATTAAACACTAAAAAGGGATTCAAATGTAATTAATTTTTATATGTTACAGAAAATTTAAATAATAAATTGTGTTTACGTTGGTAAACATTACGTATTTAATTTGTAATCAAAGTCAGTGAAGCTATCTTCGCTCAAATTAAATATAATTGGTTCCTCTATCTCACCGATCATGAGATCGAGTTTCCCCATTTTCTTTTATTCTTTTATTATCTGGATTTTTCCCAATTTTCTGCACTAACTTTATTCAAAAAAAATAAGTTCAGTTAAATTACTAATTTTGTAAGTTGTGTTATTTCTAGCAACTCTACCTTGTACTTGAGAGAGATTTTCCTTCTCCAACGGACATTTTCCGGACGATCTATAAGAACGGATTTCCTATCTGGTTTTTCCCAGCAAAAATCAAGTTCTCTGAGCAATATCTAGAGCTCGGTTCTTTAAATTTCAGGTAAATCCCGATCTTCATTGATTTTAGTTAGAATTTTGTCGACGGTTGGGATTTGCTTCTCATAATAAAATATACGTCCAACTCCTTTTAGTACAGTTTGTGTGATCGAATGTAGCTTGGGAGTACTAACAATTCCAGTCGTTTTTTTCTCCTTCAGTATTCGGTACATAGTAGATTTTCCAACTCCTGTCATGTTGGAATACTTCTCAATAGAACTTTTAACATTATTATCGAGATATTGTTATCTTAAGGCATCATCAACGTTCATCGTAATAAGTTTTTTCTTGAAGAAAAAATGCCCTGGTTTAACGATTTTGGAATAAATATAGATGTGGAAGCCATATCTTTTGGGTATCTCACTAATCTCAAATAATATATAAAAACAAGTACAAACAAGATAAATCACTAAGGATGCACTGTAAAGTGTACTTTGCTCACTGACAGAAATTAAATTAAACTATCAGAAATTTTATTGCTGCGGTAAATTTATAAAAGCTTATAATATTTAAATATAATTAAATATAATTAGATTTATGGCAGTCCTCAGTTACTTGCGCACTGGAGCAGGTACGTTGAAGGTTTCGGTAACAGTTTTCTTACTCTCTCTAGTTCTTGAATAGAGCATAGGAATGTGTATGCTTGCGATCGCCCCTCCCTTCCCAAGAGCTTTGAGTTCTGGAAAGTAGAATCGATTCTGCATTTTATATTAGGAATATGTATGCTGCTTATACTCCCCCCCGTCCCCCGTTGACAACCTTGTTTTTCTGGCAATAGCCCCCCCACCAAGTGCTTTGAATTCAGGAAAATAGACCCAATTCTGCCTCTTATACTAGGAATGTGTATGCTGCTCGCATCCTCCCACCGGTCGGTAACTTGTTTTTTCTTGTGATCGCCCCTCCCCCCTCCATTCTTCAAGAGCTTGAAATTCAGAAAAATAGACCCGACCCATCCTGTCTTTTATATTAGAAATGGGAATAATATCACCGCCCCCCCCCCCAAAGAGAGAGGCTGGATCCGCCCCTGAACTGAGGACTGCAATAAATCTAATTCTATTTAATTATTCAAGTATATTTAAATATTATAAACTTTTATAAATTTACTGCAACAATAAAATTTCTGATAGTTCAATTAAATTTCTGTCAGTGAGCAAAGTACACCTTACAGTGTGTCCTTAGTGATTTATCTCGTTTACCCTTATTTTTATATATCATTTGAGATTAGTGAGATACCCCAAAAGATATGGCTTCCACTTCTATATTTATTTCAAAATCGTTTAACTAGGGCATTTTTTCCTCAACGAAAAAATTTTACGATGAATGTTTATGATGCCTTAAGATATCAAAATCTACATAATGTTAATAGCTCTGTTGAGATGTATTCCAACATGACAGGAGTTGGAAAATCTACTGTGTACCGAACACTGAAGGAGAAAAAACTACCGAAATTGTTAGTACTCCCAAGCCACATTCGATCACAGGCAGACGAAAAACCTCGTTGGAAGAAGAGATGAAAACTGCAGTAAAAGGAGTACATATATTTTATTATGAGAAGTAAATCCCAACCGTCGACAAAATTCTAATTAAAATCAATGAGGATAGCGATTTACCTGAAATTAAAAGAACTGAACTCTGTAAATTGCTCAGAGAACTTAATTTTTGCTAGGAAAAACCAGATAGAAAATCTGTTCTTATAGATCGTCCGGAAACTGTCCGTTGAAGAAGGAAATATCTCTCTCAAGTAAAAGGTAGAGTTGCTAAAAATAACACAACTTACAAAATTAGTAATTTAACTAAACTTTTGAAAGGTTCTTTTGAATAAAGTTACTGCAGAAAATTGGGAAAAATCCAAATAATAAAAGAATAAAAGAAAATGTGGAAACTCGATCTCATGATCGATGAGATAGAGGAACCAATTATAATCAATTTGAGCGAAGATAACTTCACTAACTTTTATTAGGAATTATATACGTAAAATAAAAATATATAAAATAATATATAAACAACATTAAACAATAAAATACAACAAAAACAAAAATTTAAATACCAAATTGTGTAAACACATTTGGTATTTAAATTTTTGTTTTTGTTGTATTTTATTGTTTAATGTTGTTTATATATTATTTTATATATTTTTATTTTAGTGTGTTTCACTCTTTAATTTTATATATATTTAATTCCAATTAGCCGTAAGTTTTTTATTATTTAATTATTGTATTTGTGTTTTTTTCTTAAGCGTGTAGAATTAACATGTTTATTTAATTTTTTTGGGGCTATCGGATTTCGATATAATAAAATAAATTAAATTAAGATATCAGTACAATAGAAATAAAAATAAGTAAATCTAATTTTAACTGTAATATATAAAAATTAATTACATTTGAACCCTTTTTAGTGTTTAACTGTAATTCTGCGGATGGTTTAAGAAATAAATAAACTGAAACGTCAAATGTCCTAAAAATGTTTTTAATTAATAATAAAATGACCGATAGCCTCAAAAATATTTTAATATTTTATGGACAAATTAATTATTTTATATATGTTTAACTTTTTGTATTTTTGACAATGGGTATTTTGTAAGTATTTAAATTATAACTTAGAATTTTTTGAGAGAATAAGGCTACGTTTTAGTCTGAATGTGCTTAAAACGGTTTCTATGATAAAATTAAAAATAATAAAAATACAGTTGTAATTTGTCTTAAATATGTCAAAATTATCTACATTTTGTAATGTATGTGAATTATTAAGAAATCATAAAAAATAAAATAATATTATAAAAACTTTTTATTTTGGTTTATTACCGAAATAATATTCTATGCCATAAATACTGTGTGATAAAATAAACCTGCGTTCGACGCCTATGACAAGGATCAAAATCCTTTTTAACACTTCGGACTTCCAAATATCTATTGTTATTCAACCCAAATAGTCCATTATTATAGATCGGTATTTTTGATTATAAAATTTCTAACCCATTCCTATGAAAAATATATGTGTCTAACAGATTTTGCTAAAGAGACCAGACTAAAGAACACAGGTAGTTTGTGAAGAATAAAGTGGTAAAAAATAATTTATTACTCTCTCTAGTTCTTGAATAAACTATAGTATGAGAGGCAAAATCGGGTCTATTTTCCTGAACTCTAAGCTCTTGGGAGGGGGGGATAGCCCCAACCGTCTCCCCCTTTGATCCGCGCCTAGATCGAAGTAACTATATGAAGCTTTGGTGTAGCCATATTTTTTAATCGTCTACGAAAACCCACGAAACTGTTGTTATTCAGTAAAGACCAGGTGGAGTCGGGACAACCTTGATGCCATGGAAAGATGTGGCGAAAAACAAAGATATTTCACGCGACGTCCCCGAAGTTATCGATCTACAATATCTCTTAAATTAGCGTATAATAATTTTAAACAGTTTACGGAATTCGAATACAACATTATTAGTAATATAAATGACGTTTTTACTGTATTTTTTACCATTAACCAGTTAAAAACTGGGTAAACACACGTAAAGTAACAGACACCGCACCATCAGGCGTCAATCGTTGAAGACACCAGTGGCATCCTCTGCGGGCCGTTTCCTCGAGGTCTCCAGCAAATGGCCCAAGCAGATGGGATACGACGGACGGCGCGTGCCACTCGGCCGACTCAGCTGGTCCCCCCCAGGTGCCCCGCACCTGCCGCACCGGGACATTTGCCGCTAATTATCGAAAGATTGGACCTGGTGAAATTCATCGTAACATATATTTGTTAAGCATGTTTTTTTTTAATTCATAAAAGAATGAATCGATTGCGCCGGTGTTGGAATAAAGAAGACGCTGAATTTTTTCGTTTGTAAAAATAATTATGTGGAGTTTATTTAATGCGTTGAATTAATAATTATTCCAGCTTTGAAAAAATTGAAGCAGAAATTAATTTTTGCGTCTTTATAAGGTAAAAGCAAGTCGCAATTTGAAGAGTATACAAAATAATTTCGAATTATAATGAAATAGGACATTTAGAGAATCTATTGAAAGCCAGAAGACCAAGAAGAAAATCAATATATATGTTTATTATTAAAGTCCGGATTAAACGTCTTAGTAAAAGTCCGGAGTAGGCCTTCCAAATCTTTTTATTTCAGCCTTATCAATTAATGACCGACCACAGAATGGCTCTAACTTCCAGTTATACCGGAAATAGATGTCAACATGCTTATTTTAAATTGAACGTCCTATATATTATTGCATTTTTGAGTTCCACGTAAAATTCTAGACATATTTCATCTATAATGTTCTATAGTTAAGTCTTACCGTTTTCTTCTTCTTATTGCGCCCTCTCTTTCCGAAGGTTGGCGATCCAAATGGCAATTGTGGCTCTGGAAGCTGCAGCACGAAATATGTCTGTAGATGAGCGATCAAACCATCTCCTCAGGTCTTTCAACCATGAATTCTGGCGTCTTCCTACTGATCGTTTACCCTGAACTTTACCCTCTATAATGAGTCGAAGTAGCTCATATCTTTGACCTCTCAGCACATGACCCAAGTATTGAATTTTTCTCTCTTTAATGATGTTTAGCAGTTCTTTTTGTTTATTCATGCGCTGGAGTACTTCGTTGTTAGTGATCCTTTGCATCCATGAAATTCGCAACATCCGCCTATATATGTACATTTCAAAAGCCTCTATTCTTTTTTCTGTTTGTGGGTCCATTGTCCAACTTTCGCATCCGTAGAGTAAGGTAGAGAAAACGTAGCATCTGACCATACGAGTTCTGAGCTCTAGACTAAGGTCTGATCTTGTAAAAAATGTTTTCATGCTCATTAGTGTTTTTCTCGCTTGTTCGATCCTCGATAAAATTTCCTTCTTCGGGTTACACTGGCTGTTGATATTAACTCCTAGATATTTCATTGATGTTACCTGTTCTATTGTTTGTCCCTTGACATGCAGACGTACATTTATTGGCGCCTTTGAAAATACCACTATTTTGGTTTTAGAGACGTTCAGATGTAAGCCGAACATTTCGCTATGATGTACTACGGAATCTATTATGCTTTGTAGCTCTTGTACGCTGTTTGCTATTAGGACGGTATCATCAGCGTACCGAATGTTGTTGATCATAGTTCCGTTAAACTTGATTCCACCTTGGGCATCGTCTAGTGCTTCTTTAAATATGGACTCGGAATACAGATTAAACAGGAGCGGAGATAGCACGCAGCCCTGTCGGACTCCCCGTCTAATCCACATATCTCCGGATGTTGTTTGTTCTACTTCGACTGTTGCCGTTTGGTGCCAATAGAGTTCTGAGATAATGCGTAGGTCTTGTTCGTCGACGCCGGTTGTTCTCAGAATTTCAATCATCTTTTGATGGTTAACGCAGTCAAATGCCTTTCGATAGTCTATAAAACATGCATATACATCCACGTTCATGTCTCTGCAGCGTTGTGTCATTACATTTAGGGAGAAAAGAGCTTCTCGTGTTCCCATTCCGTTTCGAAATCCGAATTGAGTGTTATCCATCTGATCTTCGCACTTCCTGTAAATTCGTGTATGGATGATTCTGAGAAAAGTTTTAAGGACATGAGACATCAGACTTATTATCCGGTAATCATCGCATTGTGAGGAATTAGGTTTTTTTGGCAGTGTTATAAATGTTGACTTTAGCCAGTCTAATGGTATTTTGCCGGAGTTGTATATGTTATTGAATAATGATGTTAACAAGTCTAGGCTTTTGCTTTCGTTGTCTGCAATTAATTTAAGTATTTCGACGTTGATTTTGTCTGGACCGGTAGCTTTACCATTTTTCTGTGCTTTAATTGCATGGCGAACTTCTTCTTTAGTTATTTCCGGGCCTTTTTCATTTATTTGACTGACTGCGGGTGGTGGAACACTGGGTCTATCATCATCGAAAAGTATTTGAATGTATTCTTTCCATCTCTCTAGTTTATCTACTGTCCCCAGAATTACCTCGTTATTATTCCCTCTTAAAATTGTTTCTTGCCGCTTTCTGTGTCTGCCTGTCATTTCTTTTACTTTCTTGTGGACGTTAAAGGTGTCATATCTTTTCTGAAGTTGTTCGATTTCTTGACATTTTGTTGACATCCAATCTTCTTTAGCTTCCCTGCACTTTTTCCTAACCGTTTTGGACATATTTAAATTATTAGGTCAAAAATTACGTTTGCGGACCAAAACTTAATTATAAATTTTTCCTAGAAGTAGGTTTTTATTATTTAATGTAGGTTAGTTTTCTTATAGACGAAGATTGATTTTAGTAGTACTTTTATGCTATTTTGAAAATTATTTGTACCGAGTGGTCAAAAAAAAAAAAAAATATATTTAAAAAATCGTCAAAAACTGGTTTATTTCTATTTCTTTTTGCTTTGGATCCAAATTTCTTGAGGTTTTCTGTAATCCTTTTAACAGTAAGTGGTGTTGGTTTCTGTTTCTGCGGATATCGGATCGCGATTGTATCGGATGTTCTTGAAATAACTCTATCACATTCCCCATAAATAATAAATAAATTTAAATAATTTTCGTGCGTGTAATTTAATCGCCCCAGCATGATTATTATTAATTAATATCAAATGGCAAGAAATAGTGACAATTCTGTAGGGTTGGATTGTTTTATTTTCGCCACGTCTCGCCGTAATGACCAACTAATAACAAAATTTAAAAGCCGTATAGTATTTTTACAATAGAAAAATGCTGAATTGCCAATATTTTGAAAATTACAAATTTTTGGAATAGACAACCTCATACAAAGTTACCCTTATTTTTAGTGCTTAATATGATAAAATTATTCTTATGCTTATGCTATTTGATGATTTTTTAAATATAATTTTTATTCTTCTTTTTGACCACTCTGTACTAATAATTTTCAAAATATCATAAAAAGACTACTAGAGTCGCTTTTCATCTACAAGGAAACTAGCCCAAAATTAAATAATGAAGACTTTCTCATAGGGAAAATTTTTAGTTAAGTTTTGGTCCGGAATCTTGAAAATATTTTAGCCGACTGTCCCCCATGCACGTTAGTACACTGTCAAATTTTCAGATTCTTCTTAATTGTAGTTTTCCCACAATCGATTGACAAATTTCCCAGAGAATTACACTGTAAAATTCAAAATTTGAAGCCTTTAGAAAAAAAATTATGTACGCCAGCGAATTTTACGTTAAAACTCTACAATAGTCTGTTATTTTTTTTTTTTACTTTTTTCTTAACTTATATATTAACTAAGATGTGAGATTGAAAATTTCCATTTCGTTCTGTATGCTAAAAAGAGAGAGGGCAAGAAAAATTTTGTTTGCTGCATCTTTTGTTTAATATAAATGAAGCACAGGTTCGCGAAAATCGCAAGTCTGTATCTTTAGAAATAATGCAAAGGTTTTGAAAACCCTATAAAGTAGATTAGTGGAAAAAGCTATATTTAATTATGAAGAAGGTTACACCCACAGTGAAACTTGGTAGAGGCAGCGTTTTTCTATGAGATTATTTCTCATGAAATGGGATGGAACATTGAAACTTAATTAATTGAAAATAATATAAGCACTTAGTTGTTCTACTTTTGTCCAATCAGGGGTGGATTCAGCCTCTCTCCTTGGGGGGGGGGGAGGAGGGCGGTGATATCACAAAAGTACAATATGGCAAGCGAAAGCAGGTTGTCGACGAGGGGGGGGGGGCAAAAAAACACCAGCAATATTCCCATTTCTAGAGTTCAAAGCTCTTGGGAGGTGGCTATCGCAAGAAAAACAAGTTGACATTGGGGGGGGGGGGGGGGAATGCCAGCAGCATAAACATTCCTAATATAAAAGGCAGAATCGGCTCTATTTTCCTGAACTCAAAGCTCTTGGGAAGGGGAAGGGCGATCGCAAGCATACACATTCCTAAACTCTATTGAAGAACTAAAGAGAATAATAAAACTCAAACGTACCTGCTCCACTGCCGCAGGTAACTGAGGACTGTCGCAAATCTAATTATATTTAAATATTATAGGTTTTTATAAATTTACTGCAAAAATAAAATTTCTGATAGTTCAATTTAATTTCTGTTAGTGAACAAAGTACACCTTACAGTGTGCCTTAGTGATTTATCTTGTTTGTGCTTGTTTTTATATATTATTTGAGATTAGTGAGATACCCAAAAGTTATGGCTTCCATATCTATATTTATTCCAAAATCGTTAAAACAGGGCATTTTTTCCTCAACGAAAAACTGATTACGATGAATGTTTATGATGCCTTAAGATATCAGTATCTAGATAATAATGTTAAAAGCTCTGTTGAGAGGTGTTCCAACATGACAGGAGTTGGAAAATCTACTATGTACCGAATACTGAAGGAGAAAAAAACGACTGGAATTGTTAGTACTCCCAAGCCACATTCGATCACAGGCAGACGAAAAATCTCGTTGAAAGAAGAGATGTAAACTGCAATAAAAGGTGTTATACATACATTTTATTATGATAAGCAGATACCAACCGTCGACAAGATTCTAATTAAAATCAATGACGTTCGGGATTTACCTGAAATTAAAAGAACTGAGCTCTGGAAATTGATCAGAGAACTTAATTTTTGCTGGAAAAACCAGATAGCAAATCTGTTCTTATAATTCGTCCGGAAAATTTCTGTTGGAGAAGGAAATATCTCTCTCAAGTAAAATGTAGAGTTGCGAGAAAAAAACAATTTACAAAATTAGTAATTTAACTGAACTTTTGAAAGATTTTTTTGAATAAAGTTACTGCAAAAAATTGGGAAAAATCCATATATTAAAAGAATAAAAGAAAATGTGGAAAAACTCGATCTCATGATCGGTGGGATAGAGGAACCAATTATAATTAATTTGAACGAAGATAGCTTCACTGACTTTGACTACGAATTAGATACGTAATGTTTACCAGCGTGAACACAATTTATTATTTAAATTTTCTGTAACATATAAAAATTAATTATATTTGAATCCCTTTTTAGTATTTAATTGTAATTCTGCAGATGGTTTAAGAAATAAATAAGCTGAAACATCAAATATCCTAAAAATGTTTTTAATTAATAATAAAATGACTGATAGCCCCAAAAAATTTTAATAGGATATGGGGATGTAAATAATTACCCCTTGGATCCGCGCCTGTGTCCAGTAATGTAAAAAGTAAGTAAATTTTAAACGAAATTATTGCCAGTTTATGTCAGGTGAAGATTTAATCTCATCTCTGTGTTTTTCTACCTTTTCATTACAGTAAAAATTGCAATTTGTTGCAATTTGCGCCACTTTTACGGTAGAATGGGCGATCTCGATTAACTACTTACCAGTATATCTGGTTTACAAAGAGTGTAAATTATGGACCTTTATTATTTTTATCATACTAGCTGGGTTATTCGTCTTCGCTTAATGTAGTCCAATGAAAAAAGCGGGAAATAATGATATCTTTGTGAAGTTGA
This sequence comes from Diaprepes abbreviatus, assembly GCA_034092305.1. Taxonomy (NCBI): domain Eukaryota; kingdom Metazoa; phylum Arthropoda; class Insecta; order Coleoptera; family Curculionidae; genus Diaprepes; species Diaprepes abbreviatus. The sequence continues at coordinate 1,706,641 of JASJET010000310.1, forward strand.
GGCTTATATAAAACATACTTAAAAAATACAGTGCTACATTGTAGTGGTAATACAGTGTTTTTGCAGGAAAAGTGTCGATAAATTTGAATGAAATTAATATGAGTACAATATATGCTTGTATTCAGGGGCGGATCCAGCCTCTCTCTTTGGGAAGGCGGTGATATCACAAAAGTATAGTATGGCAAACGAAAGTAAGTTAACGATAGGGAAGGAGAGACACCAGCAACATTCCAATTTCTAGTGTAAAAGGCAGGGTCTATTTTCCTGAATTCAAAGCTCTTGAGAGATAGCTATCGCAAGAAAAACAAGTTGACAATGGGGGAGGGGGGGGGGGAGTGCCAGCAGCATAAACATTCCTAATATAAAAGGCAGAATTGGTTCTATTTTCCTGAACTCAAAGCTCTTGGGAAGGGGAGGGGCGATCGCAATCGTAGACATTCCTATACTCTATTCAAGAACTAAAGAGAGTAATAAAACTGTTACCGAAACCTCCAATGTACCTTTTCCAGTGCCGCAGGTAACTGAGGACTGCTGTAAATCTAATTATATTTAATTATATTTAAATATTATAAGCCTTTATAAATTTACTGCAACAATAAAATTTTTGATAGTTCAATTTAATTTCTGTCAGTGAGCAAAGTACCCTTACAGTGTGTCCTTAGTGAATTATTCTTGTTTGTGCTTGTTTTTATATATTATTTGAGATTACTGAGATACCCAAAAGATATGGCTTCCACCAGGTCATTTTTTCCTCAACAAAAAACCTATTAAGATGAATGTTTATGATGCCTTTAGATATCAATATCTAGATAATAATGTTAAAGGGTTTGTTGAGATGTGTTCCAACATGACAAGAGTTGGAAAATCTACTATGTAACGAATACTGAAGAAGAAAAAAACGACTGGAATTGTTGGTACTCCCAAGCTTCATTCGATCACAGGCAGACGAAAAACCTCGTTGGAAGAAGAGACGTAAACTTCAATAAAAGGAGTTGTACATACATTTTATTATCAGAAGCAGATCCTAACCGTCGACCAAATTCTAACTAAAATCAATGAAGATCGGGATTCAGGTAAATTACAAGAACTGATTTCTGGAAATTGCTCAGAGAACTTAATTTTTGCTAAAATGTTCCCAGCTGTATATTTTTCAATAACGTTGAAATGAAGCGAGACTTGTTGTAAGTACTTCCCAGAAATTGTTATATCGTTTACATTCTTCAAAAAAAAGGAGGAGATATGATAGTCACCTACCAACTATGGAGTAGCAGACAGATGTTGCTCAAGGTTATACGGTCGAACGGAATTAGGGACTGAGTATAAATTTATTGAGAATCATAAAATTTGTACGCATTTCAGTGTACGTATTACACCAACCAATATTTCCATATTTTCACTTATATTAAACGTCTGATGATGTATTCAGGTCTCGTAAGAGTGCATATTAGTATTTTTGATGTTTAAAATCGCGATATACTAGGAATAGTGATTTGTAGGCGCAAAAATATAAGAACAATTTTTGTAGAAAATTGCATGATCTACAACTTGGGGGACGAGTCTATTTTTCTGAATTCGAAGCTCTTCTAGGGGGAGGGGTGATTGCCCCTCCTTTGGATTCGCACCTTCATCTATCTCGCTGACTTTTATATACGCTTCAAGCTCCCTCTTAGTAATCTGAATGCACAAAATTATATGTTTTTTTTTAAGTTTTGGGGGAACGGGGGGGGGGGGAGATGAACAGGTGCAAAAATTATTTTTCAATTTTTTCGGCTCTTGTTGAAGTTGCGACAGAAGTGATATCAACGTAAAGGGCGCCTTGAGCACTACAATTGTGTTTTTTATGATTTTTGTCATAACTACAACGGTTACGATATATATATATATATATATATATATATATATATATATATATATATATATATATATATATATATATATATATATATGATGAAATACTACTTGTTGATAGCGCTAAAAAACAATAGAAACATTACATTTCATTACGATTAATTACAGCATGTAGTTTTTGATTTGAACTCGACAATATTTTATAATTTATAAAAAAAAAACAATATAAAAAACTTGTGAAGCCATGTTTCTTCATCGCCTACGAAAGCCCACTCAACTTCCCGACTAAAGGTGCAACGTAAAAAATATACGAGGATGCTTCGATAAGTTCTCGGCCTGAAACAGAGAGGGCGCTAGTAGGATCAAATAACTATAATATTTTGTAAGCATTAACCTTGAGATGACGCCCTGCAAAGTTTCAGATGTTTGGGTTCAGTTGTTTGTTTGTGGCGATCGAGTATACACTTAAGGTTCGATATTTTGTGAAAGATTGATAAAATTTAAGTTCGAGCGGTTATAAAGTACTTTGTTTTAAAGTGCTTAACTTCTACGGACATTAAAAATGAGTTAGATTCTACTTTAAAGGACTCTTTTCCTTCGTTTTTGACAGTAAAAAAATAGGCTGCTGAATTTAATCGTGGTCGAACATCAATTCAAAATGATGAGCGCTCGGGATGCCAAAAAACCGCTACAACTGACGAAACTGTCACAAAAATTCACAATGTCATACTTCATGACCGCCGACTGGAAGTACGAGAGCTTGCTGGTATAGCAAACATCTCCATAGATCACGTCCACAAAATTTTACATGATGTTCTTGGCATGAAAAAGCTTTCTGTGCGATGGGTGCCGCGTTAGTTAACAGTCGACCAAAAACGCCTTCGAATGAACACTTCGCTAGAGTGTTTGGACTTATTTAGACGCAATCCTGCTGAGTTTCTTCGACGTTTTATAACAGTAGATGAAACATGTATTCACCATTACACGCCAGAGACAAATCAGCAAATTAAACAGTGGTTTGAGGCAGGGGAAAGTGCGTCAAAAAAAGCAAAAACGGTCCCGTCTGCAGGAAAAGTCATGGCAACAGTTTTTTGGGATTCACATGGCGTGATGCTTATAGACTCTTTAGAATAAGGCAAGACCATCACCGGGGAGTATTATGCTTCACTACTGGACCATTTGCAGCATGTGATTAAGGCTAAATGTCCTCATCTTGCCAAAAAAAAAGTGGTTTTTCATTAGGATAACTCGCCTGCACACAGATCTATGGTTGTTGCTGCAAAACTCACACACTCACATCTGCCTCCCAGCGATTACTTTCTCTTCCCAAACTTGAAAAAATGGCTCGCTGGACGAAAATTCCCTTCAAATAACGAGGCCAGATCAGCGACAACCGCTGATTTTGCAGAATTGAACAAATCGCATTATACTACAGGAATTAAAATGTTAGAACATCGTTGGTCTAAATGTACTGAAGTACAAGGAGACTATGTTGCAAAATAAATAAAAACGTTTTCAAAAATCTTTTGTTTTCTTTATCAGGCCGAGAACTTATCGAACCATCCTCGTATATTAGGGTTAAAAGGGATACTTTTGAAGATGAAATAGATATCATATAGTGGTGAATATGTCTTCATGTATCTCAGTAATATATGTGTTTCATTATATTTCCATAACACCCTGTATATATATTTAATTTATTTTCCAATTTATATTTACCTACACACATTAACTTTTTTTATGCGAAATGACATTATATGAAACCTTAAAAACAAGACGTTAATAAGAAAACGATTCAACCTTCTAATTTCAAATAATTATGTTATTTGTTATTGTATATCCTTCCACATATACTTGATATTAAATTGTTCTTATTTATTATTCCATACAAAAGGTCGGTAATAAAGATTTCTACGAACTCTCATGGCCGGCCGCGATATTCGTTTAAAAATTCGCTGAAAAAGGAAAACAAAAGCGTATCACAGCCAGGTCGACCGCCATCATCGGGATATAATTAGCAGTAGTTCACAATGAATAAATAACAAACATATAAATAATAATGGAATCGCTTTTAAATTCTTTTAAATTACAATTAATTTAATAATTAGAGGTTTTCTTATGTACTCAGTATTCTTTTGAAGTCGGTGCTAAATTAGAATTTTATAAAAAATTCCTGCAAACTACACCAACACTCTTTTAATTAAGATAAGAATAAAAATACGAGAGCCGTCTTTGATATTTTGAGAAATAGCAACACTGGTGTTGCTAGGTAACGTTTGACATATCCATCGTAAAGTTTGACATTTTAAATAGTATATAAAGGGTGTTTTTTATAGAGGTATAGACCTTTTAAATGGAATAAAACAAAGATGAATTTTTTAAATTGACATGAAATTTACTTTATTCGAAAGATAACCTTCTGGCATTATAATTTAAATATGACTTCTGGCATATGACCGCCACGGCTAGCTCGGACGTAGTCTAATCTGGAGGTCCAATTTTCAATGACTTTTTCCAACATTTGTGGCCCTATATCGGTAATAACGCGGCGAATGTTGTCCTCTAAGTGATCAATCGTTTCGGGCTTATCGGCGTAGACTAGCCACTTCACATATCCCCACAGAAAATAGTCTAGCGGCGTTAAGTCGTACGATCTTGGAGGCCAATTCACGGGTCCGAAACGTGAAACTATGCGGTTACCAAACGTTTCCTTCAATAAATCAATTGTGGCACGAGCTGTGTGACATGTTGCGTCGTCTTGTTGAAACCACAGCTCCTGCACATCATGGTTGTTCAATTGATGAACGAAAAAGTCAGTCACCATTGACTGTAACGTTCTAACCAGCATCGTTTTTAAAGAAGTACGGACCAATGATTCCACCATCCCATAAAGCACACCAAACAGTCAGTATTTCTGGATGTAACGGTGTCTCAACATACACTTGAGGATTATCATCACTCCAAATACGGCAGTTTTGTTTATTGACGTATCCATTCAAACAAAAGTGAACTTCATCGCTTAACAAAATTCGCTTATGAAAATCGGGATCAACGGCAATCTTGTTTTGGCTCCATTCACCGAATCTACGCCTGGCTAGGTGATCGTGTGGCTTCAATTCTTGCACGAGTTGGATTTTGTAAGCACGCAAACCAAGATCTTTCCGCAAAATCTTCCATAAAGTGAATGGACACATATCCAATTCCTATGCACGATGGTGGATAGACTGATTCGGGTCTTCCTCTACGCTACGCTCTACAGCAGCAATGACTTCTTCTGTACGCACTGTATGACGTCTTTGTGGATGCGTATTATCATTTAGAGTAAACGTGGTGCGAAAACGTTCCATAGTTAATCGAATTAATTGCTCTGATGGACGATTATGTTGACCGTTAAATGGACGTAGTGCGCGATACGTATTTCGAACAGAACCATGATTTTCAAAATAAATTTGCACAATTTGGAAGCGTTGTTCAGGCGTCAGTCTATTCATGTTGAAATGCCAAACCAAACTAAACATAAATGACTTGACAGCTGACAAAATGGCCGCCAGTTAAAAAAGTGTTGCCAACTTAAATTTCTATACCTCTATAAAAAACACCCTTAATATACTCAGTACGTTTTGAAGTACGAATACGATTTGCGTTGTTTGCAGTAACCTCAAAAACATTTTCTCGCGATGACTTGTCACAACATTCTACTTGATTTATCTCAACAAGAGTACATCAATGAACTTATTAGTTCTCTATATGGTGATGAAGCACCTACAGAAACCACTGTACACCGCTTTTTTCTTAATTCATTCGTGTCCATCATTCACTCACGGACGAGTCGGGTGAAGATTGTCAAAAAGAATTGTGGTTGGATCCAGCATAAAATTATAATTGCTCAAAAAAAGGTTATTTTTGATTGATACAAGGAAATGCTTAAAACATACGATCGTGCTGCTTAATTTTCAAGTTTTGCAATACTCTGGTGGATGTATAGATGTCGTTTGACTGGAGATATTTTTCAGTCTGACATCGAAAAGTCGCCAGATTTAATATCCTGCCGACATGTCTCGAAATTTATATTTTATGTAGACAGTTTTCCTGCGAATGTGGCTCTTGGTTCGATACAGTTCCACATGCGAAACCATTAGATGGTCAAAATGCATATGGAGAGAGTACCAGAGTTGTATTTGCAGAAAATAAACTGTTTGCATATTTTCTTCTCTTTAATTATCTAAGGATGTTCTATAGCTGTCTTCGCGGTTTCACAGACTACGCCAAATAATCATTTTCTGCACCATTTTGTATTTTTTGTATATATGTTCTAATGTATCTAGTTACCTATGGCATTTAGAAACATCAGATAATTCATTTAATCCGTCAGTTTAGTCTGCAAAGCCTGTTCCTATAATAGCGGTATTATTTTTTTTAACTTCTTCTTTAGGTGCCATGCCTGTATTCAGACGTTGGTGTTCATCATGTTTACAATTTCCTGAAATCTTTCTCTATCGGCTGCTGCGCGAAATAGTTCTTCTATCGTGCAATCACACCACTGCCTGATGTTACGCAGCCATGAAAGCTTCTTTCGGCCTATCCATCTTTTCCTTCCACTTTTCCCTGTATTATAAGGCGAAGTAGCTGGTATTTAGGTCCTCTAATTATGTGACCGAAGTATTCTGTTTTCCGCCTCTTTATAATGTTCAAGAGCAGTCGATCTGTATCCATCATTCTGAGAACATCCTCGTTGGAAGTGTGCGAAACCCATGATATCTTTAGGATTCGACGGTAGCATCACAATTCGAATGCTTCCAGTTTGTTTAGCGTTGTGGTTTTTAGTGTCCATGTCTCGCAACCGTAAAATAGAATAGACCATACATAGCATTTCAGGACCTTTTTACGAATATGCATTGATAGGTTCCTGTTGCATAGAACTGGTTTCCATGTCATAAAGGCCTTCCGCGATATTTCTATCCTAGCTATTATCTCTTCATCTGAGTCCCCATTTACATTCAACCAACTGCCAAGGTATTTGAAATGGTTTACACGCTCTATCCTCTTCCCATCGAGCCAAAGTTGACATTCATCTACAGTAACCTTTCCAACTGCCATCCACTTTGTTTTTGAGATGTTGATTTTTAGGCCTCTTCGGCAGCTCGCTTCATTGACTAGGTTTACTAATGTTTGGAGATCCTCGATGCTTTCCGCAAGAATGGCCGTATCATTAGCAAATCTAATATTGTTGATTACTTCTCCGCCTAGTCTTACTCCTTCTTGTCTGTCATCCAAAGCCTCCCTAAAGATTTCCTCAGAGTATACATTAAAGAGACAGGGTGACAGAACGCAACTCTGTCTTACTCCACGTTTGATGGGTAGGTTTTGAGTACGACTGTTTTCAATTTGGATAGAGGCTACTTAATTGTAATACAGATGTTTTAGCAGTCTTATATCGTAGTGGTCTAGACCTGCTGCTTGTAGGCACTCAAAAAGTTTATCATGTTGTACTCGGTCGAATGCCTTTTCAAAGTCGATGAAACAGACGTAGATATCCTTTCGGAATTCACAGCTCTTTTGTAGGAGAACGCGCATACAAAATAGTGCCTCTCTTATTCCTAGACCATTTCTAAATCCAAATTGCTTATCACTCACTCAATTTTCGCATAAAAGGAATATTCGGTTCTGTATAATTCGTAGAAGAATCTTAAATGTGTGGCTCATTAAACTAATCAGCCTAAAGTCGCTGCATTTGGTGGGTTTACTTTTCTTTGGTAATGTTACAAACAGCGATTCTAACCAATCATCTGGTATTATTTCTTCGTTGTAGATTTTATTAAAGAAAGTGGTTAAGTAAGAAATATTTTCCTCATCTAGAAGTTTAAGCAACTCAGCAGGGATCTGATCTGGTCCAGGTGCCTTATTATTTTTGGCTTGCTGTATTGCTTTTCTGACTTCCGACTTCAATATACTGGGGCCCCTGTCTATCTCGCTGCTGCATATAGTATGTGTATGTGCAGCGTTTTCTCGAGTAGCATCGTCAAAAAGGTCACTGATGTATCTCTCCCATTCTCTGCACTGTTGTTCGTGATTACAGATTCTTCCGTCGGCGTCCTTGAGTAAATGAGCATTTTTTGGTTTTCTGATTCCGGAGGTATATTTAAGTTTCCTGTTGAGATTGAACTATGAAACTTCATTTATTGAAATGAATTATTTGAATATTGTTGTTTTATTGCTTTGTCATAATGAAGATTTATCCAAAGGAAAAGCGTATTGATATGATTTTGATCCTTGGAGAATGCCATCAAAATTGTTTGTTGGCTTCTCAAGTCTATGCTCAAAGGTTTCCTGAAAGAAACCATCCTAAACCAGGCATTTTTGTAAGACTATTGAACCAGTTTCGGGAAAGTGGAAGTGTCAGTTATAAGAAAACATGCTATAAGAAAATCTGTCACTGAGGATGAAGAAAATGTTTTTACTGTACTTGGTTCAGTGATCGAAAATCCCAATATTAGTCAGAATCATATATCCGAAAATACTAACATTAGCCAAGTAAGTGTTTCAAGGATTCTTAACAAATACAGATTTCATCCTTATAAAATTCAGCTTTGTCAAGAGCTTCACGGAAATGATTTTGACCACCGAACTGAATTCTGCTTGTGAGTGTTAGATAAAGTGGCAGACAATGGGCACTTTTTTGATAATGTGTTGTTCAGTGATGAATGTACTTTTCATAACGATGGTTTCGTAAATAGACCCAACTTCCATTGCTATTCTGATTCAAATTCGCATGAATACAGAGTTATGAGAAGCCAGAATAAGTGATCGGTTAATCTGTGGGGACGAATACTGGGTTCATACTTAATTGGACCCTACTTTTTTAAAGAACCTTTAAACACCAACTTCAAGTGTTATTAGAAGATGTCCTTTTAAATATTACAACAACTTTGTGGCTTCAGCTGGATGGAGCTCCGCCTCATCGTCGCGAGGTTTGGCAATTTTTAAAAGTCAACTTTCGAAACAGCTGGATTGGGGGGACGGTATTCAAAATTAAGCCCCGAGATCTCCGGATTTAACTCCACTAAATTTATTTTTATGGGGATACATAAACGGAATTGTCTATAATGCCCCCTGACAACACCAAGAGATATGAAAATATGCATAAGAATAGTGGCTTCGAAAAAAGAATATGAAAGTGTTTGGAAATGGATTGTCGACATTTCAAACATCTACTATAAATATTTTGCTTCTGTTTTATGCTATCGTCAATACTGCGTGCCGTAAAGTGTGAAAAACCCTGTATTTTTCGGTTGATAAATGTAAGGAAAATATCAAGGTTAATGAAATTACCATTTTTTGGTAATTTGGTAGTCAGAATATAAAAAAAAATAGATTTTTTTGACGTAGACTTCTAGACTTTACTTCGAGGCATTTCAAAAAATAAACCATGGTTCGTCAAAAAATCAACCAGCATCCACAAAATTTCTAAAGTATAATGAACCGTAATCTTATTTCATTATTTATCAGCTTTTTCATTGTGAACAAGAAATCAATTATTATACCTATATTAGCTTACAATAAGGAGATAATATTAATAATTATTTTATTTTGTTTAGACTTAATATATTGTTTATAAATTGTTTATAAAACGCTGACGAGTGATGTATGAAATTTCAATGTCACATCACACGGAAAAAGAACAATGATATCAGTAGCGGTTCTTAAAATAGATATAGCTCCGTTCCATAATATTTTATTTCATAAAAAATGTGTGTTTGGATAAAAATACATCATGATAAAGGTCGTCTCATTAAAAATTTAAATTTTAAATAAATTGTCTTAGAAATTTTTATGGATGTATTAACAGGGTAGCGCGATAATGTGGTCAAGTATCGTACTTTCATTATTCTTTAAAAATTTCAAAAATTGTTTTAATAAAAGTTGTATAATATGAAAATTTTCATAATCTAAAAATATTTACAATTTTACAAGGTCTTTCATGACAGCATGGCTATAGTTAAGGGGATATCCTGTATATATGTGTACATTTATATTCCCCCAAGAGCTGTCCATTTGATAGCATATCTGGTTTTTAATTTTATTGCGAAGTTGTTAACTTTTTCAAAAAACGCACCAAATTTTGAAAAAAAAACATGCTTCTATATAATCTATTATATCTTTTAATCTATAGCCATTATAGTATATAAAATTGACACTGAGGAAGATAAATGTACTATTAAAGGTCTAATATAGTGCCTAAGCAATCATCTCATACAGAGTCTTCTTCTTCTTCTTCTTCTACCTTCTATAATAGGTCCCTGACCTGTTCCTTCTTCGATTTTCCTCATTCTGGACTTAAATTATAGCTCCACCTTTTCCGCGGTCGACCTCTACTGCGTGTACCACTAGGCGATTTATCTCGTGCGATCCTTACCAGTCTATCCTCTGTTATTCGGCTTATGTGTTTGTTCCATTGTGTCTTACGCTGTAGGACCCACTCAATAATGCAGTCTGTGTTGCATGATTGCCTAATGTTATCGCTTCTTTCTCTGTCTAGTAGCGTTTTTCCTGTTATTCGTCGAAGTATTCTCATTTCTGTAGTCTCTAATAGTTGTTTCGTTTTTGTCATCTCTGGCCGTGTTTCTGACGTGTATGTCATAATAGGTCTAATTGTGGTTTTGTAGATCCGAACCTTTGTTTCTTGTTGTAAGTGTTTGTTTCGCCAGATCACGTCGTTTAGACAACCCGCCACTTTATTTGCTTTGGCCACCTGCCCTCTTACTTCATCTTCGATGTTACCATAACTAGTTATGTCGATTCCTAGATATTTGAAACTCATTTCTTGTTGTATTATTCAACCGTCTAGTTCTAGTTTGCATCGGAGGGGTTCTTTTGAGGTTGTCATACATTTAGTTTTTTCGGCTGAGATAATCATATTATATTTTCTTCCCGTAAGATTAAAGGTATTTAACAATCTCTGGAGGTCGTCTTCATTTTCGGCACATATCACAGCGTCATCAGCGTAACAGAGAATTTTTATTTTTGTATCACCCATTTTATATCCTCTACCAAGTCGCACCTCCTTTATTATTTCGTCCATTATCATGTTAAACAACAAAGGACTAAGCGAATCTCCCTGTCTAATACCGCTGTTGACTGGTATGGGTGTTGATAATTTACCGTTAGTGCGAATCTGAACTTTATAGTTTGCGTATATGTTTTCGATAGTCTGAATTATATTGATAGGAATATTTCTCTTATATAACAGGTGGATTACGTCATCTAGCTTTATGCGATCGAATGCTTTTGTTAGATCTATAAAGCATAAAAATGTTGGTTTATTGTATTCTATAGATTTTTCGACTATCTGTCGTAGAATAAATACTGCATCCACGCAAGACCTTCCTGATCTAAATCCCTGCTGTTCGTCTTCCAGTGTTGTAACCGAATTAGTTTTATTTTTGATTACTTTCGTAACGAGTTTCAGAGTTGTGTCCAGTAGATTAATACCCCTGTAGTTCCGTGGTTCTTGTTTGTCACCTTTCTTAAACATAAGCATCATTGTGCTGGTTCTCCACATATCTGGTACTTTGCATTGTGTCAGGATTTTTCGAATGAAGCTTGTGAGTTCCTGTGTTAGTCGCTGTCCTCCGTATGTCAACAATTCGTTATGAATTCCGTCTTGTTCGGGAGACTTTCTATTTTTTAAGGATTTTAGAGCTTTCTCTACTTCTTGAATGGTGACTTCCACATTATTCCTTATTGCTGGTATGTTGTTTTTTCCAATGTTAGCATCTCCCTCAAATAATTTTGTTAGGTAGTCTATCCATATCTCCTCTGATATTTTGTTTGTTTCGGAGAGTTCAGATACTTCTTTGCGCTGTTGTCTTATCAGTCGCCACATTTGTTTTTGTACACTATAGAAGTCTCCTTCCATTCTTTTAGAGAACTGCTCCCAATGTTCACTTTTTAGTTGCCTGACTGGTAGATTAGTTTCGTTACGAATTAGTTTGTACCTATTGTATGCTTTCGGCGTTTTTGACGTTCTATATGCTAAATATGCTTTTCTTTTTTCGTTACACTTATCTTTAACTTCTTTACGGAACCATGGAGTTTTATTAGGATTTTTGTTGTTGATTGTAATTGTATGTGTGCCCAATGACTCATTTGAAGCATCTTCTATGTTTTCCTTAATTTTTTCCCAGCTTTGATTTATATCTTCCTCTTCATTTATTGGTTTTCTTTCAATTTTTTCCATTAATCTTTTTTGATATAATTCTTTCGTTGACGTATGCCACAGAGAGTCTATGTTCTTTTTTTTATCCTAACCTTTTCCAACTGCTTTTTCTTTTGTGTAATCTTTATTTGAATCTTTGATAGAACCAATTTATGATCGTTCCCTGCATTAACAGAGTTCAATGTTCTAATATCCAATATCTGGGTGGGATGTATAACTCGGTTACTAAGTATAAAGTCAATCATAGATTTGTGTCCTCTTGTATTTTCAAAAGTGTATTTATATTTATCTTTGTGTTGAAAGAAAGTATTGTTTATCCTTAATTCGTTGTAGGCACAGAAATTTACCATTAGTTCTCCGTTGGTGTTACTGTTCGTTGAAGCGTTGTTTATTAAAATGTTTCCCATTTGATGAAATTGTATCAAACTACTTTATCATGTCGGGTTATAATTTCTCCATCACTTTTCTTAAAGTTTTCCTATACTTATCAGCAGTAGTTTTCCCAGTATATTCCATTTTTATTAAATGGGAAATAGTAGTTTCCACAACAAAAATCCTAAAAAACACAATATTTCTCTTTATTTTTAAGGAATTTTATTTTTATTTAATAATAAAAATCTAAATTAAATCTCCATCGAGTCACGTGACAACGAACACCAATCATAATGAATGATGTCACTCCGTACTAACGTCATCGCTGGCACTCAGTCCTGATATTGCTATTTTTTTGAGTCGTTATTACTTTCAGTTCTATCACTTGAAGTAATCATGATCACTTCGACTTACTGACAAGTTAATGCATATTCAAAAGAACATGGCTATCAGTTTCACTTTTTTTACTTTGATCATTTGATAATTACTCTAGGGAATACAGTCACGAATTTGACATATAAATTTTTTGGTCTTATGTCACATTCGTGATCGCTGTCAAAGGCTACGTTGCCTAGTTCATATTTTATAGTCATTTTCATGTACTTTCTTCGAAATTTGTTTACTTTTCCCTTCTAAAACGATTTTGGGAAATTTTCTCATGATGGAAAGTAGATTTACTAAGGTAAATAATTTGAATTTGCCGAGAATTGATTGTTTTATGGTGGCCAATAAACAATGCGACGAAATAGAACTGTTAAACCGTCAGCATGATTTGTTTAATCTACACAAAAAACTGAAAGAAACTGCTGGCGTAGGAAGAAAAACGAGTAGAGGGATTATTACGGACGACAATGGACTAGTCATTGTGGAAGCCGAACATAAGGTGAAGAAATAGAATATATGCAATCATTATTCAATGACGAAAACAGAGATGAACCTTAAATGTATCAATTCTCTCTCTTTGCTTATTCGCTATCCAGTTTTTCCCGGTTGTTTTTCTGACATTATCATATCAACGTATTATGGGTTCTCTCGATCTTCTTTTTCCTATCCATAAGTTCTATTGCGTGTCTACTTGACGTCCATCCTGGCCCCGATTCTTGCCCATCGCCATTTTGCTCTTGTTATGTCTCAGTATTCGTACATTCAATGACGAAAACAAAGATGAACTTCCAGAAAAAGACATAATAACAGGGCCTCCAATCACAAAAGCAAAAGTAATAAATTCAATAGGAAATCTCAAAAAAGAAAAGGCCATAGGACTTTTTTAATCATATTTATGATACAGGAAATATTCCTGATGTTTGGCTAGTTTCGTCCTTATATTCCTGTCAAGAAAAAAACCCACAGTCAAAAAATATGAGGATTATAGATCCATCAGTCTTATGAGTCATGTTCTAAAAGTATTTCTTAAAATAATACAAGGACGAATATACCCGAAACTTGAACAGGACATTCTTCTTCTTCAGGTGGCATCTCCTATCGGAGGTTGGATATCATCATTGCCACTCTCACTTTATTTGCCCCTACTCGAAAAAGTTCCACTAAGCTACAATTGAACCACTCTCTCAAATTTCTCAACCATGAAATTCTTCTTCTTCCGATATTTCTTCTTCCTTCTATTTTACCCGGCATGATCAATCTAAGCAACTCGTATCGCTGGCCTCTCATTATACATCCAAGATATTGCAGTTTCCTTATTTTTATGTTGTTAATTATTTCATAGTTTTTGTCCATCGCTAGCAATACTTCTACGTTTGTTTTCCTCTCCGTCCAAGATATTCTCAACATCCTTCTGTAACACTACATTTCAAACGCTTGCAGTTTATTTATGTTTTCTTGTTTTAGTATCCAGCCTTCCAACCCATACTGCAGCATTGAAAATACATAACATCTTAAAATTCTCATTCTTAGTTCTAGAGTGATGTCTCTGTTGCACAGAATGGTTTTCAGTTTTACAAACGCACTTCTTGCCATTTCTATTCTCGTTCTTATTTCTGTTGTTTGTTCATTATTTGTTGTTATCCATGTGCCCAAGTATTTGTATTTTTGCACTTTTTCTAAATTCACACCTCGCAACTTTATGCTTGTTTGCATGTTTTGTTTTTTAGTTATTACCATATATTTAGTCTTTTTGGTGTTCATTTTTAATCCGTGTTGCTCGCAAACGTTATTTGTTTCGTTCACTAGTTCTTGGAGTTCTTCAGCGGAGCTAGCTATGAAAGCAGTGTCGTCTGCAAATCTTATGTTGTTTACAGCTCTTCCGTTTATTATTATTCCCTTACTTTCCGTTAACAGTGCTTCTTTGAAACTCGATTCACTGTACACATTGAATAGTAGGGGTGACAAAATGCATCCTTGTCTCACTCCTCTCCCTATTTCAATTTCCGAACTTGTTTCGTTATCTACTATTATTTGTGCGCGTTGATTCCAATATAGGTTAGTTAGTATTCTTAAATCTTTGTTGTCTATGCTTTTTCTTCTTAGAATCTCGACTAGTCTTTCATGCCTAATTTTATCAAAAGCCTTCTCGAAGTCAACATAACAAATGTATATCGGTGTTCATATCCATACACCTCTATGAAAGCACATTAAGTGCAAACAACGCGTCTCTGGTGCCTATACTATTTCTGAATCCAAACTGACTATCATCTATCCCCTGTTCAAATTCTTTATAAATGCGTCCGTGTATTACTTTTAAAAACACCTTGAATACATGGCTTATCAAAGATATTGTTCTATATTCGCTGCAGTCTTTTGTATTTTTGTTTTTTGGAATAGCGCAGAAGGTGGAAAGTAACCATTCTCTGGGTATATTCCCCGTTCTATATACTGTGTTGAACAGATCTAACAATATATCCATGGTATCATCATTCAAGCATTTTAAGATTTCTACTGGGATTTGATCTTGCTCTAGTGCTTTTCCATTTTTGCTGTTTCTTATAGCTAAAATGCTACATATTCTCTATACTGCTGTACGTAGTGGAATCTTGGACATTGACGGAGGCTGCATATAAGCGACTTGAGGCTTTTGAACTGTGGTGTTACTGACGTATGATGAAAATATCTTGGACACATCACGTAACCAACGACACTGTTCTGCAGCGCATGCGAAAAGAGAGAAAAATCATGAGGACCATAAAGAAAGGAAGTTAGCATACTTTGGACGTATAATGCGTAACCAAAAATACGAACTGTTACAATTGGTTATGCGAGGCACGATGGATGGTAAGAGAGGCCCCGGAAGACGACAAATTTCATGGCTACATAATTTGCGACAATGGACCGGAAAGACATCTACTAAATTATTTAGAGCCGCTGTCAATAAAGTAATATGGGTCAGAATGATCGCCAACGTCCACTGAGGATAGGGCACAGGAAGAAGAAGAAGAAGAAGAAGAAGAATTTCTTCGCAACAAACTGTAACTTCTGCCTTGAAGAATTTAGAAATTTTTATTAATATTTCCGTATCTTTTTGTGAAATTTCTATTAAAGAAGCTGCTTTCAAAAAGAACTTATCAAAATCTGAAAGATTGCACTACACTTATATGTTTTAAAAATTTGGATTAACCAAAATATTTTATTTTAGTATAGACACGTGCTGCCACTGGCTTAAACTATAAACATAATTAATTTTAAAAATAAATATTATATATTTAAAAAATAATGCGTCGTTTGACAAAAGCTGACACGTGCTGTTTATTAGTAATTGGTTTTTGATTTACTTGCTGACCACACATTTGGGTGTCTACACCATTAAAATCTAACCTATTTATACTGTCATTAAAACTATTTAAATTAAACTTGGCGATGTCAGTCATAGTATTGTTGTATGTCTGTGAATCAGAGTTCCGCTTTCGAAGACAAAAATTTCGTCTCAACAAGGGGTCACAAATACTTGGACAAAACTAATAAAAAATGATGGTGATGATATGGAAAATAATTTAAATTTAAGTGTGTGTCGGATGCGCATGTATTGATTGAGGTTCTGTAGTAATTGGCGTCGCATGACTGTCTTTGCATATTATTGCATATTTTGAGAGTAACGGATTCTTCTTCTTCTTTAGGTGTCATGTCTGTATTCAGACGTTAGTAGTCATCATGTTTACAATTTCCTGAAATCTTTCTCTATCGGCTGCTGCGCGAAATAGTTCTTCTACCGTGCAATCACACCACTGCCTGATGTTACGCAGCCATGAAAGCTTCTTTCGGCCTATCCATCTTTTTCCTTCCACTTTTCCTTGTATTATAAGGCGAAGTAGCTGGTATTTAGGTCCTCTAATTATGTGACCGAAGTATTCTGTTTTCCGTCTCTTTATAATGTTCAAGAGCAGTCGATCTGTATCGATCATTCTGAGAACATCCTCGTTGGAAGAATGCGAAACCCATGATATCTTTAGGATTCGATGGTAGCACTACAATTCGAATGTTTCCAGTTTGTTTAGCGTTGTGGTTTTTAGTGTCCATGTCTTGCAACCGTATAATAGACCAGACATAACATTTCAGGACCCTTTTACGAATATGCATTGATAGGTTCCTGTTGCATAGAACTGGTTTCCATGTCATAAAGGCCTTCCGCGATATTTCTATCCTAGCTATTATCTCTTCATCTGAGTCCCCATTTACATTCAACCAACTGCCAAGGTATTTGAAATGGTTTACACGCTCTATCTTCTTCCCATCGAGCCAAAGTTGACATTCATCTACAGTAACCTTTCCAACTGTCATCTACTTTGTTTTTGAGATGTTGATTTTAAGGCCTCTTCGGCAGCTCGCTTACTAATGTTTGGAGATCCTTGATGCTTTCTGCAAGAATGGCCGTATCATCAGCAGATCTAATATTGTTGATTACTTCTCCGCCTAGTCTTACTCCTTCTTGTCTGTCATCCAAAGCCTCCCTAAAGATTTCTTCAGAGTATACATTAAAGAGACAGGGTGACAGAACGCAACCCTGTCTTACTCCACGTTTGATGGGTAGGTTTTGAGTACGACTGTTTTCAATTTGGATAGAGCCTATTTGATTGTAATACAGATGTTTTAGCAGTCTTATATCGTAGTGGTCTAGACCTGCTGCTTGTAGGCACTCAAAAAGTTTATCATGTTGTACTCGGTCGAATGCCTTTTCAAAGTCGATGAAACAGACGTAGATATTCTTTCGGAATTCACAGCTCTTTTGAAGGAGAACGTGCATACAAAATAGTGCCTCTCTTGTTTCTAGACTATTTCTAAATTCAAATTGCTTATCATTCACCCTATTTTCGCATAAAAGGAATATTCGGTTCTGTATAATTCGTAGAAGTATCTTAAGTGTGTGGCTCATTAAACTAATCAGCCTAAAGTCGCTGCATTTGGTGGATCTACTTTTCTTTGGTAATGTTACAACCAGCGATTCTAATCAATCATCTGGTATTATTCCTTCGTTGTAGATTTTATTAAAGAAAGTGGTTAAGTAAGAAATATTTTCCTCATCTAGAAGTTTAAGCAACTCAGCAGGGATCTGATCTGGTCCAGGTGCCTTATTATTTTTGGCTTGCTGTATTTCTTTCCCGACTTCCGACTTCAATATACTGGGGCCCTTGTTTATCTCGCTGCTGCATATAGTATGTGTACGTGCAGCGTTTTCTCGAGTAGCATCGTCAAAAAGGTCACTGATGTATCTCTCCCATTCTCTGCACGGTTGTTCTTTATTACAGATTCTTCCGTCGGCGTCCTTGAGTAACTAAGCATTTTTTGGTTTTCAGATTCCGGAGGTATATTTAAGTTTCCTGTGGAGATTGAAATTGTCGTGTTTTGGAGGTCCTCTATTTCTTTACAGGAATTTTCGAGCCAGAGTTCTTTGGCTTGCTTAATTTTTCTTTTTATGAGTTTATTGACTTCACTGTATTTGTCAGTATCTCTATTTTTATATTTCCTTCGTACCTCTATAAGGTCAAGAATTTCCTGTGTCATCCACTCATTTTTTGCCATTCTTTTAGGTGTTTTCAGAGACTCTTCCAGTTCTTTTAAAATCGGGTTTTGTATATCGTACCAACATTCGTTAATGGTTCTGTTTTCGTTTGGTATTTTCGATATTTTGTGTATTTCGTTATTTATTTGCTGCGATATGTGTTCACGGGTTTGAGGATTTCTGAGGGGGTCTGTTTTGTTTAGATGGCTTTGTTAATTTCTTTAATTTAATTTGTATTTGGAGCAGAGTAAATTAGTAAAGGATTACAGTAGTAAAAAGTAAAAATCTCGAGTTATTTAGAATTGCCGATAGTCTTTGAGTCATATTTCTTTGATTTGCTAGGCCCAATTTACCTGTACCACTGAATATTCGAGAACGAATAATAGTCAGTCAAGTTAATGTCAGAAATGGTTTTGATACTCAATATTCGATACTGTGTAGAAGGACTAGGAGAATTTTTTTATGCGACTTTGTAGAAATGTTATTTTGATGCGTCCTTATAGTAAAATTCTGGACTTGTATTCTTATATATTCTCGTAGAGTCTATAGGTATATAATTAAGGATAGGGTCGGCATAATTTAGTTTAGTGTGAATTTGAATGTGAAAAAGTTAAGTAGTTATTAGAGTTGTTATTTATTAGTGAAAAGGGTGCCTTCTTTATAATGCTCACTTAGTGAGTGATTTTAAAGAGAAAAAGTGGTAACAACTGGTGTGGGAGGTGGGATTATTACTTTGTTTCCAGAAAATTATACGTGTTAACCAGTAGAAAATGCCAGCTGCTAGAGAAATTAATATAGGGGGTTATTTACCCTATACGGCACGGAATATTTCCGCAAAAAGTTTTACTTTTGACATATATAAGGGGTCTAATATAGTAACTTTTTAAAATTATTTTCGTATTATACAGTATCAAAGTTGTGTTTTCTTAAATAGAATCTCCTGTATATCATTGCATTTTTGGATTTGATGATATCACAAAAGTACAGTATGGCAAGCGAAAGCAAGTTGTCGATGGAGGGGGGGGGGGAGACACAAGCAACATTCTCATTCCCAGTGTAAAAGGCAGAGTCGGATCTATTTTCCTGAATTTGAAGCTCTTGGAGAAGTAGTGGGCTATCACAAGAAAGAACAAGTTGCCGACAGAATCGGGTCTATTTTCCCGAACTCAAAGCTCTTGCGGGGGGCTATCGCAAGAAAAATAAATTGTCAACGGGGGGAGGGGGGACAGGGAACTTCCAGCAGCATACACATTCCTAATATAAGAGGCAGAATCGGTTCTATTTTCCTGAATTCAAAGCTCTTGGAAAGGGGAGGGGCAATCGTAAGCATACACATTCCTATACTCTTTTCAAGAACTAGAGATAGTAATAAACCTGTTACCGAAACCTCCAATAAACCTGCTCCAATGCCGCAGGTAACTGAAGACTGCTGTAAATCTTATTATATTTAATTATATTTAAATATAAAAATAAGCTTTTATAAGTTTAACGCAACAATAAAATTTCTGATAGTTCAATTTAATTTCTGTCAGTGAGCAAAGTACACCTTACAGTGTGTCCTTAGTGATTTATCTTGTTTGTGCTTGTTTTTATATATTATTTAAGATTAGTGAGATACCCAAAAGTTATGGCTTCCACATATATATTTATTCCAGAATCGTTAAACCAGGGCATTTTTTCCTCAACAAAAAACTGATTACGATGAATGTTTATGATGCCTTAAGATATCAATATCTAGATAATAATGTTAAAAGCTCTGTTGAAAGGTGTTCCAACATGACAGGAGTTGGAAAATCTACTATGTACCGAATACTGAAGGAGAAAAAAACGACTGGAATTGTTAGTACTCCCAAGCCACATTCCATCATAGGCAGACGAAAAACCTCGTTGAAAGGAGAGATGTAAACTGCAATAAAAGGAGTTGTACATACATTTTATTATGAGAAGCAGATCCCCACCGTCGACAAGATTCTAACTAAAATCAATGAAGTTCGGGATGGAGGGGGGGGGGGAGACACCAGCAACATTCTCATTCCCAGTGTAAAAGGCAGGGTCGGATCTATTTTCCTGAATTTGAAGCTCTTGGAGAAGTAGTGGGCGATCACAAGAAAGAACAAGTTGCCGATAGGGGAAGAGGATGCGAGCAGCATACACATTCCTAGTATAAGAGGCAGAATCGGGTCTATTTTCCCGAACTCAAAGCTCTTGCGGGGGGCTATCGCAAGAAAAATAAATTGTCAACGGGGGGGGGGGGGAGTGTCACCAGCATACACATTCCTAATATAAGAGGCAGAATCGGTTCTATTTTCCTGAATTCAAAGCTCTTGGAAAGGGGAGGGGCAATCGTAAGCATACACATTCCTATACTCTTTTCAAGAACTAGAGAGAGTAATAAACCTGTTACCGAAACCTCCAATGTACCTTTTCCAGTGCCGCAGGTAACTGAGGACTGCTGTAAATCTTATTATATTTAATTATATTTAAATGTAAAAATAAGCTTTTATAAGTTTAATGCAACAATAAAATTTCTGATAGTTCAATTTAATTTCTATCAGTGAGCAAAGTACACCTTACAGTGTGTCCTTAGTAATTTATCTTGTTTGTGCTTGTTTTTATGTATTATTTAAGAATAGTGAGATACCCAAAAGTTATGGCTTCCACATCTATATTTATTCCAAAATCGTTAAACCAGGGCATTTTTTCCTCAACGAAAAACTGATTACGATTAATGTTTATGATGCCTTAAGATATCAATATGTAAATAATGATGTTAAAAGCTCTGTTGGAAGGTGTTCCAATAAGACAGGAGTTGGAAAATCTAATATATACCGAATACTGAAGGAGAAAAAAACGACTGGAATTGTTAGTACTCCCAAGCCACATTCGATCACAGACAGATGAAAAATCTCGTTGAAAGAAGAAATGTAAACTGCAATAAAAGGAGTTGTACATACATCCCTACCGTCGACAAGATTCTAACTAAAATCAATAAAGTTCGGGATTTACCTGAAATTAAAAAAACTGACCTCTGGAAATTGATCAGAGGACTTAATTTTTGCTGGAAAAACTAGATAGAAAATCTGTTCTTATAAATCGTCTTGAACATTTCTGTTGGAGAAGGAGATATCTCTCTCAAGCAAAAGGTAGAGTTGCCAGAAATAACACAACTTACAAAATTAGTAATTTAACTGAACTTTTGAAAGATTTTTTTGAATAAAATTACTGCAGAAAATTTGGAAAAATTCATATAATAAAAGAATAAAAGAAAATGTGGAAACTCGATGTCATGATTGGGGAGATAGAGAAACCAATTATAATTAATTTGAGCGAAGATAGCTTCCCTGACTTTGATTACGAATTAGATACATAATGTTTACCAGCGTAAACACAATTTATTATTTAAATTTTCTGTAACATATAAAAATTAATTACGTTTGAAGCCCTTTTTAGTGTGTAATTCTGCAGATGATCTAAGAAATAAATAAACTGAAACGTCAAATGTTCTAAAAATGTTTTTAATTAATAATAAAATGACCGATATTATATGAAGGAATTTATTTTTTTATATATGTTTAACTTCTTGTATTTTTGACACTGGTTTTTTTTTTGCAAGTATTTAAATTATAACTTAGAATTTTTTGAGAGAAAAAGGCTACATTTTAGTCTGAATGTGCCTAAAACGGTTTCTATGCCAAAATTAAAAATAATAAAAATACAGCTGTGATTTGTGTTAAATATGTCAAAATTATCTATATTTTCTAATGTATGTGAATTATTAAGAAGTCATAAGAAATAAAATAATATTATAAAATTTTTTAAAGTTTATTACCGAAATAATATTCTATGCCATAAATACTTAGTGATAATAAACCTCCTTCCAACGCCTATAACAAGGATTAAAATACTATTTAACACTTCACACATCTAAATATCTATTGTTATCCAACCCAAATAGTCCATTATTATAGGCCGATATTTTTGATTATTAACTTTCTAACCTATTCCTATGAAAAATATATGTATTTAACAGACACCGGACTAAAGAACACAGGTAGTTTGCGAAGAAAAAAAGGGTAAAAAGTGATTTATTTCTCTCTCTAGTTCTTGAATAAACTATAGTATAAGAGACAGAATCGGGTCTATTTTTCTGAACTCAAAGCTCTTGGGGGGGGGGGTCGCCCCCCCCCCCTTGGATCCCCGCCTGCCCTGTATAATATGAAAATATTCCGTGCCATACAGGGTGAATAACCCTATGGAAATCTGAGACATTAATAACATAAGATACGCGGACGATACGGTAATTATCTCAAATGATTTAAGAGGACTCCAAAGATTGATGGACAGGGTGTTAGAAGTAAGTGAAAGATATGGACTGCAGATGAATACAAAAAAGACCAAATTCATGATTATTTCTAAAAATAAACGCATACACGGTCAACTACTGATACATAACAGACCCATCCAAAGAGTTATATCTACTTGGGAACAAATATCAATGAAGAATGGGACCACTCGGTTGAGATAAGATGCCGTATTGAAAAGGCCCGCACTACATTCCTTAAAATGGCAAAAATATTCAAAAGTAGAGAGCTATCCTTAAACACCAAAATGCGAACATTGAGATGCTTACGTATTTTCGACCCTCCTATACGGCGTTGAATCATCTGAAGCATCATGCAAAAAATTAGAAGCTTTTGAATTTTGGCTATACCGTCGCATTCTGAGGATTTCATGGGTAGATCATATTACCAACGAAGAGGTGCTTTATAGAATGAAAAAAGAAAAAGAAATCTTGTATCAAGTAAAGAAGCGTAAACTTGAGTACCTGGGCCACATCATGAGAAATCCTGAAAGGTACCGGCTTTTGCAGCTTGTACTACAAGGCAAAATACAAGGCAAAAGGAGTGTAGGAAGACGAAGAATCTCATGGCTGAGGAATCTCCGAGTATGGTTTAATACATCAACTGTGGGCTTATTTCGTGCAGCAGTGGATAAAGTCCGTATAGCCATTATGCTCATCAACATCCGGTAACGGATAGGCATTAGCAGAAGAAGAAATCTGAGACAGAGTGATCCCCATTTTGGTATGATTTGATACAGCCAAATTCTCCTGATTAATAACAATATCGAAGCCTAAGTAAATGTTCAAAAAATATGTTCATATTTAATTAAATTTTGTAGTGTGCTACTTGTCCCTCTCATTAAATTAAAACAGATTACCATAAAAATGTACACGTCAGTTTTTGATAAATATATCATAAATAAATCAGTAACGTTAATATAGTTTTATAAAAACTATTTCCCATTAAAGTATCATGGTGAGTGCATATAACGCAGCAATTACTTATTAGTTAACGAAAATAACTGCGTAAACTAACCTAAAGTAATTAAACAAATTTGTTTTAACCGTGTTAATTTGCCATAAACATTCAACTCGTCCATTCGGATCGGAGAGAACATTAACGGGACATTTTCGAGATCTTTAACTCGGGTCGAAAACTTATGACAATCTGTAACAATTTGTTAATGAGCCGAGGAGATATTTTTGACAAATCCCGAATAATTAAGTCAAGACAGTTGTTTTAATCGCTAGTCGTTAATCACTTGAGGATTTTAACTCTACAGTTGCCAAGCAATATTAAATTTTAGCAGCGGCGTCTCCGAAATATCCTCTATTAAACATAATTTGAGGGGTTTGAAATAATGGTATCAAATATAATATATCCAATGTGCCCCATTTTCAACACTTTTAGGGGGTATTGGAGTCAGGGGCGGATCCAGCCTCTCTCTTTGGAAGGGTGGGCGGTGATATCACAAAAGTACAGTATGGCAAGCGAAAGCAAGTTGTCGACGGGGGGGGGGGGGGGGTGGTAGACACCAGCGAGATTCCCATTTCTAATGTAAAAGGCAGGGTCGAGTCTATTTTCCTGAACTCAAAGCTCTTGGGAAGGGGAGGGGTGCTCGCAAGCATACACATTCCTATACTCTGTTCAAGAACTAGTGTGAGTAATAAAACAGTTACCGAAACCTCCAGCGTACCTACTCCAGTGCCGCAGGTAACTGAGGACTGTCGTAAACTTTTATAAATTTACTGCAACAATAAAATTGCTGATAGTTCAATTTAATTTCTGTCAGTGAGCAAAGTACACCTTACGGTGTGTCGTTAATGTGTGCTTGTTTTTGCTTGTATTTATATATTATTTGAGATTAGTCGGATACCCAAAAAATATGGCTTCCACATCTTTATTTATTCCAAAATGATTAAACCAGGGCATTTTTTCCTCAATGAAAAATTTATTACGATGAATGTTTATCATGCCTTAAGATATCAATATCTAAATAATAATGTTAAAAGCTCTGTTGAGATGTGTTCCAACATGACAGGAGTTGGAAAATCTACTATGTACCGAATACTGAAGGAGAAAAAACTACTGGACTTGTTAGTATTCCCATACCACATTCGATCACAGGCAGATGGAAAACCTCGTTGGAAGAAGAAATATAAACTGCAATAAAATGAGTTGTACATACATTTTATTATCAGAAGCAGATTCCAACCTTATACAAAATTATAAGTAAAATCATTTAAGATCGGGATTTTCTTGAAATTAAACGAACTGAGCTCTGGAAATTGCTCAGAGAACTTAATTTTTACTGGGAAAAACCAGATAGGAAATTTGTTCTTATAGATTGTTCGGAAAATGTCCGTTGTAGAAGAAAATATCTCTCTCAAGTAAAAGGTAGTATGAGAGGCAAAATCGGATCTATTTTCCTGAACTCAAGACTCTTGGGGGAGGGGGCAATCACCACTAACCCCCTTGGATTCGCGCCTGAAAAGCTTAATACTAACCTCACTCTTTATTCACAAAAAAGGATTCTTTTCTGTAGAATACTCCTAGAGTGGACTGTTCTGTTTTCCAGAGGATGGAACTCGTTTTTCTCTACTCAGAGGATAAACTTGTTATTCCTCTACCCAGAAGGTAAAACGGGGTTCTGGTACCCAGAACGTTAAATGTGCTTCCTTGTACCCAAAGGGTGAAATTGTGTTTTCTCTACCCCGAGGGTGAACCTGGGTTTTCTCTACCCCGAGGGTGAAACTGGGTATTCTCTTACTCAGAGGGTGAATCCCGATGTTTTTGGGGTTTCGCCTGATTCCTTCTTTGACACGTGCAAACTGCCCAAAATCCCTGTCTCCAGGTTTATCCCGATAAAAAAAACCGTAACTGCCAACCTGGCAAAAGATACGGTACACCAAAACTCAACAAAATTATCAGGATAATTTTCGACTTTCCATCTCAGAATCCCAAAAACTTGGCAGCAAAAAATTGAAATGAAAGTGTGCAGCTGCTTCGGCTGAATCAAACCAGGAAAAAGTGAAAAATCAAGGCAAAATGGCCTCCATTTATAGCAATTGCCAAGTGTGAAAGAAATGGAAGCTCAATAAGAAAGACACTGGACAACAACAGTCGGCTGAAATGCATTTGTTAGTTAAGCCAATTCGTTAATCATTAGCGTTTTCCACTCAAAACGAAAATAAATCTAATAAGTATCCCAGTAGTTACTTTTAAATTCAAGAAATATATATTAATACATGAATAAGAATTTCCTGATTTCCTGCAACCCAATATACATACAATTTCATTCAAATGTAAATATAAATGGCCGGGAAAAAAACAAGATCGATCTGAATAAAAAAAAAGGTAGCAGTAAGTTTAATACTGATAAAAAAATACCTACGCACAGTGTAGTGAAATACCAAAGTAGGACAAAATAATGGTAAATAAAATGAATCGAAACTGTACTTAATGAAATGATTTCCTTCAAAGAATGTCTGGGAAATACTTAAGGAAATGACACTGCAAAACAAGGTTAAATTAAGTGAATTAGCTATACTAACCTTAAGTGCAAAATTGAACCGTGACAAGTGAAAACTGCAACACTCTATCTTTGATAATAACTTCAATACCCCCTTGAAGTGTCGAAAATGGGACACCCCGTACTTATTTATTATCAGAATATCAACACAGTCCATTAAAATAGATCCCCTTCTAGAAGGAAACTAACCTCAATTAAATAATAAAGGCTTTCATCTAGGAGAAATTTATAATTATGTTTAGGCCTGCAAACGCCATTTTTTGACATCAAATTTAAAATTTGTCAAAAATAGTGAGACTTAAGTATAGAACATTATACTTGAAATACCTCTATAAGTTTGGTTAGCATATAGAGTATTCCAAAAAGGCATCAACTTCTGGTATAATCAGAAGTGCCACCATCTTAAAAATATTTTAACCGAAATTCTCCCATCGATTTTAGTAAACTACGGCAGTTGGTCGTGGGACACACTGTTTAGCAAGAAATTTGTCAATAATACAGTATTTAGGTGGATATGCAATACGTCAGTTGTAAAGCCTTAACATCTCAACAACCTGTTCATCATCTGCTAAAACTCCACAATATGTATAAATAGTAATTTTACAAAACATGCGTTCATATGGTCATGCTTCTTTATATGCAAATTCCTACATTTCATTGTTTTCTTGGAAAATTAAAATTTCTTATGATTCATAACTTGTTTTAATTGATTTTAATAGTTTCTTACCAAGTAATTCGGTTGTTGACCGTTCCTTGAGATTATTTCAATTAGACTTTGATTGGCTTATGCAGTTATTAAAAGTTTTCCTTCGGTATACATTAACTTTATATATATGATGTAATAAAGGATATAAACGAAAAAATATCGCACGTAATCTCTGGGGAATCTGGAGACTTTTAGGGTCTACCAGATTTTCATGATTCTAAATCATTTTGGTCATTTGAAATCAATGATTTTAATTCTTTTATCAACAAATCAAAATTTTTAATATAAACTATTCGAAGAATTCCAAATGCCGTTAATATGATTTCACAAGCTGAAACTGAAACTGCCATTTCCAGCACTAGAAAAAAATGTAATAGTTGCATTTTTCATAACGGTGGCGATTTTGAACATTTACAAAGTCTATTTGTTGTTTGTTGAACAAGTTTACTAAGATTTTATTAATAATGTTAAAGTGGTGGTTGTTTTTATTGTTGTTTTGGCCCATTGGCCTTTAAACACGCTTCAAATCGTGCGTCTCACATAGTTTGAACCAGTCTCATGTTTGGATAAATTGCGAGAGAAGGTACACAGAAACAAAACAACAGACAAACATTAGTTGTGACCGTAAAATAACAAAATAAGTCAAAAAAATTAATAAAAAGTGAAAAATGCACACTTATGGAAAGCTTTTTATTATTTTTTATGGCAGGCTTGACCACGGACCTTTGAAAACAATTGGTTTTTCGTGTCAATGTAATATCAATTATTCTTTTGCCTATAATTCCGAAACAAATTTTCTTTTGCATATTATCTTACTTTCCGAATATGAACGATGTCTTTCTATTTGAAATTTCAGAGGAAA
Source organism: Diaprepes abbreviatus (assembly GCA_034092305.1). Taxonomy (NCBI): domain Eukaryota; kingdom Metazoa; phylum Arthropoda; class Insecta; order Coleoptera; family Curculionidae; genus Diaprepes; species Diaprepes abbreviatus. The sequence continues at coordinate 1,734,467 of JASJET010000310.1, forward strand.
ATTGAAAAAAAAAAAGAACGCCCTCTAGCGAGGGCCACGAAACTTATTTTAATATAGCTATTATTTCGTTTTAATTGCTAAAACCTTCCTTTTTTAAACGATACTAAGTTTATCAAATTCGGTTCGGCCAAATCAAAGTTAGGGTAACTTTTGTCAGTAGACTTTTCCTCTCCTCTTCTGCCCTAACTTTACATCTTACAGCAAAGTGTTAAAACGAAAGATGTAATGGGTGTTTTTTATAGAGGTATAGAACTTTAGGTTGGCAACACTTTTTTAACTGGAGGCCATTTTGTCAGCTGTCAAGTGATTTATGTTTAGTTTGGTTTGGCATTTCAACATGAATAGACTGACGCCTGAACAACGCTTCTAAATTGTGCAAATTTATTTTGAAAATCATGGTTCTGTTCGAAATACGTATCGCGCACTACGTCCATTTCACGGTCAACATAATCGTCCATTAGAGCAATTAATTCGATTAACTATGGAACGTTTTCGTACCACGTTTACTCTAAATGATAATACACATCCACAGAGACGTCGTACAGTGCGTACAGAAAAAGTCATTGCTGCTGTAGTGCGTAGCGTCGAGGAAGACCCGAATCAGTCTATCCGCCATCGTGCACAGGAATTGGATATGTGTCCATTCACTTTATGGAAGATTTTGCGGAAACATCTTGGTTTGCGGGCTTACAAAATTTAACTCGTGCAAGAATTGAAGCCACACGATCACCTAGCAAGGCGTAGATTCGGTGAGTGGGCCCAAAACAAGATTGCCGTTGATCCCGATTTTCATAAGCTTTGTTTAGCGATGAAGCTCACTTTTGTTTGAATGGATACGTCAATAAACAAAACTGCCGTATTTGGAGTGATGATAATCCTCAAGTGTATGTTGAGACACTATTACATCCAGAAAAACTGACTGTTTAGTGTGCTTTATGGGCTGGTGGAATCATTGGTCCGTACTTCTTTAAAAACGATGCTGGTCAGAACGTTACGGTCAATGGTGACCGCTATAGAGCCATGATTTCTGACTTTTTCGTTCATCAATTGAACAACCATGATGTGCAGGAGCTGTGGTTTCAACAAGATGGCGCAACATGTCACACAGCTCGTGACACAATTGATTTATTGAAGGAAACGTTTGGTAATCGCATAGTTTCACGTTTCGGAACAGTGAATTGGCCTCCAAGATCGTGCGACTTAACGCCGCCAGACTATTTTCTGTGGGGAAATGTGAAGTCGCTAGTCTACGCCGATAAGCCCGAAACGATTGATAACTTGGAGGACAACATTCGCCGCGTTATTGCCGATATACGGCCACAAATGTTGGAAAATGTCATCGAAAATTGGACCTCCAGATTAGAGTACGTCCGAGCCAGCCGTGGCGGTCATATGCCAGAAGTCATATTTAAATTATAATGCCAGAAGGTTATCTTTCGAATAAAGTAAATTTCATGTCAATTTATTCCATTTAAAAGTTCTATACCTCTATAAAAAACACCCTTTAGAATTGGAGTAAAATTATCAGTGTAATATTTTTGATTTTTCCCAGAAAAATGTCTTTTTTTCCATGACCATTGTAATTACGCCTATTACCGACAGAGTTAGGAACTTAAAAATTATTTCCAGCAATTTCTTTTGGCCACATTCCTCAACGATATTTTTTCCCCAAAGTTCCTGGACTATTACTTCCTGAGATGTGGTACCCGGCCACCCTTAATGAAACACCCTGTACAACGCGGCAGAAATTGGTGGTGACAGCATTGCAATTTCAAAAACTATATAGGAAGGCGGTTAAATGGGGAAAATTTAAGGCAATTATGTCAGTAGGTTATTGATGCTTGTGCATAATTTCTGGTTTGTTATGTTTTTGAGTAAAAAATAATTTGATAAACAAATGTTATAGAACTATTTATTATACTCATTATAAAACAAGTTGTCAAAACCATTAATTTCGAATTAAATTCAACAAATTTTTTAATATTTGTATTATTTATTACTGCTGCATTAAGAAATTATTTTTAAATAACCCGTCGTACTTTGTTGTTTTAAACAATACCTAAAAATCGGACAATTTGTCATCCTTATTTTTAAACTTACCAAGAAAATGACAAAAACAAGTAAATTAGTACTTGTCTTTAAAAGCTATAAACAGGATGCGTTTTTCCCCACATATTACATTGACGAAAAAAAAAGTAGGTTTATTTTTTGGGAATTGTTTTCTTACCTTCCCAGTATTTGTTTAATATTTTTTGTTAGCTGATTAGGTAATTAACTGTTTTTGTAATATGAATGAAAAGGTAGCCAGACGTAGGGTATAATTTTTTGAAAGAAGCGTTGAAAGTGTATGAGCAACAGAGGAAACTGGATTTATGGACAGACAAGGCAATCGTGCAATAAATCAAACACATCCTTATAAGAGAACATTGATAGAGATTGGTCAAATGGTTTTTTTGTTGACGAATCTTTATTTCAGGCCTGGAGATCTGACACCTCATCACTGAAGTGAACCGGCGCTGGGCGCGGTTAATATTTGGATGGATGATCGCTTGGGAAGACCCCGTGACCGTTATGCGGAACTGTAGGTCCAATTGCCAAATGGTCTCCGTTACTGACGCTACTTTAATCCAAAACAAACAACGCACAAAATTATTCAATGAACAGGTAAACACCCTGTTAAAATGTATAATCTCTTCAGGGATTTGGGTCACTGTGTCTTTTTGACACATGGATACTACAGGAAGACTATGCCCCAAAATACTATAGTCGCCTTTATCAAGACTGAAAAAGAGAAAAAGGCATTGCTACCATGTTTCTCCTTGTTTTCATGTTCCTATTTTAGCACTTAATTCTCCGATAACTAATACGAATTAAGTGCTTTTCTTCACCAATATTACTGTCTTCAAAAAACAATTCGAAAAATTTAGATATCTGGGTTAATTTTATTGTTGGTGTATACGTTCTAACGAAATCATTGTTAAGAACTTGATTTTTGCTAATACTAGGCGTTTGAAAAGTTTATAGGTTGCCACATAGATGGCGTTGATATCGGGAAATGTCTGCTTTTGCTGGAATGTTCCAGTCAGGGGAATACATTTATCAAATGCAATGCAAAAATACAAGAAGTTAAATATATAAAAAAAATAAATTCGTCCTTATAATATTAAAAATTTTTTGGGGCTATGGGTCATTTTATTATTAACAAAAAACATTTTTCGGACATTTGACGTTTCAGTTTGTTTATTTCTTAAACCATCTCCAGAATTACAATTCAACACTAAAAAGGGATTCAAATGTAATTAATTTTTATAAGTTACAGTTAAAATTGTTATTTCTATTGAACTGACATCTTAATTTAATTTACTTTATTATATGGAATGGGGCTTTTTATATGTTACAGAAAATTTAAATAATCACTTGTGTTTACGTTGGTAAACATTACGTATCTAATTCATAATCACAGTCAGTGAAGCTATCTTCGCTCATATTAATTATAATTAGTTCCTGGATCTCACCAATCATGAGATCGAGTTTCCACATTTTCTTTTATACTTTTATTATATGGATTTTTTCCAATTTTCTGTAGTAACTTTATTCAAAAAAATCTTTCAAAAGTTCAGTTAAATTGCTAATTTTGTAAGTTGTGTTATTTCTAGCAACTATACCTTTTACTTGAGAGAGATATTTCCTTCTCCAACGGACATTTTCCAGACGATCTATAAAAACAAATTTCCTATCTGGTTTTTTCCAGCAAAAAGTAAGTTCTCTGAGCAATTTCCAGAGCTCAGTTCTTTTAATTTCTGGTAAATCCCGATCTTCATTGATTTTAGTTAGCATTTTGTCGACGGTTGCGATCTGCTTCTCATAATAAAATGTATGTACAACTCCTGTTATTGCAGTTTACATCTCTTCTTTTCAACTCCTGTCATGTTGGAACACATCTCAACAGAGTTTTTAACATTATTATCTAGATATTGATATCTTAAAGCATCATAAATATTCATCGTAATAAGTTTTTCGTTGAGGAAAAAATGTCCTGGTTTAACGATTTTGGAATAAATAGAGATGTGGAAGACATATCTTTTGGGTATCTCGCTAATCTCAAATAATATATAAAAACAAGCACAAACAAGATAAATCACTATGGCACACTGTAAGGTGTACTATGCTTACCGACAGAAATTGAATTGAACTATCAGTTTCGGTAACAGTTTTATTACTCTCTCTAGTTCTTGAATAGAGTATAGGAATGTGTATGGTTGCAATCGCCCCTCTCTTTCCCAAGAGCTTTGAGTTCAAGAAAATAGATCCGATTCTGCCTCTTATACTAGGAATGTGTATGCTGCTGGCTTCCCCCCGTTGACAATTTATTTTTTTTGCAATAGCCCCCCCCCCCCCCCCAAGAGCTTTCGTTTCAGGAAAATAGACCCGATTCTGCCTCTTATACTAGTAATGTATATGCTGCTCGCATCCTTCCCCCCACCGGCAACTTGTTTTTTCTTGTGATCGCCCCCACCTCTCCAAGAGCTTCAAATTCAGAAAAATAGACCTGCCTTTTACACTAGAAATGGGAATGTTGCTGGTGTCTCCCCCCCACCCGTCGACAACTTGCTTTCGCTTGTCATACTGTATTTTTATGATTTCACCGCCCCCCCCCCCCAAAGAGAGAGGCTGGATCCGCCCCTGTTTCCATTACACATTTAGGCATTCAAAGAAATAACGAGCGATTTCATTTTTAACCACATAAAACGTACTATAAAGAAAATTATCTGTGTTATATTTTAGAGTATTTTTAAATAAAATCCCGTGACTGAAAAAAAATATATTTTTCATTTATTTCGACATCAAAAAAATCAAGTTCCATTTAATGGTTCGCCAAACAAAACATCCTTATTTCCGAAACACAAACATATTATTCTTGCATTCGAAACAAATAAATTATCAACAATTTGTACTAATTTCTCTTTATAATATACCGCTTATTCCACGACAAAATATAAATTTCATTAATTTTCTTTACCAATCTCTCACGATTTGAGCGTAATCCTAAATAATAATTAATTAAAAGTTTTGTTAACACACTTAAAAACATCAAGTCGTGATATTAATACTTGAAAGAGTTTTCGCAGAATGCGTGCGAAAAAAATAGAGTAGTTAAGCATTTAATTCGTTTGGGAAAGAATTTAAAAATGTTTTAGCTAAACTTTCACTTCCACTTTTAAATTTTCTATTCTCAAAGTTCTTTCATTATCAAAATTATAATAAACTAGCCCACCTAATTACCGACTTACCAAATGACAAATACAGGGTGTTCGATAAGTACATCTCTAGAGTATACAGGAGAGGTAAAAATAACTCTACTTCGTCATAGAAATAAAGTATCCCTTAACAGAGATAAAGAGCCTTAAAGAGGTACCCAGCGTTTTACCTTATCGGCTCTAACTTTTAAAGTGACTTGTATAATTTAATGATGTTTTACGTTATCAGAGAAGTCAGGAATGGACTTGCAACCACACTCGTTGGGCCTAATTTTTGACAGGTGTCATTTTACAGAGCGGAAAACAGATTTATTAGATATTTTGGTCATTCCTGTTCAAAAAAGGCACTCTCAATTTATTTCGATAAAATTGGCCGTTTTCGAGATAAATTGGTTTTTATGAGAAACACTCAAAAGTTACTAATGCTAAACACAAACAGGTAAAAATAAGATTGTTGTTATTAATACTTACATAATGAATTACTATTGATGGAACTTATCAAAACCGCCTTCAAGTAAAGATATTATTAAAAAATGGAAGATTATTCTTACGTAGAATTCGCTGATATGCATTTAATTTATGGTGAAGCGCTGTCAATTTCTTCGAAGGCAAGAAGACTTTATGCTAAAATATTTTCAGCTTGAACATTGCCAAGTCCAAAAACCTTTCAAAGGGTTGATCAAAGCCTAACGGAAACAGGTAAATGATGATTAGAAAATAATTATTAGAACTAACGAATTATTTTTCTAAATGTTTTATTCACGGTCGTTTTTGCTTCAACATGGCGGTGGGGTCCTCCTAGGAGAGCAGGAGAACCTCATGAAGAGGAACAAATTTTGCAAGATTTTACTGACAATCCTTCAAACAGTCCGTAATAATGCTGGGGCCATATCCTGGGACCGGGGAACGTAAAGTGAACGGTGAAAAGGTGGCGAACGCGTATTCTTGAAATGTTCATCATTCATATCCTCGTTCGCCCGGTGAAAGGCAAGCGAACTGTGGAACATGCGCAAATGAAATGTCAGCCGCTAAATGACATATTTAACGCACGGATTTCAAAAAATAAAATAATATTACAAATTTTTATTTCATTTTTGGTTCTTCAAAATAACTCGTCATTACAAAAAGTAATATGTTGATGAACCGTTTCTTTAAGACATTTTATTTTTTGAATAAACAGTTGAAACGTTAATTTTTTAATAAAATACCCTTAAAAAGTTGAATATGTCTCGCAAATATTAAGTAAATTTGAGATTCAGGTGGCAATGCCCCGTCAGAACCCCTGCCAGAACTCAGAGTTCGAATTTACTTAAGCTTATGCATTCTTTGAATCTCTTTTGGTCATAGTTCCCAAAAAGTATTTTGGCATATCTCAATCCTTGCAGCTTCGTCAAATAATTGAATTTCTGCTTTTTTCTTCTATAGTTCTTCCAGCATTAAGCGGCTCTCAACTAGACAACATTTTTAGCAATATACAGAATGATAATATCGATTCAGAGATACATGTCAGCAATATTTTTGACCACTGGGGCCAAATTTTGCAAATAAACATAAATAGGGAGTATCAGCAGACTTATACAAAAAAAAGATTTTTCAATAACCAGAATTTATTACGGCAATGCCCCGTCAGAACCCCTGCCAGAACTCTGAGTTCGTTTTTATTTAAGCTTATGCATTCTTTGAATCTCTTTTGGTCATAGTTTCCAAAAAGTATCTTGGCATATCACAGTCCTTGCAGCTCCGTCAAATAATTGAATTTCTGCTTTTTTCTTCTATAGTTCTTCCAGCATTAAGCGGCTCTCAACTAGACAACATTTTTAGCAATATATAGAATGCTAATATCGATTCAGAGATACATGTCAGCAATATTTCTGACCACTGGGGCCAAATTTTGCAAATAAACATAAATAGGGAGTATCAGCAGACTTATACAAAAAAAAGATTTTTCAATAACCAGAATTTATTACGTTTTAAGGACTACCTTATAAATGAGTCTTGGAATGAGGTAGATCGAGCACACGGTGCTGACGAAAAATATAACAAATTTTTCGAATATTCTACTATTATTTTGACCTTTCTTTCCCAACCAGTATCAGTAGAATCAAATATGATAAAGCAAGCTGGGTAAATACCGATATCCGTAACTATTCAAACTACATCAAAGACCTCTATGTGTGGTAAAAGCAGACAAAAAGTCAAGCTGTGTATAGAATATATAGGTCAGAAAGAAAGATTTATCGGAAATACCTATCTGATTATTATAAAAATTTGAATGATAGTAAGATTATTAATTCCAAAAATAAAATTAAAACTGCCTGGAATATCTTTAATACCGAATGCAATGGGATCAAAAAGAATTACGACATAATCCTAAAAATAGTGACCCAAAAGATATTGCTGAACTATTTAGCAGACAGTTCAATGTACATAATAATTCAAATCTTAACCTTACATTTCAAACTGAAGTTAATTATCCTACAATATTTTTATCACCAGTTAATTCCGATGAAATTTTTCCGACACTTCTAAGTTTACCTAATAAATTTTCAGCGGGACTGGACGACGTGCCCGTATATGTTTTAAAATTTGTCGCACACTGCATAAATAATCCTTAGCAAATATAGTTAATGAAAGTTTTGCCGCACAGATCTTTCCCACTAATCTGAAGACAGCCAAAGTGATTCCTATATTTAAAAGAGGGGATCGTCAGTTCATCAAAAATTACAGACCAATCTCTCTGCTTCCAGCAGTGTCAAAGGTCTTTGAAAAAGTTATATATACTAGAATATTTGAACATCTTAATAGATTCAATATCCTGAGTAAAAATCAGTTCGGCTTTAGACCTAACAAATCTACTGAAATGGCAATATGCAACACAATTTCCTATATAAATGAAAGAATTGACACAAGTGATAAAGTGGCAGGCCTATATTTTGATTTGTCCTTTGACACTGTAGATCACAATTTGCTTTTGACAAAGCTTGGTGCGTATGGGGTCAGAGGTGTTGCTGCCAGTTTACTGCAGTCCTACTTATTGGTTAGGCAGCAAACAGTCTGTTTTGCTAAAAATAATCATCATTACTTTTCAGATAGAACTAAATTATTGCAGGGGGTACCTCAGGGCTCCATTCTGGGACCCATATTATTCTTATTATATGTAAACAATCTGGGGGATGGATTGGCCGCGGATAGCGTTTGCCAGTTTGCTGATGACACATCAGTGATTCTGGCGGACACTTCTATGGCGAGACTGTCTCGAAAGTGCACAAACTCTGCATTGAAAATGCAGCAGTGGTGTTCTGATAACGGCCTCAGTCTAAACGTAGATAAAACCGGCCTCATTCTTTTTTCAAAGCATGGAACAAGGTCTGAGTCACTGCTTGTGTGGATTGGGGGTAGATCTATACCTACTTTGGAACAGGTTAAGTTCTTGGGTGTTCATTTAGACCCCTCTTTATACTGGAAACATCATATCTCAGCTCTTGGGGCTAGGCTTAGCAGTTTGTGTGGTGTAGTCCGAAGGCTTCGTGACGTCATCACTGCAGAGACTGTTGGGCTTTTCTACCTAGGGCAAATACAATCTCTTGTCTCTTATGGCATTTCCTTTTGGGGATCATCAAGAAGTGCTATTAATATGTTTAAAATTCAAAAACGCATAATAAGATGCATCTTCCACCTACATCCAAGAGCTTTATGTCGACCATTTTTTACTCAGTTTAAGTTGCTTACTGTTCTCTCGTTATATTTTAAATCTTTAGTCATGCTTGTCAGAAGGAATACGGAATTGTTTCCGCTAAATTGACAGCTTTATGGGGGAAACATGGTTGTGACTACCAGAGGGGCGAATGACCTAAGGGTACCTTTACATAATTCCACCTTCTAGGAGAGAGGACCATACTATATGGCGATTAAAGCCGTAAGGATGTTACCAAGAGAAATCTGGTTTACCGAGTCGATTAATTGCTTATTATGTGATCATAATTTTGTTGGTTAATAAAGGATATTATATTATTATTATATATTATATTCCACAGAAAGGCTCTGGCCCCAGAAATGCTGTCTCAGCCCCTTTCCTCGCAAGCCTGTCTACTTTTCATTCTGCTCTATCCCTGTGTGTCAAGGTACCCACATGAGGGTGACTTTAATATTCTTACTCAAATGATTTGATTCCTCTAGGCATTCCCAGACCATCTTAGAGCTGAAAACTAGAGAGCTCTGCTAGTATAGATAACGACTTAAACCATTACAAAAAAAAATCAATTCACATTATGATCCTATATTTTTTATTTAAGATAGGCAGCAATTGTACCTTCTTAAAGAAAGGAAAATGCTACTATTTTTCGTCTCGTCTATCTACGTCACAACTGTTGACGGATAAATTTTTAAAAAAATTGTTATGAAAAATGAACTTGTACGTAATTAATAAATCTTATTAAATGAGGTTTTATTAGTGAATATTATCCTAAATAATCTCATTTAAATATAAATCTGAATGCAAATCCGTTTAACGTAAATTCTTCTTGGTAATTAACACGATATAAAAAATCTTGTATTCTATTTTCGCGTTATTAAACTAGTTTTTTCTTATTGAATACGTTTTTAAATATTTTTGACGTCAATTTTTTAACATCATCGAAACAACACGTCAAGCTGCTAACTGATGACGTCCTTTTGACACATATTTAGTAATAAAAAAGGTTCCACTGACGGTAATGTTAGTTTTTCTATTTTCTTAACAGTTTCAAAACCTCCTGCAAAGATAATTTAAACAAGCAAGGTGCACTATAACGAAGTATTGGGTACTTTAAAAATACATTTTGAGTCTTGTTTTTCAGATTTTGATGCAATTGCAATTGATGTCGAGATTTTTCAAAGTTTTTTTAACACCGATAAATACTCTTACCTCAGAACTTCAAATGGAAATGATTGATTTGCAGTGTACCGATATTTTTAAGGAGAAATATTTAAAGTCATCACGGTTTTGGCACTATTGACTGAATGGAATGGAAGACAAGCATTTATGTCCTCTTTGTAAACCTTTAATGAGATTTAGCAATTGAATGCTCTGGATATTGTGCTTGGATACATAAACGGTGCTCCGGATTGTCAGCTAAGGAATTTGGTAAGGTTGTCCTTCTTTCTCGGAGGACTGGAACATACAACTGGCATGGTAAAATTTGTAGTGATGGCACTGCTGCACTGCGCCTGGGATTCCTCTGGGCTCTGTGTCCTGTTTCTCTGGTGTGTTGTTTTTGGTTGGGTTTTGATTAGGGTTTTCCATGTATTTGAGTTGTTTTGTACGTCATTTCTCTTGTTAAAGTTTTTAGTGCTTTCTATTTTGAAAGCCTCTCTGATGTTGCACGTTCTACAGTGCTTTATGGGTACGATCTGTTTGGTTTCCTGGAAATTTATAGTGTGTCCTTTCTCCTGATGATGTTGGAATAAAGCTGATATAGTTTGCTTATTCTTTATGCTATTTTTATGTTTTTGGACAAATTGCTAAGCAATACAATTTATCCTATTCCACCACCATCGAAATGATGGCCTACCTGTACCACCATACCGAGAAGAAAGTCAAAACTTACCCTCCCCGCCACAGTGATACGGCGGAGGTACATGTTTCGTATCTACTAGACTCATCAGGGTACTGACATGCACCTGGCTGTGCAAAGGACAGGTGGTGGAATAGGACAAATTGTGTTCCTTAGCAATTTGTTCAAACTGTGCAACCTCTAACACGGAAAGGATATGGTTGGAACGAAGTTTGCATTTACTGTTCGCATTTTACATTCATATACGGAGCTGCATATAGTTGTATGTTTGCTGAATGTGATTTCAGCACTGCAACGACATAATGTGGATATGTCGACTGCTATTGCACCTCACACGGAGGAATCCGTGAAAGCCGCATAAACATGTATACGCCATCCGGCGGGAGGTCGGCGAAGCCGCGTTCAATATTTGCATGCTTCCTTCAGACCTGTCCTTTGTACATATATATATATATATATATATATATATATATATATATATATATATATATATATATTTATATATATATATACATATATATATATATATATATATATATATATATATATATACATATATATATATATATATATATATATATATATATATATATATATATAAAGACCAGAAATAAAGTAACTGTTAAAAGTTTGCTTCCATTCTCTAATAGTAAATTTTCAAGTTATCAAATAAAGATGCTAGGTAATACTACATTAAGCGCGTATATGAAGTATATAATTATTATTTGAATTACTAAATTATCTACGAAAGTTTGTTAACGTTTTATTATTTAGGGCAATTTCTTTAACAGGACTCACAATTACACTATTTAAATTTTCGAATTAGATATTTATGCTTTTAGTTTATAAAAACAGATGGAAACTCAACTAATTAAATAATTACACTAAGTAACAGTAAAAAATTCACCAGTATCTCGAAGAGTGATTTGTGTAGGTATCTTCTTTTTCTTTCTCAGCCCATTGACGTCCACCCCTGGACGTAAGCCTCTCCGATGGTCCTCCACTGGGATCTGTCTCTCGCTTTCTGGAGCCAGTCTTTTCCAGCAAACTGTCTTATATCATTTACCCATCTGCGTTGTGGCCTGCCACGATTTCGGTTCGTTTCTCGTGGTCGCCATTGCAGTAATTTACTCGCCCACCTATCGGGCTGTTGTCTGGCTATGTGCCTCGCCCATTGCCACTTTAGTCGTGATATGCGTTCAATGAGATCCACTATTTTGGTTCTTGATCTTATTACTTGATTTCGTATTTTATCCCCTAACGAGATTCCTAACATTTGTCTCTCCATAGAGCGTTGAGTGACTCGGAGCCTATTTGCGTTTTGTTTGGTCAATGTTATCGTTTCCATGCTGTAAGTAGCAACAGCTAAGACACACGTACTATATACTTTCCGTTTAAGGTTGATTGGTGTGCTTCTATTTCTTAATACGTACTGCAACTTTCCAAAGGCAGCCCATGTCAGCCGTATTCTCCTTGTTATTTCCGCCGTTTGATTTTCTTTGTCCAGTTTCATGACGTGGCCTAAATAGATGTACTCTTGGACATTCTCTATGTAGGTATACCTAGTACAAAAAAAGAAAAAGGTTTTATTTCGATATCACGTGTCAAAAAATAGGAACGCTTTTTGACAAGTTCAAAAAGTAGAATACGGTGCTTTTGTAAAGTAGCGGCTAAATTCAATAGCAAGAAAAATACTCATACCCGCCATATATTATTCCTTATAATATCAAAATATACCCGGTAACTTAAGAAAGAACTAAGACGTTTTTGATATTTCTTTGTCAATTGTAAACCCCATTTCTCACTTCAGAATTAAAAAGGGCACATTTTTTTTACATACGACAAGGTAAATATCGATGTTTAAATCCAGTTTTCAAAGTACCAGCATTCAAGAATGTTTTTAGAAAATTTGATGATTTGTTCGTTTCTGAACCATCACAGTTCTCAAGCTTCCAGAGAGTACAGAACCAAGCAAAACTATGCCAGAGCAAAAGAATATAAATTTTTCGAAGAGGCAGAAGGTATGGCTGAATTTTCATTAAAAAATGTTTTAAACACATTTTTCTCGAAACAATGTTTTTGTATGTGGCGTTAAGGAATTTTAAAAAACAATTCTATCGATTCTTTAAAAAATGTAATCACGTATTTTAGATATTTATGACTATGTTCGTTAGTAAAACTAAGGCAAGAGATTCAAATTTACTTTTTTTTCTCGGCATGAAATATAGAAAAAAAGACCTGCATTTTGCCATCTTTTGTTTAAACAGTGAGTATTTGATTACTTTTGCACGTAAATTCATAATTTTACTACCAGCGATAGCTACAAGTATACTGATTATGAAGCTGTTATTTTTGGTTGAGTTTTTTTCGAAAAAAAAAACAAACGCGATTTTTTCAAAAACTACAGTTTTTTTGAAGGTTGTAGACAATGTTGAAGAATGGCTAAAATCAGGTCGGACTTGCATTGTCTTTATTTTTTATTTAAGTATAAACTGAATGTTTTGTCTTAAGACTACGAGCTTATATAGGGACTGTGTCCATTGAAGCGCAACGTTTCGCTTCACTGTACACACCTCAATGATTTGATGTTACAAAGTAGTGGTTGCCAAAGATTAGGTATTTCAACACTCGGTTTACGGAAGATTCCATTATTGTTTTTAATGTATGCTGCTTCTATACATTTTCTTTTTTTCATATTGGTTCCATATATATTGCCGCAGCCTCAAACCATTTTATATGGTGTTGTTTATCCCAGGAGTGTTCTGCAATACCTGATCTCGACGTTTCCCCTTTTTGTGTATGAGTTTTATGTTCCTTAATTCTAACTTCTAGCGGCCGTTTGGTTTCTTCAATATACACTTCACCACACTCACATGGAACTTTGTAAACACATTCTTTCTTATCGGTAGTTTTAGGTTTTGTTTTTGTTAAATGTACCATTAGGGGAATCACTAGACATAATCAAAACTAGAGTTTCAAATGATACTACTTTATCAGATCGAACCACGTTACCACTGGACGGGGTGATGGACCTTTTGGAGTGTTGCCTGCGTAGTGCTTACTTTCAAGTAAAGGACAAGTTCTACGCTCAGGACGTCGGGTTTCCGATGAGTTCTTCCCTCTCTCCAGTCGTCGCCAATATATATATGGAATGGTTCGAAACTCATGCCAAAGAAACGGCAACAGTAAAACCGAAAGTCTGGTTGAGATATGTCGATGATACTTTCATCGTATGGACGGGCAATAATCAAAAACTTAATGATTTCCTGAAACATCTGAATATCATTCGATCTACAATTAAGTTTACCATGGAAAAAGAGGTAAATGATCAATTGCCCTTCCTAGATGTCATGGTGAACCGTTCAAACGAAACTATTAAAATTTCAGTATACAGAAAGCCAACTCATACTGGACAATATCTTAATCATAGTTCTAATCATTCTATTGTAACAAAACGAGGAATTATACGCAACCTCTATAATCTATATGCAATAATGCCGAATCACTGGAAAAGAGGTGGCAAATATTAAATCCGATTTACAACTGAATGGTTATCCTTTAAAACTAATTGACGATGTTATAAATAATTTTAGAATAACGAACACTGGACAGCAAGAAACACATTCATTCTTCACAGTTCCGTACATTAAGGGAACGTCGGAGAAAATACGACGAATTGCCAGTAATTATAATATAAAAACAGCCTTTAAATCAGGAAATACCCTTAGAGCTCATTTAACAAAAACAAAACCTAAAACTACCGATAAGATAGAATGTGTTTACAAAGTTCCATGTGAGTGTGGTGAAATGTATATTCGAGAAACCAAACGACCGCTAGAAGTTAGAATTAAGGAACATAAAACTCATACCCAAAAAGGGGAAACGTCGAGATCAGGTATTGCAGAACACTCCTGGGATAAACAACACCATATAAAATGGTCTGAGGATGCGGCAATATATATGGAACCCAACATGAAAAAAAGAAAATTTATAGAAGCAGCATACATTAAAAACAATAATGGAATCTTCAGTAAACCGAGCGTTGAGATACCTAATCTTTGGCAACCACTACTATGTAACATCAAATCATTGAGGTGTGTACGGTGAAGCGAAATGTTGCGCTTCAATGGACACAGTCTCTATATAAGCTCGTAGTCTTAAGACAAAACATTCAGTTTATACTTGATAACGATTAGAGATACTACCTAATCAAAATGTCGTAAAAATAAAAATAAAGACAATACAGTTTTTTTGATGATGAATTTTGAGTGTTTCTTGTTATATGCTTATTCCACAAGTCGACTTGTCGAATATGCTACTCTATTACCGTGATTAGATTGTAAAGGAAATCTTTCGTGTTAAATACTGCATTTTATATAGGATAGTTTGCAAAATTTTGTTGATTACGCTACAGCTAAGAATGACTCAAGGAAAAGAGCGTTCCCTTAGTGGCGAAAAAAATGTCCTGGAGGACAATCTCATTAACTTCCTTGAAAATGATTTTGATGAAGACAGTAAAATTTGATTCTAGAATAATAGATTTCACGGAAAAAGGATTTAATTCTTTTGACAATTTTCAGTCCATGATTTTGAATGGAATCGGTCTAATTCAGTCTAAAAAATATCTATAATAGGAATTACTAAAAAGCCGCATAAATGAACTATTTTCCAGCATCAGAAGTGGGATGCCTCCTTAACCCTGTATATTATTTAATAAACTCTCTATTCATAAATTATGGGAAATAAAATCATAAACTATTTTAATCGTACCAAATTTTTATTACGCTGATGTGCTACAATAATCGGTACAAAACCCTCGATACATAAGATTGCTCACATTTTTCTCCCCTGTATATTTCAAACCAAAGAATATAAGGCAATTTAAATATAATCTAATTAGAATAAACATCATATCTTTCTTCTTTTTATTTTCTTAAGAAGTATACGGATGACCTTTTGTCATTTCCATCACGTGACAACCTCGCGCTAACTCCTACAAGAGAAGTTCGGTGGACATCGAAACGAAATTGGTTGGAGCGACAACTCCGGTTAAAACGCTTAAAAACAACGATTTTTCAGTCACTGGAAATTGAAATAATAACTGACAAATTTTGATATCGCTCTTTCTATTTTTGGCTTAGTGTCAAATATGCCAATTGTCACGAAAATCATGATATATATATATATATATATATATATATATATATATATATATATGGCTTTAAATTACCCAAACGCAGACTGTATACATGGAAGTCACCGGCGGATAGAGAAGGGCGGATCACAAGAAACCAAATCGACTACATTCTGATTGGACAAAGATATAAAAATGCAATTATGTCGGTAAAAATATATCCAAGTGCTAACATAGGATCAGACCATAATCTCCTAGTCGCCAAAATTAGATTTAAAATGAAACTCATTAAAAGAAGAAGAGACACTGCAAAAAGTAACATTTCCAGACTCAAGAATACAAACATAAAACAACTCTTTACGGAAGATATCAATAAAAGATTAATGAACGTGAAGGAGGTGATTCTCCAAAACGCACAACCAGAAAACAAATGGCTTTTAATAAAAACAAAAATAGAGGAAAGTTAAAGAGAAATACTAACTCCAACAAGATATAGAAAGCAGCAATGGATGACAAAGGAGATACTGGACCTAATGGACGAGAGACGACAATTCAAAAACAGAGATACGCAAAAATATAAAGAAATAAACAAGCAAATCAAATACAAGATTAGACTAGCGAAAAATAAATGGCTGCAAGAAGAATGTGAAGAAATAGAAGAGTATCAGAGAAAACAGGATAGTTTTAATATGCACAAAAAGATAAAAAAGATAACTCATAGTAACAGAAAGAGAGAACCGACACTGCTTAAGGATGTAAAAGGCAAGCTAATGTTAGACACCCAAGAGAAACTTAAAAAATGGACAGAATACATCAAAGACCTGTTTAAAGACAATAGAGTAGAGCAGATGGAGATTGAAGGAGAAGATAACGAGGCATTAACGATACTGAAAGATGAAATAAAAACAGCTATAAGAAACAATAAAAATGGAAAAGCACTAGGTCCAGATCAAATCCCAGTAGAAATCTTAAAATTCATGAATGTGATACCATGGATATATTGTTAGATCTCTTCAAAACAGTATAGAAAACGGGAAATATACCCAGAGAATGGTTACTCTCCACCTTTTTCGCTATTCCAAAAAACAAAAATGCAAAAGACTGCAGCGAATATAGAACAATATCTTTGATAAGCCATGTACTCAAGGTGTTTTTAAAAGTAATACACGGACGCATTTATAAAGAACTTGAAAAGGGGTAGATGACAGTCAGTTTGGATTCAGAAATGGTATAGGCACCAGAGACGCGTTGTTTGCACTTAATGTGCTTTTACAGAGGTGTATGGATATGAACATCGATATACACATTTGTTATGTTGACTTCGAGAAGGCTTTTGATAAAATTAGACATGAAAAACTAGTCGAGATTCTAAGAAGAAAAAAGATTTAAGAATAATAACTAACCTATATTGGAATTAATGCGCACAAATAATAGTAGATAACGAAACATGTCCGGAAATTGAAATAGGAAGAGGAGTGGGACAAGGATGCATTTTGTTACCCCTACTATTCAATGAGTACAGTGAATCGATTTTCGAAGAAGCACAGTTAACGAAAGGTAAGGGAATAATAATAAACGGAAGAGCTGAAAACAACATAAGATTTGCAGACGACACTATCATAACTAGCTCCGCTGAAGAACTCCAAGAACTAGTGAACGAAACAAATAACGTTTGCGAGCAACACGGATTAAAAACAAAACATGCAAACAAGCATAAAGTTGCGAGATGTGAATTTAGAAAAAGTGCAAAAATACAAATACTTGGGCACATGGATAACAGCAAATAATGAACAAACAACAGAAATAAGAACGAGAATAGAAATGGAAAGACGTGCGTTTGTAAAACTGAAAACCATTCTGTGCAGCAGAGACATCATTCTAGAACTAAGAATGAGAATTTTAAGATGTTATGTATTTTCAGTGCTGCAGTATGGGTTGGAAGGCTGGACACTAAAACAAGAACACATAAATAAACTGCAAGCGTTTGAAATGTGGTGTTACAGAAGGATGTTGAGAATATCTTGGACGGAGAGAAAAACAAACGTAGAAGTATTGCTAGCGATGGACAAAAACTATGAAATAATTAACAACATAAAAATAAAGAAACTGCTATATCTTGGACATATAATGAGAGGCCAGCGATACGAGTTGCTTAGATTGATCATGCAGGGTAAAATAGAAGGAAGAAGAAATATCGGAAGAAGAAGAACTTCATGGTTGAGGAATTTGAGAGAGTGGTTCAATTGTAGCACAGTAGAACTTTTTCGAGTAGCAAGCAAATAGAGTGAGAATGACAATGATGATATCCAACCTCCGATAGGAGATGGCACCTGAAGAAGAAGAATATATATATATATATATATATATATATATATATATATTTAATCGAAAGTTTTCGGATATCCGGTGTGTGTTGAGTTTTTTTTTAGGACTGTAGGGCAGCGGACGTTTCGGTGAAATTTCGTTCCCCATTTTCAAAGCTGTACTGCGTCTGTGGGCGAACTGATGCTTACGACTCGGGTGCGGTTTTATATATACGTGAGGCGTCTTCGTTGGTTGGATGGTTCTTGTCAATCAGGTTGCGATTTTTAATGCATGTCATCGGTCCTGTAGTGTTAGTGCTTGGAGTCATGTCGCCGAGTTATGATTCATGTCTTTACTACCTACTGCTAGTCGATGTTTCGCTAGCAGGTTTTTCCGAATATTAGGCAACCGCTGATTGTCGTCTTTGTATTTAAGTTGTTAGGCGGCTTTGCAATACCTCTTATGGACAACTCGATAGCAGTATTCTTCCTGAGAAGTTGATCCTATGTCCGGTGTTTAACAAGTGTTGGGCCAATGCAGAAGAAATTGTTTTTTGTATGACAGCATTTATATGTTGGTCTCTTCTAGTGCTTATTTTACAATTGATTTGGAAATGCTATATTGGTCTATTTTTTTTTATGATTGCGGACAAAAATATCTTCTATTAGGCATTCTGAAATTTTGTGTATAACAGGATGGCATCACCTGTTATACCGCAAGCAACACAATATCATTGTTGCTGATGAAGCTCTCATATGCTGTCATCTCTCGTTTTGGATACCATATCAGCTTTCGGGGACAATTAGTTTGAGAACTCGTCAATGAAACTTGAATTATTTTGACAAGTGTCAAAATTGTGACAATAAAATATTTTAAAGCAAAACAGTCGTGCATAAATACCAGCCATCCGGGACAATATATATATATATATATATATATATATATATATATATATATATATATATATATATATTTATACCGTACTACACCAAATTAAACTACATGAATAATTACGCAATATCATTTTTATTTAAGTGTAATAAGTGTATTCATATAACATCTGTTAAGGTGAATGTGAAGCGCCTTATTTGATCCTCTCCAAACATATTTCACTCGAT
The DNA here is from genome assembly GCA_034092305.1 of Diaprepes abbreviatus. Classification (NCBI taxonomy): domain Eukaryota; kingdom Metazoa; phylum Arthropoda; class Insecta; order Coleoptera; family Curculionidae; genus Diaprepes; species Diaprepes abbreviatus. Next base: position 1,753,833 of record JASJET010000310.1, read on the forward strand.
GAAAATATCTGTAACCAGTCTGGAAAAACAACAGCTTGAGTTATGCAGTGATCTTCATGAATGTGCCTTTACTCCTCTCTGCTGTTTCTCTTTCGTATTATTGATCCGAGGGTTCAACTCACTGTTTCTTGCTCACTTGTTAACATACAGAGGCGCACAAAATTACACTTATTTATATATAAAAATCAAACAAAGGTAATAAGTATTTTAGAATTATTTTATCTTAACATAAAGTGGTTTACTGTATTAGTGGACTTCAAATTAGGAGACAGAATGTGAGTTTTTATTATGCACAGCTATTCACAATTATACACTCGCTGACAAAAATAATGCGTATTGTATTTTTGGTCCCTATTTTTTTTTTGTTTAGTGTTTGGGTGATTTCTATTGCTAAATCTTTTCCATTGGGGTGTGTTAAGTATATTGCATTTTATTACAGATAAAAGAATATTTAGATCTAGCTCTTATAACTGAATAAGCGATCATGCTAAGAAAATACAGGGTGTCCGGGAAAATGTGGGAAATCTCAAGGATATGCAAAAAACACGTGAATCGCTTCTAATCCATATCTCTCTCGGAGATATGGGCTTCCAAAGAGCTACAATGGAATCAAGTTTTTTTACACATAATTATTGAATCACCAGGTATATTTCATTTTTTTTTAATTCTGTGAATTGCAGTTCGCAAAAAATGTGCGTTTTATTTTATAGGCACCAAAAACGAAGTATTGAATTTAGAACTTATCAACTTTCACATCACTGACACATTGATTCTTTATTTGAAAATTAACTTACTGATTTTTGGATTTCGTGGTGAAATTGATTGTGAAATAATTCGAAATATGGAATATTGAGTATGCAGATATGCATCTGATGTATGGTTTCGCATCTTGCAATAATTTGGAAGCCAATAGATAATATCATGATAGATATCCTAATCATACTCTTCCAGATCAGAAAACATTTCAACGAGTTCACCAACGTCCAAGAGAGAATGGTAGGCGATTCCATTTAATAAGATAATATTATTAAATTCTTCATAATTTTAGGAAGTTTTGGGAAAGAAGTATTAATCTTGATCGGGGAAGAATAGTACCTACTCCGCAATTAAAGGAAAACATTTTAAATGTTGTAGATGACACTCCTTCAACACGTACTCGAAAATTATCAGCGCAGTTTTAATACGTCGAAAACAATAGTACCTGAGGTTCTTCAAGAACAGCTGTGATATCCATATCATTTGAAAATAGTGTATGAACTGATTCCTGAAAATTTTCCCCGTAGAATGCAGTTTACAAAACTGGCAACAGCAACGAAATAATGTAAACTATTGTTTGAAACCAACGTGCCTTTCTGGCGCTACGTATACCTGTCCTTTCAAGAAATATTCCTCAACCAGGAAATCTGTCTCCTTCCTACCCCTCTACGTCCCTCTATTTTACCCATCATGATTAGCTGAAGAATTCTATATCGCTCCCCTCTGAATATATGTCCAAGATATGAGATTTTTCTACACTTTACAGTGTTTAATAATAGACGAGTTGTGTCGGCCCTATTGAGTACCATTTCGTTGGTCTGCCTAGCTGTCCAAGGTATTCTCAGCATTCGCCGGTGTAACCACATTTCGAGAGCCTCCAACCGACTAATCGTGGCAGCCTTAATTGTCCAGATCTCTGCCCCATGTAGTAACACTGGCCAGACGTATGATCTTATCATTCTCTGTAGTAGTTTAGGTTGAAAAGTTGTTCTAGCAGTCTCTATTCTATGCCTTATCTCTTTATCTGGGTTTAGATTTTCGGTGATATAACATCCAAGATATTTAAAATGAGTCACCCTGTCTATACTTTTTCCTTCTAATTGTATTGAAGCGTTAAGATGAGGTTGTCTACTAAAGACCATAAATTTTGCCTTTTTGATATTTATGCTGAGCCTCATTTCTTGACCCTCAGTGTTAACACAGTTTAATAGATGTTGCAGGTCTTGTAGTTTGTCGCTTAGGATAACAGTGTCGTCAGCATATCGTATTGTATTTATATATTCTCCATTGATTTGTACTCCCATTCGTTGTCCTTGAGTAGTCCGTTTAAAGATTTTATCTGAATATATAAAAAAGCAGTGGAGATAGTATGCAGCCCTGTCTGACGCCTCGCAGAATTTTACTTTCTTCTGTGAGTTTTCCATTTAGCCTTACTGTTGTTTTCTGCCGCCAGTATAGATTTTTAATAATTCTTACGTCTACCCCTACGTCACTTAAAATGTCTATGAGTTTTCTGTGCTGTACTCTGTCGAAGGCCTTCTCGTAATCGACAAAACATACGACTACATCCTTGTGTTGGCCCCGGCATTTTTGCAGAAGTATATTTAGAGCGAATAAAGCCTCTCTAGTACCTAGAGCGTTTCTAAATCCGAATTGGGTTTCATCTAAATCTGCTTCGCATTTAGATCTTATCCTACTGTGGATGATTCTGAGAAAGATCTTCAAAGTGTGGCTCATTAGATTTATTAGTTTTGTCTTGTAACAGCTCTGTTGGGACATTATCAGGCCCGGTGGCTTTCCTGGTTTTTGCAGATCTTATGGCAGATAGAACTTCACTGTTTAGAATTTCCGGTCCCATGTCTATATTAGCGTCTATATTAGCGAGATCATCGGAGTTGTGTTCATTCGGTCTGTCATCATCAAATAATTCTTTCACATATTTAACCCATGTTTCAAAAATTTCTTTTTCGTCCAAGGTAATTTTACCATCAGGGTCTACAAGGGTATTAATGGTATTCTTATTATGTAGACCTGCTATTTCTCTGACCTTTTTGTACACGTTGAATGTGGCATGTTTCCTTTCTAGATCTTTCATTTCGATACACTTGTCTCTCATCCAGTTCTCTTTGGCTATCCGAATTTTTTGTTTAATTTCTCTTTGTCTTCTTTTATATTCCACTCGATTTGTTTTCGACTATCTCCTTTATTCCATGAGGTCCAATATTTCTGCTGTCATCCATTTCTGTTTTTTCGGTTTGTTCTTCCGTACAGTATTTTCAGTTATTAGTTTGTTAGTTAGTTCCTTAAACGATTTTCAAATTTCCTCTACTTTGTCGTCAGTTCTTGTGTTTTTTATGTAGTTGTTCAGATCCTTTGTAAGCAGTTCTTTATCGGTTTCCGCTATCTCAAATTTACTTTATTGACTATTACTTTTTATTATTTTAGGTTTGATTTTAATATCAGCAATCACGGGATTATGGTCAGACAAACCTTTAATTCTTAATTTGTTTTAGAGTCGTATTTATTGCTTCTCAGGAGATCATATAATACGAAAAATTTTAAAAATCACTTTTTCATAAGGAACTATTTTTAAAAACAAATTCTCGAAAGAAAAATTAATAAATCGTGAACACAGTACCATGTCATCAGTAACCTCCAAAGAAAAAGACGATATGATATGGGACGTGTATATTATGAACCAAACGACTTTTAAAACATTTCTTTCTTTGGCTGTGTCTCGTAAAATATGTCGGTTCTTTATCCTCTTTTCAGATATATCTTTTTATGTGATCTGAAGAATGGTTTATTATGACTTTATTATGTGCTAGTTTATTCTGAATCACTAATCAGGTTCGCGTAGTCCCATTTTGGTCTTGTATCCGAGGCTTTGTCAGGGAACAACTTATAAATATATTTACTGATAGGGTGGATAATTCATGAGGAATATGTGTAAATATTCATTTCAACAATGTATTTAATAAAATACATATTTCTGCGTTTTTCATCAGTACAGGAATTTATTAATTCAAGGTCATGTTAATTTCATAAATTTTACATAACCAATAGGAGTACACCATATACATAAAAAGTAAGAAAGCGAATAAATTACTCCATCCACCAACTACTGAAGAGCTGTTAAAAAACGGGAAGGGATCTCTAGAGCAGACAGAAAAAATGCATCATAAAAGGAAAAAACCCACAAAGGAAGAAGTGTAGATTGCCAGGGCTGCACCTAAAACGTGGAAAATATCATTTTAGAAACTTTCTGAATAACCAAAAATCAAGCTACGAAAATGACAACATCAAAAAAGATGCCCCAATGCAGAATTTTATAACCCTGAAATAAGTACAAAAGAAGAAGAACAAGCGACACTAGAACCCAAAAAAGCGCCTAACACTGATACCGTAACTAACGAACCTATTAAATATGGAAGTCCAGCAATCCAGCAGAAAATTTCTAGAAAATTCCAGAAAATCATATCCCATGGAGAAATACCTGCTGAATGAAAGACCAGCATTATATATATATATATATATATATATATATATATATATATATATAATATATATTTATTCTGTCCTTTCTTGGGTTTAAGTTCTTTATTCTCAAATTGTCCCAAAAAATATATAGGCATGACAAGCCAATTGCTAAAGAACATATTGAATGGCCATGAATATATGGAAAACACCTCAACAGCATTAAACAAACACACACAGGACGAAAAACATACCTTCGAATATATATCAGTGTCATAATTAAAAACAAAGATGTGAATTATCAAAAATTGCAGATAAAGGAAATGATAGAAATTAAAAAAGATAAAAACACGACACGAACGGATATAGGAAATTTGAGCCACATTTACACCAGCCTAATTTAAACAAAAATATTAAGTATTCGATCCTGTTAATAAACATCAAAAATTGAATATCCTCTTAAACAAAAAAAAACTAAATGTGTGCTTTCTTTCGGTTTTTTTGGTGCATTGTATAATATAAAAAAATAAAACACATTCGCATTCCATGTATCCTCAGTACCTAAATATATGATGTAAAAGTTTCATTTCATTATTAATAAATAAACAAAATGTCAAGGTATGTACTGGTAAAATTAAATATCTTTTTTTTTAAATTTGAATAATGTTTTAAAGTGTTTGTTTTTTAAAAATGTAAATATGTTTTTAACCGACTTCTAAAAGAAGGAGGTTCTCAATTCGTCGACTATGTATTTTTTTTTATGTATGTACATCGATTACTCCGGAACGGCTGCACCGATTTGAATGAAATTTTTTACGTTATGTAAAGGAAGTTGCTGCGGTGGTCCCATATTTTTTTAGATGAAATTAGTGCAGTAAAATCCAAGATGGCGCTTACAATATGGCGGCCAAAAAAATTAATTTTGTCCGATTTTCTCCAAAATTGGTATGGAGGAATTTTCGGAGCTGTACCCAACGAATCTAAAATTATTTTAAAAAAATTCAAAATGGCGGATCCAATATGGTGGACCAAAAAATTTAGTTTAGTCCGATTTTCTCCAAAACTGGTATGGGGGAGTGTTCGAGGTTGCATATAACGAATCTGATATTATTTTTAAAAAATTCAATATGGCGGATCCAATATGGCGGACCAAAAAATCAATTTTGTCCGATTTTTACCAAAATTTTTACGGGGAAGTTTTCGGGGTCGCATATGACGAATTTAAAATAATTTTAAATAAATTCAATATGGCGGATCCAATATGGCGGACGAAAAAATCAATTTTTGTCCGATTTTCTCCAAAATTGGTAGGAGGGAGTTTTCGGGGTCGCATATGACGAATCTAAAATAATTTTAAAAAAATTCAATATGGCGGATCCAGTATGGCCGATAAAAAAATCAATTTTGTCCGATTTTCTCCAAAATTGGTACAGGAGAGTTTTCGAGTTCGTGTATGACGAGTCTAAAATAATTTTTAAAAAATTCAATTTGGCGGATCCAATATGGCGGACGAAAAAATCGCTTTTGTCCGATATTCTCCAAAATTGGTACGGGAGAGTTTTCGGAGTCGCATATGACGAATCTAATATAATTTTTTAAAAATTCAATATGGAGGATCTAATATGGCCGATAAAAAAATCAATTTTGTCCGATTTTCTCCAAAATTGGTACAGGGGAGTTTTCGGGGTCGCATATGACGAATCTAAAATAATTTTAAAAAATTCGATTTGGCGGATCCAACATGGCCGACAAAAAATCGTTTTTGTCCGATTTTCTCCAAAATTGGTACGGAGGAGTTTTCGGGGCCTCACATAGAGAATCTGAAATTATTTTTAAAAAATTCAATATGGCGTATCCAATATGGTGGATAAAAAATTAATTTATTTTCTTTAAATATCGATATTGGAAGGTTTTGGAGCCTATATTACCAATCTAAAATTAATTTGAAATTTAAGATAGTGGATTTACTAAGACAGACTAAATATTCGTTTGACACAATTTCATTGGTATTTGGAGAACTCTAAGAATCAAAGAATTTTTAGTGGTTCATTTTAGAGTGATTTATAATTATGGATAAAATGGGTACTTTTTTGCTACCTTGGAGTCATTGCGAGGTACACTAATCTCGATTAGCACTTAGTTCAAATAATTTATGAATATCATAATGAATTCAAAACTAAAAATCGAAAAATAAAATTTTTATAAAAAAATTGAACGACTTCTAAAAGTGCGATAAAAAGTGAAAATAATTAAAAATTTTTATATGAAATTGAAATTTTTGAAATCGGTGCCAAATTATTTCTAAATGAAATAAATAGCTACTAATATATACAAATTATGGTAAGAGAGCAATTACAAATTAAGTATTTTTAATGTGTTTATGCGAATCACGTTTTGTCAGGTATTAATTTGGCGCCGATTTCAAAAATTTCAATTTCATATAAAAATTTCTAATTATTTTTCACTTTTTAGCGCACTTTTAGAAGTCGGTTCAATTTTTTTATAAAAATTTTATTCTATGAATGTTTTTAATTATATAAAAAATATTTTTAGGAAGATAAATAAATAAAAAGACAAAAAAATTTTGAAAATGCCTTAAATAGAGGGCGAAACGTCAAATTCTTTTGGATTTTTTGTTAAATAAAGAACCTGAACCCAAGAAAAGACAAAATAACAAAAAAAAATGATATAATCTATGGTTCAAGAATCAGGAAAATATAATATATATATATATATATATATATATATATATATATATATATATATATATATATATTAGTACATATAAAAAACCTTGGTGGAGCCATGTCTCGACATCGGCTACTAAAACCCACTGGGCTCCTGGGCTAGAACGTAAGAGTAGACTCAAGATAAATAGAAATACTTGACAACGTTTATAAAGAGGCAACCATACTTATTAAAATGGATGACAAAACCACTAACGGCGAAATAGAACTAAAGAAAGGGTTTAAAAATTGTTTAAAAATTATTTGAATTTGTGCTGTCTTATATAAGATGGATATTATACTACATATGCCACGCTAAGTAAGATTGACGTCTAATTATGCGACCCGTCACTCTCCATTACCTACCCCAACTTATTTGCTGTTTTGTTTACTTAACACCCACGTGCGACGTCATTTTTGCAGACAACTTAATGGATTATTGTGTTAATGAGTTATTTATTTAGTATGAATCTGTATTTGTTCAACTACTATTTTTCTTTGTTGTTAAATTGTCACAAAACTTTAATTATCGTCATAATGTTAGACGTGTTAGTTGAAAAACAGAGGAATCAGAAGCATGAAAAACTATATAATTAATTGAATTAAAGTATTTTAAAATATACAGGGTACGCGGTAAAAAAATGTCAAACTCTTAATAATATAAGTACAGAAGTATACTGCTGAGAGCAGGGGCGGATCCAGCCTCTCTCTTTGGGGGGGGCGGTGATATCACAAAAGTACAGTATGGCAAGAAAAGCAAGTTGCCAACGGGGGGTGCAAGCAGCATACTCATTCCTAATATAAAAGACAGAATGGGTTCTATTTTCCTGAACTCAAAGCTTTTGGGAGGGGGGGGGGCGATCGCAAGCATACAGACTCCTATACTCTATTCAAGAACTAAAGAGAGTAATCAAACTGTTACCGAAACCTCTAACGTATCTGCTCCAGTGCCGCAGATAACTGAGAACTGCCATAAATCTAATTATATTTCATTATATTTAAATATATTTTATAAATTTACTGCAACATAGAATTTCCGATAGTTTAATTTAATTTCTGTCAGTGAGCAAAGTACAACTTACAGTTTTTTTTAGTGATTTATCTTGTTTGCGCTTGGTTTTATATATTATTTGAGATTAGTGAGATACCCAAAAGATATGGCTTTCACCTCTATATTTATTCCAAAATTGTTAAACCAGGGCATTTTTTCCTCAACGAAAAACTTATTACTACCAATGTTTATGATGCCTTCAGATATCAATATCTAGATAATAATGTTAAAAGCTCTGTTGAGATATATTCCAACATGACAGGAGTTGGAAAATTTACTATGTACCGAATACTGAAGGAGAAAAAAACGACTGGAATTGTTTGTACTCCCAAGCCACATTCGATCACAGGCAAACGAAAAACCCCGTTGGAAGAAGAGATGAAAAATGCAATTAAAGAGGTTGTATATACATTTTATTATGAGAAGCAGATCCCAACCATCTACAAAATTCTAACTAAAATCATTGAAGATCGCGATTTACCTGAAATTAAAAGAACTGATCTCTGGAAATTGCTCAGAGAACTTAATTTTTGCTGGGAAAAACCAGATAGAAAATCTGTTCTTATAAATCGTCCGGAAACTGTTCGTTGGAGACGTAAATATCTCTCTCAAGTAAAAGGTAGAGTTGCTAGAAATAACACAATTAATAAAATTAGTAATTTAACTAGACTTTTGAATGATTTTTTTGAATAAAGTTGCTGCGGAAAATTGGGAAAAATCCCTATAATAAAAGAATAAAACAAAATGTGAGAACTCGATCTCATAATTGGTGAGGTAGAGGAACCAATTATAATTAATTTTAGCGAAGATAGTTTCACTGACTTTGATTAGGAATTAGATACGTAATGTTTACTAGTGTAAACACAATTTATTATTTAAATTTTTGTTTTTGTTGTATTTTATTGTTTAATGTTGTTTATATGTTTTTTTATTTTTTATATATTTTTATTTTAGTGTGTCCCACTCTTTAATTTTATATATATTTAATTCTAATTAGCCGTAAGTTTTTTATTATTTTATTATTGTGATTGTGTCTTTTTCTTAAGCGTGTAGAATTAACATGTTTATCTTATTTTTTTGGGGCTATCGTATTTCCATATATAAAAGTAAATTAAATTAAGATATCAGTACAATAGAAATAATAATAAGTAGGTCTAATTTTAATTTCAACATAAAAAAAAGTAATTACATTTGAATCCCTTTTTAGTGTTTAATTGTAGTTCTGTAAATGGTTTAAGAAATAAATAAACTGAAACGTCAAATACCCTAAAACTGTTTTTAATTAATAATAAAATGACCGATAGCCCCAAAAATATGGACGAATTTATTTTTTTATATATGTTTAACTTTTTGTATTTTTGACAATGGGTATTTTGTAAGTATTTAAATTATAACTTAGAATTTTTTGAGAGAATAATCCTACGTTTTAGTCTATTATTATAGATCGGTATTTTTGATTATAAAATTTCTAACCCATTCCTATGAAAAATATATGTGTCTAACAAATTTTGCTAAAAACACCGGACTAAAGAACACAGGTAGTTTGCGAAGAGAAAACGGATAAAAAATGATTTATTACTCTCCCTAGTTCTTGAATGAACTATAGTATAAGAGGAAAAATCGGGTCCATTTTTCTAAACTCAAAGCTCTTGGGGGGGGGGCGATCGCCCCCACCGCCCCCCCCCTTGGATCCGCGCCTGGCTGAGAGTTTAACATATGGACAACCTGTTTTTTCGTGTTAAAAATTGCTGTATTTTTGCATATATAAATTTCTTATAACTAATTCATGATTGCTAAATTCATTGAAAACTTGTACCGCCAGGTATAATTATTTTTAACCAGTTAAATTTTCTGACAACTGTATTAACATATAGCAACAACAAACGAAAACAGTTGAACGGTATTACGTTACACAACATAGTAAGAGGCACTGTGTGGAAGAATATAATTCAATTTGGTGAAGAGAAACGGCGGGATGGGCGAGGGCAGATTATACGCCCATGCCTAATCGCGATTGCCGTGGAAAGATCGATGTTGTACAACTTATATGAGGACTACCCAAAAAAAATTGTAAAGAAGTCATCATGTAAAAATTAATTCAAATATAGATTATAAAAACACACACACACACACACACACACACACACACACATATATATATATATATATATATATATATATATATATATATATATATATATATATATGTGGCTTTCACGGATTCCCCCGTGTGAGATGCAATAGCAGTGGATATATCCACTGCTATTGCACAGTTGTAGTGCTGAAATCACATTCAATAAACGTACAACTATATGCAGCTCCTTAAATAAATGAAGTAAAATGCGAACAGTAAATGCAAATTTCTCTCCATCATATCCTTTCTGTGTTAGAGGTTGCACAGTTAGAATAAATTGTGATAAAACACAAATTCATCCTATTCCACCACCATCGAGATGATGGCCTACCTGTACCACCATACCGAGAAGAAAGTCAAAACTTACCCTCCCCGCCACAGTGATACGGCAGAGGAACATGTTTCGTCTCTCCTAGACTCATCAGGGTACCGACATGCACCTGGCTGTACAAAGGACAGATCGGAAGGAAGCAACCTCTAACAGAGAAAGGATATGATAAAGAGAAGTTTGCATTTACTGTTCGCATTTTACTTCATTCATTTACGGAGCTGCATATAGTTGTACGTTTACTGAATGTGATTTCAGCAGTACAACGGCATAATGTGGATATATCCACTGCTATTGCATCTCACACGGGGGAATCCGTGCAAGCCACATAAACATATATATGCCATCCGGCGGGAGGTCGGCGAAGCCGCGTTCAGTATTTGCATGCTTCCTTCCGATCTGTCCTTTGTACAGCCAGGTGCATGTCGGTACCCTGATAAGTCTAGTAGGGACGAAACATGTACCTCTGCCGTATCACTGTGGCGGGGAGGGTAAGTTTTGACTTTTTTCTCGGTATGGGGGTACAGGTAGGCCATCAACTCGATGGTGGTGGAATAGGATAAATTGCGTTTTGTAACAATTTATTCCAACTGTGCAACCTCTAACACAGAAAGGATATGATGGAGAGAAGTTTGCATTTACTGTTCACATTTTACTTCATATATATATATATATATATATATATATATATATATATATATATATATTGTATTAATAAGTGATAAGATTCAATTTTATTTGAGATTGAAAGAAAAAAATCAGACACAGAAGGGTTAAGATGAAGCATTAATGGATAATAAACCTGTAAACATGGTTTAGATTAGGATAACAATTAGATTTAAGGATAGTTTAGGATGTACTGTTTAATTTATAGTATATATAATTAGACATAGTTTTAAGAAAGACAATATATTCCAAAATTGCTGACTAAGTAAATAATTTAGAACTGATATTTTCGTCAAAAATATGTCATATTTTCCTCTATAGAAACTAAAGTTCAATTAAAAACTATGAAAAAAAATATTGAAGTAGATAGAGGAAGTATTATTATAAGCAAATATATATTTTTGATTAAATAATAAGTGTGTGAATGCGTTTAAAGAACTAATAATAATATGTTACACATCATCTTGGGTCCCAATAAAAACAATCACTCATAGGACCCAAAAGTGCGTGTAGTGAAAAGTTAGTGCGAAATTCGAACAAAAACACTGTGATTAGTGATAAACAAACATCAATGTACGAAATAGAAGGATAATGTTATAGTTTTAAGAATTATTTAACAAACTATGTAGAAATAAAAACCATGTAATATTCAAAACTGTAAAATATAGTAGATTTATTTAGTTTATAAGGTAGATTTAAGTTTTTTTAAAGCAAATTTGGTACTAATTTATTAAGAAAATTTTGTTTAGTAATAGGATAATAATATTTGAAGCAACAATAAACAGTTTAGAGTTTTTTCAAACAAAATTTGAGTAATCGTCACAATTGGCCCCACGTTGGGCGCCAATTGTGACGATTAAGATGAAAATATTGCCGGTTAAAAAAAAATTCAACAAACTTTGTTATTAATGAATTGATATAACAAATTTTCAAAATGTATTGCCAAAATTTAATTAAAAATATTAATATTTCTTTGTTGGGCGCCAGGTAAAAAATAATTATAATAAATTATAACTGTTTCTTACCAATTTGAAATATTCTCAATTTTCAAGATATTCTATATAGATATGTTGTGTTTTAATCATTCTGTGTATTGATTGTCTGATTGAGATCTTTTATAAAAAAAAACTGAACTCACCTGAGGAGGACTCAATTAACAGCAAAACGTCAAAACTAGGGCCCGGTTGTTTGAACGCTGAATTACTAAATTTTTAGAACAAAATTTGAGTAATCGTCACAATTGGCCCCACGTTGGGCGCCAATTGTGACGATTACGGTGGTAGTCGCACGCACATGCTACGCACCTGCAAAAAATATTGCCGGTTAAAAAAAAATTCAAGAAACTTTGTTATTAATGAATTGATATAACAAATTTTCAAAATGTATTGCCAAAATTTAATTAAAAATATTAATATTTCTTTGTAGGGCGCCAGGTAAAAAATAATTATAATAAATTATAACTGTTTCTTACCAATTTGAAATATTCTCAATTTTCAAGATATTCTATATAGATATGTTGTGTTTTAATCATTCTGTGTATTGATTGTCTGATTGAGATCTTATATAAAAAAAACTGAACTCACCTGAGGAGGACTCAATTAACAGCAAAACGTCAAAACTAGGGCCCGGTTTTTTGAACTCTGAATTACTAAATTTTTGGTAATAGAATAACAAAATGTCAAGGAAAAGAAAATTTTGAAATATATATATATATATATATATATATATATATATATATATACATATATATATATATATATATATATATATATATATATATATATATATATATATATATATATATATATATATATATATATATATATACTAATATATACTAATTAAAACCGGTAAGGAAAGGTCAATTTGTTTTCTACGAATTCCATTCTGGATCATTCTCCCTGCTAGTTTCGATCACTCATGGTCTTAACGGTGGAGGTTTAATGAAACAAGAGCGAAATTCACACAAAGTAATTGTCTATTTAAAATCTCAATTATCTCAGAGCAGTAGAAAATTAATGAAAACGTTGACATTTACTTTCTGTAAATTTTATTTTTGGTTCGGTACAGTTCGATGACAAGAATATAAGATTTTTATATGGTTGGACGCACTATTTCTCCTGCTTTCCATTTCTGCGATAAAAAAAAAAAAACAACTTGTTTCGGCAAAAAATGTGTTTTTTTTTCGTTTTCGTTGTCTTATTGAATGCGCCATGTTTAATATAAAAAAAATTTCCATGTAAAAAGAGAATATGTGTAAAGGCTTATAATTTAAACCTGAAAGAAAGTTCTTCGGCACATATTTTTACCTCAAAATCTTAAAAAATTATTTTCGAATTCCCCTACTTAAAAGCGCCATTTTGGATCTGCCTATTTTTTTCTCACAAAGGGCTACTCGGAAAGAAATAGGAACCAGATGCTAGAATTGAAGTCCTCATAGAATGATGATGATACATTTCTATAATCTCTTGAGTAAGGATAAGAAATATTTTTCCTGAATTCGAAGCCCCTCGGGGAGGTGATCGTCCCAATCACCACCGCTCTCTTAAATCTAAACCTGGTAAAAAACGTAAAATCTAGTACAAAATAGTATAAATTACACAGTGTGAAGTAATGCAGTGTCATGTATGATGGGAGGGTTATGGTTTCCAAAATATTTCAAACACGGAGACAAACAACCAGTAACAATTTAATACCGAGTTCAGGCTAGTCTGATTCACGCTACACTGTAAGTAGCAACACCAGCGAGCAAAAATGCTGAGCTAACCCCTATGCCGGAGGGTAGGGTGGGTTATGTAGGGTGCCACTGCATCATAAGCTAGGCTGAATGCAGAAACTTTCCACGATATTATTAAGAACTAGCTTTTTACTTTATTCCTTAAAGATTGGCAAGCACAACAAAATACCAGTGCAAGCAGCATGTGGGACAAGTAAAACTCGGTAGAGATAGTCATTGTAAAAATATCTTTAATTGAAGTCGTCGCGTAAGCTAGAAGATACCTTATTACAAGAGCAACAAGAAAGATAAACTCCTACCGATTCACAACAGGTTTAAGATATGATAATGAATTTAAATTTAATAGATTCACAATAAAAAAATTATGTTTTTAATTCATTCAGTTTAGTGACGCAACACACATACACACACAACTATATGGAAAACATCAATAAAAAATCGAGAAACACGAAAGAACAGCATACAAGATTCAAATATATTACATTTGGCAGAGGAGAGGAGCCTGCGAAGCCGCTCCAATCAGAAAGCTAACAAGGTAAACAAAGCTTGAAATTCAAAAGAGGCCACCTTCAGTTCTCGGCGAGTAACGAGACGAACCGTGCTTGGGAATGCCAAATGAGATTTTGGCGAAACGTTGTGAAAACGATTTTTTAAACGAACCTGGAATAACCAAACTATTCATTCCACCATCCGTGAAAATCTACGATAGAACATAAGCTAACCTTGTTTACACTATAATCATAGTTTTCTGCGCTACGCCTTATTACAGAAAAACATTAAATCAAAAAGTTGTTTCTTTTTTTTTTATAAATTAAAAATATTAAATAAAATAATAAGGTTGCCTGTCTAATTCCGAAGAATGATCTCCAACAGTAGTGAACTTCGGTGGATACCAGTGGGATGGATATCAGTTATGTTCAAACCCATAAAGTGGATACCTGTGATGTTCAAAACCTTAAGATAGACCCCGTTTCTTGGGGCCTAGACGATTTCCTTTTTCAAAAACGTGCCAAGACTGACACAATCCCTGTTTTCAGGTGTTATCTTGGTAAAACAGTTAAAGAACCCTAAACAGGCAAGAAATACTAAAACGAAACACCACTACACTGTTACCGGGGCAATTTAAACAAAATTCCAGCCCCAGATCCAGGAGGATGTTGCAAATCAAGCGGAATCAAAACCTTCAGTCTTCTTTGGGCAGATCAATTTGACCTCCATTTATAACCATGGCTCTGCTTGCGCAACTAAGTATCCCGATAGTAATTTTTAAATTAAAAAAATTCGTTTCTGGTAAAGGAAAAAATTTCCTGCAACCCAAAATACACTCAATTTCACTCAGATAGTAGTGGCAGGCAAAAAACTAGATCTACCTGAATAAAAAGAAAAGGTAGTAGTAAGTTCAGCATCGATAAGAAAATACTTAAGCACAGTGCAGTGAAATTCCAAATACGAGACAAAAGTAATGGTCAAATTTAAAAATAGAATTAAACGTACTTTATAAAATGTTTTTATTCAAAGAATTTATGAGAAATACTTAAGGAAAATGATATTGTGTTACCCATAATGAGTATATTTTCAAAAATAAGATAATATTAACCAAATTAGCCATAGCGAACTTAAGAGGAAAATTGAATTGTGACATTACCTCTTTTACTTTATATTTCAACCGTAATTATGAATTCGATAAAAATATATTAAATTTTTTTGAGTCGTACCCGTACCTTGCTGTACCTGCCCATGATTTATAGACACTAGACCAGGTATAAATCTACAGGTAGCAGATGTATGATTTGTGATCTGATGATGATAGAAAAATATTTACGAGAGGACTTTTTTCGTTTGGCGTTTCTTTCTCTTAGAGCGGAGTCCTACTTTCTGGTGCGTTCTAAAATTTATTAATTTTAACCTGGTCATTAATTTAGGTTGGATTCTACTTATATAATTATCCTTAAAGGCATTAAATATGCGTATCTGATTATCAAACAAATTGGCGTTCAACTTGCTTGAAAATCCACATTTTTACAAACAATGAGGACGTAATAAATTTATTATTTAAAAAAATGCTGGATTTTTTGAAAAATATACTGATTCCTCTTTTGCTTCAAATGCGTAATTATAGTTTTGGTAACATGAGGTCACCCTGTTGGATAAGTAAAATATATATTTTATAAATATATATATATATATATATATATATATATATATATATATATATATATACTTTTCTTTTTATCTTGTCTTTTCTTGAGTTTAGGTTCTTTATTTAATAAAAAATCGAAAACGATTTGACGTTTCGCCCTTTTCTTAAGGCATCTTCAAAAAATATTTTGTTTTTTTTTTATTTATTGATCTTCCTAAAAATATTTTTTATATAATTAAAAATATTCATACACAAAGATAAACACAACAAACAAACAAACACTTTAAAAAACTAATCGAATTTCTAAAAAAGTATTAATTTTACCAGTACATACCTTGACATTTTGCTTATTAATTAATAATGATATGAAATTTGTATATCGTCTATTTAGGTACTTAGGATACAAAGAATGCGAGTGTGTTTAACAATGGAACAAATAAAATGAAAGAAAGCATACATTTAATTTTATGTTTAAGAGGATATTCAATTTTTGATTCATTGACAGGATCGAATACTTAATATTTTTCTTTAAATTAGGCTGGTGTAAATGTGGCTCAAATCTCCTATATCCGTTCTGTCGTTAACAGTGTTTTTATCTTTTTTCATTTCTATCATTACCTTTATCTGCAATTTTTGATAATTCATATCTTTGTTTTTAATTATGGTATTGTTATAATCGAAGTTATGTTTTTCATCCTGTGTGTGTTTGTTTAACGCTGTTGAAGCGTTTTTCGTATATTTATGGCCATTCAATCTGTTCTTTAGCAACTGGCTTGTCATGCCTATATATTTTTAGGTACAATTTGAGCAAG
This sequence comes from Diaprepes abbreviatus, assembly GCA_034092305.1. Lineage (NCBI taxonomy): Eukaryota > Metazoa > Arthropoda > Insecta > Coleoptera > Curculionidae > Diaprepes > Diaprepes abbreviatus. Next base: position 1,770,660 of record JASJET010000310.1, read on the forward strand.
AGATCGAATATACTACATTTGACTTATTCATGAGAGGAATTTTACTTTTTAAATTAGTAAATAGTGTAGATAATTTATTACGAGACCTCTGACATACTACAATATCATGCTTTTTTAAAATATATTTTATTTTTTCTGATAGATCACTAGTGTAAGGTAATGCTACATATTTTTGTTGTTTATGTTATATGTTTCTTGTTATTAGGTTATTATAAAATTTGTATGTTCGTCTATTAATTATTTTGGTGATAGTTTTTTCATTGAAATTATTATTTATTAGCGTATTTTTCACTTTTTGTAGTATTCTTGGTCGGAATTCTGGAGACATTAGAGAGATGGCACGATCAGATAGACCGATTATAACACTATTTTTTTGGGTTTTTGAGTGATTTGAGAAACAGTTTAGATATTTACCCGACCAAGTTGGTTTGGTGTACCATTCAGTTAATTGCTAAAGAACAGATTGAATGGCCATTAATATACGAAAACGCCTCCACAGCGTTAAACAAACACACACAGGATGAAAAACATACCTTCGATTATAACAATACCATAATTAAAAACAAAGATATGAATTATCAACAATTGCAGGTAAAGAAAATGATAGAAATTAAAAAAAGAATAAAAACACTGTTAACGACAGAACGGATATAGGAAATTCGAGCCACATTAACATCAGCCTAATTTAAAGAAAAATATTAAGTATTCGATCCTGTTAATAATTCAAAAATTGAATATCTTCTTAAACATAAAATTCAATGTATGCTTTCTTTCGTTTTTTTGGTCCATTGTTAAAATATAAAAAATAGAACACACTCGCATTCCCTGTATCCTAAGTACCTAAATAGACGTCATAAAAATTTCATTTCATTATTAATAAATAAGCAAAATGTCAAGGTATGTACTGGTAAAATTAATACTTTTTTAGAAATTTGACTAGTTTTTTGTTTTTTAGAATTGTAGAAATGTATGAATGTTGTTAATTATGTAAAAGATATATTTAGGAAGATCAATAAATAAAAAAAAACATATTGTTGTATACACAGTAAAAAATGCAATTTTTAACCCATATGCAAAATTTCAGCCGTGTAAGGTAATTTAGATTTTTTGCCCATTTTTTTGTAAATTGCACCACTGTTGCAAAATAAGACTCGACGCAACCTACATAAAAGTTTTTAGTTTTGACAATGTTTTATCTCAGACATATTTATAATTATTTATATTATGATTTTATTAGAAAATTTGAGTCTTTCCAATTAAACTATTTTCTTAATATTAATGTGTATTCCTTTTAGCCATAAACTATGTTTTCAAAAATAGTTATTTTATGAAGGTACCTTATACAAACAGGGTCAAAAACAAACTCTGCATCACATGTGACCAAATTTTAATAGTCTTATTTGGATTTTGTAGAAAAACACACATTTAATATGGCGTTACTTTAAACGAAATATGTCTGGGATGAGTTATTGTCAAAATTAAGAAGTTTTATGTTGGTTACGTTGAGTCTTATTTTACAACAGTGGTACAATTTACAAAAAATAGGCAAAAAATCTTAATTATCTTATAAAGCTGAAATTTTGCATATAGACTAAAAATTGCGTTTAGAAAAATTTTTTTTAATAACTTTTTTCGATATTTTAAGGTATAACCCCACTTTTGATTTTTTTTGGAAAAAAATTAAAATTTGGCGGCTCTTTTGGTTAATATTCTTCTCGGTCGAAGCAGAAATTGTTTCCAAAGTCAAATTTCAAATACAACTATTAATAAAAAAATTCCCATATGATACGGACTTTACTCGTCACACTATATATATATATATATATATATATATATATATATATATATATATATATATATATATAATTCCAAATACAAGTAACATTATAGATTGCAGAGTATATAGCCAACTCCAACAAAGAATACTAAGAATAGAGAGACTTCATTGTAGCAATTCTTAGAATTATTTCTGACACTATGTTCTTAGAGGTCCAGATAGAAACCAAATAAAATTAGCAAAACTTCAGCTATATAACTCACTTTTGGAACAGAATGAAACACACATCTATTGTGAGATACCTGCACAATTTAATGTGCTAAATGAGTCCCATTTAAGGCATAATAACTTGAAAGTAAAAGTACATTACTTTTTTATTAGCAATTAAAATTTCTTTGGTTAGAATCGTTTATAGTGAATTATGTCGTCTAGACCTAGACATTTGAAAATATATTGTTTACTAAATATATATTAACCACTACGTAGGTTGGTTAAACAATTGATAATTATGACAGTTGCACACGGTCACGTTGCATTAAAGATAAGATAATATAGAGTGTGTTTGAATAATACATCAGGAGAAGTGATTCTATGTGGTAAAATAAAGATAGTAAGTCATTTAACAAAATGTCGGTATCTCAAAACTTCTCGAACCTGTCAAAGTTCAATTGTTTTCTTATTTTGAGGTTAGTTTTTAACTTCTTCTTCTTCTTCTTTAGTAGCCCTATAACCTGGGGTGGGTCTGGGCTGACTGCACAACTTGCTGCGATCTCACACGGTCGTCTATGATAGTTGGGTCAGTGGGTAATCCCATTGTTCTTAAATCTGACCATATCTTATCTCTCCATCGCATTCTTGGGCATCCTAAGGGTCTTTTCCCTGTCGGGGCCTCCTCCCAAATTAACTTGGTAAGGCGGCTATTAGGGAGTCAATGGACATGGCCAGCCCATCTTAGGCGTTGGGATTTAATTTCTTGTACGATGTCACTAGCGTTATATATCTGTTTGACCTCGGCATTTGTTCTTATTCGGTATTGATTAGTATTGGGGTCGTGATATTTGGCAATGGGACTATGCTTAGTGATGTCTATCATTCTGTTATAAAAATGTTTCTCTGCTGTGCCGCCAGAGGTCTCTTTACATGAAATTCAAATTTTGTTTGTTTCATGTCGTGCTTGTTTTGACAGTTATTGGAAAGAGGAACATATTATTTAAAGATAAAAATAATACCTAGAAAATAAGATAGAATAGGGGGTATTCTAATCTATAAATCACACCCTTTAGGAACAAATTGGAATTAAAGTTTTTATTACCAGTATAATGAGTTTTTCAAATTTAAACAAAAAACAAGTTTTTATGTTTTAAATTTGATGAAGTCAGGCGAGTATTTAAGAAAAGTTTTATTTGATTAAAGGGCTATTTTAAAGTTTAGAGAGTCTACTTTTAAATGCCGCGTGCGCCTTTGAAAAACCAAATATGGCGGCCGGAGGCTCTAGAAAAATCGAGTGTCTAGAGAAAGAAGCTTGTAAAAAAAAATTCACAAACCGATCGGGTCGTTTTTGGCTCAAAATTTAGCTGATAGACGCCCCTAAAAAGCTGGAGTGGCAAGTTGATAAAATCCAATATGGAAGATCCAATATGGCGGTCAAGAACCAATATGGTGGCCGAATTTTTGAAAATTGACCGATTTGCACCAAATTTGGAATACGAGGGTTTTTGGAGTCGCTGATCACGAAATTTGCAAAATTCAAAATGACAGATCCAATATGGCAGACGTCTTTTTTAAAAATCAACCGATCTGTATCAAATTTTGTATTGTATTTTGTTTTGGAGTCGCTAATCACTAATCATCAATTTTCGAAATCCATGATTACGGACCTAACATAGAGAATTGGGTTATTATTGGGTTCACCATCTTGAATTTTGCAAATCTAACCTTGGATTCGTAATCAGCAACCCCAAAAACCTCCGAATAACAAATTTTGTACAAATCGATTGATTTTCAAAAATATCGTCCGCTATCCTGGATTTGTCATCTTGATTTTGGAAAACCTGACCTCGAATTGATGATCAACAACTCCATAAATCCCCGCATACCAAATTTGGAATAAATCGGTTGACTTTCAAAAAATACTTCCGCCATCTTAGATACGCCATATTGAACTTGAGAATTTTGAAAATTTGATCTCAGATTCGTAATCGGAAAACCCAAGAACCCCCGGATACCAAATTTGGTGCAAATCGGTTGATTTTTAAAAATTTGACCACCATATTGAATTTTTGACGGCCATATTGGATCCGCCATGTTGGATTTGGTCAACCTACCACGCCATATTTTTAGGGGCATCTACCAGCTAAAATTTGAGCCAAAAACGACCCGATCAGTCTGTAAATTTTTTATTTTTACAAGCTTTTTTTCTAGACACTCAATTTTTCCACGGTTTCCGGTCGCCATATTGGATTTTTCAAAAGCGTACGGAGTATTTGATGCCCTAAGCTTTAAAATGTGCCCTTGGTCGATTTATTTGGTTGCTTCAAATTTTATTCATGGCTCTGCTATATATATATATATATATATATATATATATATATATATATATATATATATATATCAGGAGCGAAGTTTGCATTCACTGTACGCATTTTACTTCATTCACACACGGAGTTGCATATAGTTGTATGTTTGCTGAATGTGATTTCAGCATTACAACAGCATAATGTGGATATATCCACTGCTATTGCATCTCACACGGAGGAATCCGTGAAAGACGCATAAATATATATACGCCATCCGGCGGGAGGTCGGCGAAGCCGCGTTCAGTGATGCATGCTTCCTTCCGATCTGTCTTTTGCACAGACAGGTGCATGTTGGTACCCTGATGAGTCTAGTGAGAGACGAAACATGTACCTCTGCAGTATCACTGTAGCGGAGGTGGTAAGTTTTTTAACTTTCTTCTCGGTGTGGTGATACAGGTAGGCCACCATCTCGGTGGTGGTGGAACAGGATGAATTGCGTTTTTTAGCAATTTATTCAAACTGTGCAACCTCTAACAAGGAAAGGATATAATGGAGCGAAGTTTGCATTCACTGTACGCATTTTACTTCATTCACACACGGAGTTGCATATAGTTGTATGTTTGCTGAATGTGATTTCAGCACTACAACAGCATAATGTGGATATACCCACTGCTATTGCATCTCACACGGAGGAATCCGTGAAAGTCGCATAAACATATATATATATATATATATATATATATATATATATATATATATATATATATATCCTGTGTGAGTCCTTCTCAGAGGTTTCGGTGAAATCTCATTCACCATTTTCAAAGCTGATGCTTGAGACTCGAGTGTTTGTATATACATAGGGCGTTGGCCGGATGATTCTGGCCAATTAGGTTGCGAGTTTTGCTGCGTGTCATCAGCCCTGTTGCCACTATTTGGGGCAATGTTGCCGAGATTCTTTACTACCTACTACTGGTCGATGTTCGTTAGCAAGTTTTTCCAAGTATTAGGCAAGAAAAATTTCCTGCGGAGAATATAGTTCATCTTATGTAGGTCGAATCAACCGTAAATTAAGTGCCGCTGCGTGTCTCATTGTGGATGTCTGTATGACCACGTTTAAATTCAGCAAGGTAATTAAATACTGTTGCTCGTAAAGGAGCATCGTTTCTTAATTCATATCGATAAGAATTTCATCTCCCTTTAACTAATAAATATTGACTCAAAAATGTATTTTTCCAACATTCCACTTCTATTACATAATTTTAAATATTTTTTATCTTAAATACAATTATTTTCAAATATATTTTCAGGCACAAACACATTCTAACAAATAATTATTTTCATGTCAATACAAAATAACCTGAATAACAGCATTGTATCACCTCTGGCGTTACTTAAATCTTTCATTTTAACCCCCTATTTCCCCAAAAATACGGAAATCTTCCCTTGATTCGCTTATTCCTTTATTTTGAACCCTCTTTCGTGAACATACGCATATAGCTTCTAAGGGTGCCGGCCCATTTCTATCATAGCTTGCTTTCCAATTCTCATTTTCAGTGTCCCAATTTCGCCTTTAAAATTCAATACTAGGAGTGTTCAAATCCTTTTTAGTAAACATATGTTTTTTCCACAAATTGCTTTTTTTAAATACGTAATTGGCTTGAAGCTTTTCACCCTCCTTTATGTGGGTTAGTGAATATACAGGGTCAGATAAATATACGAAACTAGAAAAAAAAACTTTCTAATTACCTATTTTAAATCAATCATCAACTTTTGATGATTCTCGAGACATAATACTTGATCGCTTCTTCTTCCGGTAAAATGCTTAATCACTGAAAATATGTTGATGATATGATTTTGTTTGCAGACAATGAAAATGAATTAGAAAATATGCATATAGAATCTAAAACAATAGAGCTAAAAATAAACATGGAAAAGCAAAGACAATATGCTCTCGAGAATATTTGTATATATCAAAGCATCATAAAATACAGGAAAACGTTACAAAATACATTTATTTGGAGCAGGAATTAACACTCAGAAAGGAAAAAAAATTAAGAGAAGACTAAGACTGGGATAGATAGTTTTTCGCAAAATTAGACATATTCTAAGAAACACAATAGTCCCCCATCATATCTGGATGACTATATATGATTGATGTGTGAGGCCGATGAACATACGGATCACAGACGTGGATAATTAGAAAACTGGCAATGAAGAGACTGGGAATAGTTTAAAGGGCAAAGGAAAGGAAAATGGTTTGTTTTACAAAGTTAAAAATGAACAAATTTGAAAACGGATAGGGATAGTAGACATAGCTCATCAAATGATACCTTGTAGGATAAGTTACACGAATAAATGGATGGAACGGCAAAGTTATAAAATGGCGACCATGGATAGGCAAGACAGCAAGAGAGAGACCCATTACCACAAGAAGATGGTATGTCCGGTTATTTGGTGATGTTGAAATAGGGCTGAGGTTGTCTGTTTGTTTTTGAGGCTATTTTTATGTTCTTGGATTCTTGCTGATATGCGACTGTTTGTTTGTTCTATATAAGTTTGATGGTAATCTGCACATGGAATGCTGTAAACGCCATGATTTTCAAGGTTGGTCTTGTCTTTGGGATTTTCCAGGATGTTGGCTATTGTTTTTTGTGGTTTAAATATAGGCTTTATGTTGTGTTCTCTTAAGATTCTTCCGATTCTGTCTGTTGTTCCTTTTATGTATGGTATTATGGCTTTGTTCCTTGTTTGATCTTGGTTTTTGTTTTTTTTTTGTAGTTTTCTCTTGTCTTTTTACGGCTTTCTTTATATCTGATTGTGAGAAACCATTCCGTTCTAGAGCTGTTGAAATGTGTCTTATTTCGTCTTGTTTTGTGTCAAGTTCTGTTAGGCGGAGAGATCTTGATATTAGTATGTTGACTACTGCTTGCGTTTGAGAGGGATGATGATATGACGCTGCATTGAGATATCGGTCAGTATGTGTGGGTTTCCGATATACGCTATAGCCCAGGATGTTGTTGAGTTCCCTAGTTAATAGTAGGTCCAAAAAATGAAGTTTCTTTTCTTGTTCGATTTCTAGCGTGAATTGGATTCTGTGGTGGATATTGTTCAGGTATATGAGAAAATCGTCTAGCTGTTCTTTTCCATGTGGCCATATTATAAAAATATCATCAACATAGCGTTTCCAAAATTTCGGTCTTAAAGTTGCCTTTTGCAGTGCCTCTTGTTCGCAATATATCATAAAAAGGTGGCACCTATGGGGTCCTCGATTTCACTAGTCATAGCTAACCTACAACAGCTTATCTGTGTTCGGACATATTTTGAATACAACATGGCATTTGGACCAAATCAAAAATGGTTTGTATTACCATCCTTTTTTTTTCTTTATTTTGTCTTTTCTTGGGTTTAGGTTCTAGCACCTAGAGACAAAATAAAGAAAAAAAAGAATCTGTATATATATATATATATATATATATATATATATATATATATATATATATATATATATATATATCGTCATATTTGTGAACATATTTGAAACTTAGTAAGGTTGCAGTCTTACGTGGCCTGGGTTAAAGAAAAAAAACTTTTTTTTGTAAGTCAGGCTTTCGAGTATTTATTATGTTCTTCATCAGGACTATCTACAAATAATATATTTATTTTAGATTACAAAACTAATAGTTAATACTTTTATGTTACGTAGTTCTTGAACAAAACGAAACTGATCGACATTTGACAACTTGAGAAATTTATATTTTAAAACATAATTTACACTCTCTTTGAATCTATTTTTTATTATTTTGATACACATGTCGACCTGAATTCCTTAATATCTAAGGTTCGTCCCGTTAAGAATGTTTTGTTTGATATGTGCACTTTCTGAAAATTGAAACTTTGAAAATTATATATTTGATGATCAACAAGTGACCGAAACGTCATAAAATCTAACAAATATTTTTTTCTTCGTATTTCCGATTCAAGAAAAGCATTCTAAAGAAATATGTCTTCAAAGTCCATATATATACAGGGTGTCCAAGATAAGGATCCTAAGCATGGGGATCTCGGAAACAGTTGGAGATACGAGGTCGGTTAAATTAGAGAAAAGTTGCGCAATTTAGTGCTAAATTAAACGCAGTTAAAAAAATTTAAAAATTTCAAACACTTCCGGAGATTTCCGGAAAAAAACGAAATTTGGCAAAATCGTTTTTAATTTTTGCAGGCTTTATTTAAAGAGATATCAGAAAATAAAAGGTAGATTCTCATTGCCACTTTTTATTTTTTATAATATGGTCTAAACAAAATTTAAATCCGACGTTTCGTTTCTGAGATACCATCATGAACTTTCATTTTTTATATGGAACAAAAAAAAGTATCCCATGTATTTGATAGCATTTTTTATTACAAATTCAACGATGTATCACCCTTGCATATCGAATACGTAGTTCAAGTACTTTCCATAAGAGCTCCATGAGAGCGAGAGAGTAAGGTATATCAGTTTTATAAAAGCCAATGAACTACACACTTGATATGCAAGTGTGATACACCGTTGAATTTGTAATAAAAAATGCTATCAAATACATGGGATACTTTTTTTTGTTCCATATAAAAAATGAAAGTTCATGATGGTATCTCAGAAACGAAACGTCGGATTTAAATTTTGTTTAGACCAAATTATAAAAAATAAAAAATGGCAAGAAGAATCTACCTTTTATTTTTTGATATCTCTTTAAATAAAGCCTACAAAAATTAAAAACGATTTTGCCAAAATTCGTTTTTTTCCGGAAATCTCCGGAAATATTTTGAATTTTTAAAATTTTTAAATTGCGTTTAATTTAGCACTAAATTGCGCAACTTTTCTCTAATTTAACCGACCTCGTATCTCCAACTGTTTCCGAGATCCCCATGGTTAGGATCCTTATCTTGGACACCCTGTATATATAAATATATATATATATATATATATATATATATATATATATATATATATATATATATTGATGTGAATCGGCGTTGAGGTATGTGTTGGTGTGAGTGGGCTTCCTGTAGACAGTGGGTGAAAGCAAACCATCCCCTTTTCTTTTCAGTAGGATATCTAGAAAAGATAGTTTTCCTTCCTGTTTTGTGTCCATGGTGAATTCGATTTTGGGTTTATTCACAATAAAATTGAAAAAATTTTCCAAAGTCTTATTTTCCGAGGAATGGATCGCGGCAATTCGTGGTGGTGAATATATATATATATATATATATGTATATATATATATATGTATATATATATATGTATATATATATATATATATATATATATATATATATATATATATATATATATATATATATATATATATATGGGTCTTTGTCGACTTCACAATACTCCTCCATTGCTGCCTGATTGCCATGGCATCTAGCGGATTATCAATATTCATTGCCTTTAGATCTTTGGCAATATTGTCTTTCCATCGGAGGCGAGGGGGTCCCAGTGGTTTTTCCCTACCGGTGCTTCCTCCCACGCGAGTTTGACTGTGCGACTATCTGGTAGTCTTCTTACGTGTCCCGCCCACTATAGTCGCTTAGATTTATATATATATATATATATATATATATATATAGATTTATATATATATATATATATATATATATATATATATATATATATATATATATATATGTATATATACATATATATCTTACATAAGTTACAAATTAAAAGGAGTTGTTTCTTGTGGTAAATAAGTAAGTTATAGCTAATTCAAATTGTATATTGCGAAGGATAGAGTCTTTAACATGTACAGAAATAATTATAATCATCGTAAATAGGCTTCTGTAGTCAGATTTAAAGATTTTCTGGGTCTCTTTGAAGAAATGAAGGAATTTCACGCTTTCTCAACTGTTCGGGGTAGTACGGAAGATCTTTAACTACTAAAAAAGAAACTTAGATGTATAATTTGTTTACCAAGATTCACCAGTCCTTTACCACCTTGGTGTCTTGGAAGCATTCTATGTTCCCAAGGATGATATTTTTGTGCATTTCTCACAAAGAGCATTTTAACCAATTCTACAAATAACGCAAGATGATTCATAAAAATTTAAATGCAATTTATTCAAAAAAATATAAAAAATAACGTTTTACTGAATAATCGCGACGATCAAATAACAAATGCAAGAATAAAAAGATTAAAATAAATGGAAGAAATAGAATTATTATGCATAACTGACCAACTAAAACATGCATCGTTTTATCAACGAACAAAATTATGAAACCTATATTTTTCCTCATAAAATTACATCAGTAATATACTTAAATTCATATTAAAAACTAATAAACTGACAGAAATGCGGAGCAGTGTATATGACGATATTTTAAAATTATGTCATAAAAATTATAATTATTTGAAACAAAAGGTTGACTATTTATTTGATAATTCTAATTTCTAAATTATTTTGCGGCACATAGGGCTGGTCTGTCTTATTTTTTTTGTTTATCAATGATGTCACGACCTATTCCGTCTCTTCTTACGCTCTATTATACGCCGATGATCTAAAATCAACTTCTCTAAATGCTAAAAGTTTCTCTTGGTGTCACCTGCCAATAATTCACTCATACACAAGTATAAGATCAGTCCATCGAAACTGTTGAGTCAATTAATGACTTGGAAATGCTTTTCCAGAGGGATTTACAAATTCAATACACCCATAGACAGCATCACAATCAAGATCTTAAAATGTTCGTTTTTTTTTTAAAGAGAAACTCGAAATATGTTAATGATACAAGATCTCTAACATGTTTTTATAACTCTCCTGATCATAGCATTCTGGAATATTCCTCAATTATTTGAACCTTCTACTATGTGACCCATACAAACAGAGTTGAGAGAGTTCAAAGTAAATTTACTAAATATCTGCTATATAAGCATCATTTTTCTTCACACGGCCTAGCTAGTGAGATGAGATTGATGTTGTGTGAGCTTAAACTTCTGGAGCACAGAAACAGAGAAGCTATATTTATGTTTCTCTTTAAAATATTTAATAACCTAATTGACTGTGACAAGTTGCTGAGTGCGATTCCTTTGAGGATCCCACTGAGGCAAACTAGGCTGCAACAATTATCCCAAGAAAGTCGCCATCGCACCCACTACCGCCACTCTGCCTTCGTAAACAGATTATTGGTTAACTACAATCGGTTTTACATAGACTATGATAGTTTGAAGGACTCACTGCTGAGAATTAAAATGATTATAATGTTTAAATGATTATTTTCTGTCGTTTTCTTTAATTTTCAAATTTTTAAATGATGTATTTTAAGTTTTATTTTAATTTATCTGCCATACCATTTAAAATGTGTCATTTGGTAGTGTATGTTGTTGGAAAAAACATGAACTCTGATCACAAAGTTCTTCTTTTGTACACACTTGTACGTTGGTTATCAAAAAGAAATATTACAGGCCGAGCTTTTGAATTAAAAAATGAAATTAAACAGTTAAGAACAGCAAGGTTTCCGCAAAAACAGATCTGCAGTAGATGCCATATTCATCGTAAGACATATAGCAGAGAAATCTATTGAATTTACTAAGCCGGCTTTTATGTGCTTTATAGATCTCACTGAAGCCTTTGATAGGGTGAGACTGGATGATATTCTGCAAATAATGCGAATTTAAGGCATCCCAAACAATTTAATTAACATAGTTGAAGAGCTAAACTCCAACACCATAACACAAATCTCAGTAAGCGGCAACCTAACTAAGGATGTACCGATAGCGTCGGGTATACGACAGAGGGACTCTCTGAGTCCATTACTGTTTAACATAGTAATGGACCAAATAATTGAGAACGTCAAAAGAGCGGCACCAGGGTACAGAATGAATACCGGGGAAATAACAATAATATGTTACGCTGATGACGCCGTCATAGTCTCGGAAAATGAAGACGACCTCCAAAGACTTCTATTTGCATTCCACACCATAAGCAAGCAATTCAACATGAAAATATCCATCGATAAAACTAAGTCAATTGTAATAAGCAAAGTGCCCTTAAGATGCAAACTAGTAGTGGATGACAAACCAATAGAACAACTCATGACCTTTAATTGCTTAGGAGTTGAGATATCCGCAAACCAAGACAGAACAAGAGAAGTAAGAAACCAAGTAAACAAGGCAAATAGAATCTCAGGAAGCTTGGCGGATATAATATGGCACAACACATACATGAGCAAGGACGCAAAAACAAAAATCTACAAGACCTGTATTCGACCGATAATGACGTACGCAATAGAGACGAGAGCTGACAACACGAAAACAAAATCAATTCTAAGAACTGCCGAAATGAAAGTACTAAGAAGAATATCGGGATACACATTAAGAGATCACATACGCAATTCAACAATACGCGAGGAACATGGAATGCAGGATATAGTAAGATGGGGACGGAAGCGCAGAAGAGTCTGGAATGAGCACGTAGGAAGAATGGCGCAAAATAGGATAGCGAGAATCGCCCGAGATGGAACACCGGAAACCAGAAGACCAATAGGTAGACCACCTAAAAGATGGAGAGAGTCCTGGATTTCAACATCAAATGAGATGAATGATTGAGTTGGAAAAAACAGGCTGTAAGCCTATAACAAGAGGAAGAAGAAGAAGAAACAGTTCTTAGAAATGAAAGGACGAGATTTTATGGCACATTTCAGTAATCCAAAGGTATCTGATATCTTAAATGAACCAAGGAAGCTAAATTTAAAACTACACGGTGAAGAAACCCACATTATTCACTTCAGGTGTTCGTGTGATAACTGTAAAACTCACGCTGTCAAATAAATCTTGGGAACTTTGCCATGTCTGAACACTCTAGCAAAAAAGAAGAATCGGAGACGGGAATTGTGGATAATCTGAGGGAGAAAATTAATAACCACCTTCAAATCTTTGAATCTGAAATTTAATGTTATTTTCTGGAGTTTTCTGAACAAGATGCTACACGAATTCGAGACCCATTTCATGTATCTTTGGAAGTTATTGACGTTCGCTATGAAGTGCAGGATGAATTTTTGGAGCTGCGAAATGACTCCTCAGTACGTAATATGAGTATATTTCAGAAAAAGCTGTATCTTACGAAGTCATTCGTATCCTAAAATGCCGAAGCTTTTTTTTTGAAATATTAGTGCCATTTACTTCTAAAGGGTGTTTTTTTATAGAGGTATAGAACTTTTAAATGGAATAAAAAAAGACGAATTTGTTAAATTGACATGAAATTTACTTTATTCGAAAGATAACCTTCTGGCATTAGAATTTAAATATGACTTCTGGCATATGACCGCCACGGCTGGCTCGGACGTAGTCTAATCTGGAGGTCCAATTTTCGATGACTTTTTCCAACATTTGTGGCCATATATCGGCAATAACGCAGCGAATGTTGTCCTCCAAGTGATCAATCGTTTCGGGCTTATCGGCGTAGACTAGCGACTTCCCACATCCTTACAGAAAATAGTCTAGCGGCGTTAAGTCGCACGATCTTGGAGGCCAATTCACGGGTCCGAAACGTGAAACTATGCGGTTACTAAATGTTTCCTTCAACAAATCAATTGTGGCACGAGCTGTGTGACATGTTGCACCGTCTTGTTGAAACCACAGCTCCTGCACATCATGGTTGTTCAATTGATGAACGAAAAAGTCAGTAATCATGGCTCTATAGCGGTCACCATTGACTGTAACGTTCTGACCAGCATCGTTTTTAAAGAAGTACGGACCAATGATACCACCAGCCCATAGAGCACACCAAACAGTCAGTTTTTCTGGATGTAACGGTGTCTCAACATACACTTGAGGATTATTATCACTCCAAATATGGCAGTTTTGTTTATTGACGTATCCATTCAAACAAAAGTGAGCTTCATCGCTAAACAAAATTCGCTTATGAAAATCGGGATCAACGGCAATCTTGTTTTGAGCCCATTCACCGAATCTACGCCTTGCTAGGTGATCGTGTGGCTTCAATTCTTGCACGAGTTGGATTTTGTAAGCACGCAAACCAAGATCTTTCCGCAAAATCTTCCATAAAGTGAATGGACACATATCCAATTCCTGTGCACGATGGCGGATAGACTGATTCGGGTCTTCCTCTACGCTACGCTCTACAGCAGCAATGACTTCTTCTGTACGGACTGTACGACGTCTCTGTGAATGCGTATTATCATTTAGAGTAAACGTGGTGCGAAAACGTTCCATAGTTAATCGAATTAATTGCTCTGATGGACGATTATGTTGACCGTAAAATGGACGTAGTGCGCGATACGTATTTCGAACAGAACCATGATTTTGAAAATAAATTTGCACAATTTGGAAGCGTTGTTCAGTCTATTCATGTTGAAATGCCAAACCAAACTAAACATAAATCACTTGACAGCCGACAAAATGGCCGCCAGTTAAAAAAGTGTTACCAACTTAAAGTTTTATACCTCTATAAAAAAAACCCTTTACTTATGTGATAAATAATAATATCGGGATCTGTAAATGTTACGTTAACCAGCTGTAGATAAACAACTTTCTCACAAATATCCTTTTATCTCCCTGGCAACAGAATTGCACCCTGTTCTTTGCTCATGTTTGAAATATAATTTATCTTAATTTATATTTATTTGTAACCTCTATAACTCTAACCTTCCTCCTTCATCGAATTTTCACGTTTCCCTCGCTGATCCATCCATCTCCCAGGCCGATTTTCCGCGCTTCAATCTGTTTCCCGGCTTCGTCGTTTTTCCTTTTCCACGGTGGAAATGGCGAGAGCAAACCCCGCTACCGTGCTAAAACTTTTCAGTTTTCTTAGAAGTTTAGACGCGCAAAAAGAAATTTGCCTTTGTTAAAATCACCAGGGGCGTAACATTTCTTTGTTCGCAATATATAATTCATGATATTAATAACAAAAATGTTCGATGTTAGATGTCGTTTTTTGTGCCGTAGTCACAGTATGATAATTATCACCAAAGTTTATACGGTGTTAGCTATAATAATCCTTGGTATTACTCAATTACAAATGCATAATATGCTACAGAAGTGTTTACTAAGCAATTAAATTTTTACTTTCTATTTCTCGTACTAATTTTCGTTGAAAGAATGTCAGAATAGCATGTTTTCATTGTTTTATATCACGTTTCTTGTCAAATCTGACAAGTAGAGTTACCTAAGTGTCAACCGTCAACTGTCTTACAACTTCGCATACATGTAGGACATGATAAAACACTGAAAACGTGTTTTCTTATTAGGGCTGTGAAAGTTTTTGTTCTTTTATCGGACATTCTCATTATAACATAGATACACGACAAAAACGGGAGCTTCACAACCCTGTGGTCTATATAATTATTAATTTTTGAGGCCCCTCAATCCAAACTTGGCATCATCTAAAGCCCATTATGTCAGATTTCGATCCTAACCTCAAAAAGGAAAAATGAACAAACATAATTTTCGCTAAAAATGTTAAATTGTTATTTTAAGATCCACCTGTGAAAACTAGATAGCCATTTTAAGGCCACTGAATCAGAAATTTGAAATTTCTTCAACACTATCACATCAGGTTTCAACCCTAACCTCAAAGAAGGGATGCAAATCAAACCAACAAGCGCTAAAAAGTTTACATGGTAGTTAGAGTAGCAATGACTTACATAATAACGCTTTTGGGGACGCTGTTGACGGTCAGCAAAATTATTAATATTGTAACGAATTGTTTGGACGTGTCCTTATAGAAATTTTATATCGATTGATCATTATTGTTACTCATGTTTCAACATTCTATTCTAAAACCCAAAAGAAGTAAAAAAGTTCCAGAACATTCTATTTGGGAACTAGAAGAGATATCGAAAAACTGACTTCACCATCGGATTTGTCATCAAGAAAGTAGCCAAGAATTGATTTTTGGACAAAATTCTAGAAAATTATATTTGAAAACTAGAAGAGATAGCGAAAATTGATATCGCCGGCGAATTTGTCACCAAGAAAAAAGTTTAGAAACGAATTTTCGACACAGTTCTAGAATATTCTATTTGAAAACTAGAATAGGTAGCGAATGACTGACTTCACCATCGATTTTTTCACCAAGAAAGAAGTCTAGAATCCAATTTTCAACAAAGTTCTAGAACATTCCATTTGCAAACTAGAAGGGATAACGAAAAACGGAGTTCACTATCAAATTTTCCATCAAGAAAGAAATTTAGAACCGAGATTTTAACAACATTCTAGAACTTTCTATGGTAAATACTATTGTCGTCTAGTATGTATAGAGTTGAAATGGAACAAATCAATAAAACATTTGTTGATTTTATGGAGGGTAAAGAAGAACGTCGCCTTACAGATAGAGGAAAAGAATAAGAATGTCTCCAAAAAGAAGAACGTCATCTAAAGGGAAGATAAGAAAAGCAACATTCGCAGGTATATATTTTTTCCACTTCTCTGCTTGAATTTTTTAGAAAGTGCCAGTGGTTTTAGAAGATATCCGGAAGGGAAAGTCTGGTACTCATTTAGGAGTTAACAAAACTCTAGACAAAAATCCAGGAATATTTTACTGGGTTCACTACTGTCAAGACTTAAATCATGGTGTAGACAGAGCTCTAAATGTGCAGCTGGGCAAGGTTCAAGCACTAGATCTAAGAAGGAAGTGAAGAGGTATACTGTTGGATTATCTTTTGAATGGATGGCTATTGAAACAGGTGGATTATTCTCAGAAACAGACAAAGGCTACAAATACATCTGGATTGCTACAGACTATTTCAGTCAATGACCTGAAGTATTTACCTTCCTTAACAATTGGTGAAGTATTAGTCAACAATGAGTTTAGCCGATTTGAAATTCCTTGTGAGATACATTCTAACCAAGGATGTAAATTTGAGTCTAAGCTTTTTCAAAAGCTTTGCGAACTATTTGACTTCCATAAATCCAGGACCATGGCCTTACATCCTTAGTCAGATGGAATGGTTGAACGATTTAATAAGGACCATTGAAGGACACCTCTCAAAGGTTGTTCATGAAACTACCGGAGTTACACCAACCACAGTTTTATTCGGAAGAGAACGTAAATTGCTTTGCGTTATAATGTTCGGTTTCTCAACAGATGAAAGTATGGAGATTGAAGACTGTATGGATGCCTTACAAGTTATGAGAAGTTTATGAAATAGTTAGAAATCGCATGGATCTGGCACACAGAAAGAATGAGAGCAGGATATGACATCAAGGCAAACTTGGAAGGGTTCCAGCAAGATGATAGAGTCTGGTTACGGAATCTACAGAAGAAGAAAGGCAAATCACCTAAGTTGATGCCAGCATATACTGTTCTGAAGAGAATCAATGACATTATTTATAGAACCAAGGTAAGGCCAAAATGAAAGTAGTACATTTGCAAAAGTTGAAGCCATACCACGAAAGTATCGAAACTGATCGGGACGATCAGAATTAGGGGGGGGGCAGTGTAACAGAGGACTAAAGCAATTTGAACGAGTCCTTATAGAAATATTATATCGATGAGTCATCATCAGTGGTATTTATAGATGCTTTATTGCCATATAAAGAAATAAGTTTATCGATGCACTCTTATTGAGATAAACCATGTAGAAAGTTGTTCTCTCGCCTAATAGAGTAAGAGATGCTATTCTCCGTTTTATTCCTTTCTCTCTCCAACCGGGAGCTATGTTTTCTTTACCCGATTCATGGTCCATCCTTTTATGTAACTGTGATCGTATTAGATACATACATAACCTAGAAATAAGTTTCCCATTTTTCACAATTTACGAAAAAACCGAAGAAACAAAATGTAATTAGCTAATATTAGAAAAAAAAAACATTTTTTTGTGTTTCGTACATAGAGTATCTATTTATTCTTACGATTTTAACGGTACATAACGATTCGTGGGCCGATTTTTCCGCCGATTGAGCAACATCCTTGTAAACATCACGATTCACGATCGGACACAATGATTTAGCAACAATTACTCAGGTTAAGTCATTGATCTGTTGATCCAATGTCTAGTTTCGTCAAATGGGACTATTGAAGTTGGTAGAATCGAAAGCTACGTATGTACAGAGTATAGCAGGTTTCGAAATATGAATTTGAATATAGTTGGGAGCCAGAAATGTTTGAATTATTAAACTATTATTAATTTTTTTTGCAGGATATTGCGATCCAGCGGTACGTCTATAAAACATATCTCGATGGTAACTCTGAAAGACCTGTGCAAAAAAATGGCGGACCAAAAATAGTCACAATTTTCGGTTTTTTGAGTTTATCTTGAAAAGTAAAAGTTGTATCCGAAAATATTTGAAACAAAAGTTGTAGAGAATTAAAAAACCTATCGATTCATATAATACAAGATATAGGTGGCGCCACTAGTTATTGAGATATTTTTTTTTCGACAAAATTTACGGTTTTTGTTTTTTTAAACAAATAAGACATTTATTAACAAATTACCAATTTAAAATTTAACCTAAATAGAGATATTATCATTCTAAAAAAGTATATCAAACCCCGAATTTGTGAGTTTTTTATTTTCCGAGAAATTCGATGTTGAAGTTGAAAATTCAACCTCAAATTTCCCCTTTTCTAATTAAGATGCAATGCTCAATTTTAATGAAAATTGTTTGTATTGTTTTATATTTTAAAGATCTATTAAAAAAAAATTTTTTTTCAATCGTGGGCCGAGAAATTTTGCAAAAACCAATTTTTGCACCAAAAAAATTAAATCTCGATAACTAGTGGCGCCACCTATAACTTACGTAATATGAATCGATAGGTTTTTTAATTCTCTACAACTTTTGTTTGAAGTATTTTTCGATACAGCTTTGACTATTTGAGATAAACTCAAAAAACCGAAAATCGTGACCATTTTTGGTTCGCCATTTTTTTTGCACAGGTCTGTCAGAGTTAACATCGAGATATGTTTTATATAATATAGGTTATAGGTGGCGCCACTAGTTATTGAGATATATTTTTTTTTCGACAAAATTTACGATTTTTTTTTAAAAAGATATTTATTAACAAATTACCAATTTAAAATTTAATATAAATATAGGTGTTATCATTCTAGCAAAAAAAAATGTTACATTTTTGTTACTGACAAAAGTCTATTTTCCATGGAGTAATTGGTCAGTCCTGAGATGTGGTGTGCCATACCTTAATATGGAAATTTTTTTCTTTGCAAAAGGAACGTAACAGATCAAAATCACTTTTCACATAACTTCAAAAATACAACCAGATTATTAAACGGTGCAGTAACTAAATTAATTTTTAAATTTCCTGAAAAAAATGAAATCATCTTCTATAGGTCTAGATGCTCAAAGATCTTCTTTGTTTTATGAAAGAATTTTGTTCAGTTACCGTCGTATCGTGTGTGAACAGAACTGGTTCCTTATTATTAATATCACTCCGTATAATGAGAAAAAAAAGTAGTATAGCACTTCGATACAGGGTATTAAACGCTACGTTGTTAAACTTGTTGAATACATGTAAAATATTACAGAAGGAAAATGCTCTTTTACTCTTTTACGTATTATTAAAATAAAAAAGATGTTACGGAGTTGATTTTAATTAAATATCAAATCATTGTATATGTATCAAGTGATCAAAGTAATGTCATTTCAGTATGACTTTTGTCTTGCTTTATATTTACCATACAATTTAAACTACTTCCGGAATATAGATACAAAAATACTTCTATCTCAATTTTTCCTGGCCAGAATTCAAATCAGACAAAGACACATAATACTCTCAACTATCTTGTCCTACAAAACGAATATCCAATAACAAATTACTTAATGGGTTCGAAATATTCAAAAATGAAATCCAATTAGTTCGAATTAGTTCGAGGGTCGAATTTCAAATATTATAATTACCAAAAATTCTAAATAGTAAGGTAGAGGGAAATATTCAACTAATAAACTAAAAACATCATAATGAAAAAGTCGATTATAACTTATTTCGAATTTAGCATTTCGATACACTCAACAGATGTGCCATCATATAGGCAACCATAAAAACTTTCCACGCCATCAAGTGGACCTGACTATTTATCTGAAATAGCTGATATGTGAAAATAAATAAACATTTATTAGTTAAAGTTAAAGCAATATCACTCATTGAACTCCTTCTGATTACCTGACATTTTAACGAATTTGCTTTGTTCTTTCCACAAAATTGTCAGGCAAATAATAAAAACAGTGCAGCGTAAAAAACAAAAAAGAAAGATACTGCTGACCAGACTGGTGTCACAACGTATTTTCGTTCCATTGACACTATCTTATCGGTGTGGATGCCACCCACTTTGGTTAAAAATGCGGGCAAGGCCACACGTAATTTATGAAAAAACTTCTTGAATTTCATCAATGACAGCCCGAGTAGACCCTTATTGAACGGTGAAAATTATGAGGAGATGATTATAAAATGGTTTTAAATTACCGGGGATTCATTTTAGGGTATATTTTAATTTAATGGAGCTTTTAAAACTGATTGCTTACTGGTCTATTAAAATAACAACAAATTACTGTTAATAATCACTTATGATGACTTTATTCAGGATTAAAAATAGAAATAAAGGGTGTTTTTTATAGAGGTTGGCAACACTTTTTTAACTGGAGGCCATTTTGTCAGCTGCCAAGTCATTTATGTTTAGTTTGGTTTGGCATTTCAACATGAATAGACTGACGCCTGAACAACGCTTCCAAATTGTGCAAATTTATTTTGAAAATCATGGTTCTGTTCGAAATAAGTATCGCGCACTACGTCCATTTTACGGTCAACATAATCGTCCATCAGAGGAATTAATTCGATTAACTATGTTTTCGCACCACGTTTACTCTAAATGATAATACGCATCCACAAAGACGTCGTACAGTGCGTACAGAAGAAGTCATTGCTGCTGTAGAGCGTAGCGTAGAGAAAGACCCGAATCAGGCTATCCGCCATCGTGCACAGGAATTGGATATGTGTCCATTCACTTTATGGAAGATTTTGCGGAAAGATCTTGGTTTGCGTTCTTACAAAATCCAACTCGTGCAAGAATTGAAGCCACACGATCACCTAGCAAGGCGTAGATTCGGTGAATGGGCCCAAAACAAAATTGCCGTTGATCTCGATTTTCATAAGCGAATTTTGTTTAACGATGAAGCTCTCTTTTGTTTGAATGTCAGTAAACAAAACTGCCGTATTTGGAGTGATGATAATCCTCAAGTGTATGTTGAGACACGGTTACTTCCAGAAAAACTGACTGTTTGGTATGCTTTATGGGCTGGTGGAATCATTGGTCCGTACTTCTTTAAAAACGATGCTGGTCAGAACGTTACAGTCAATGGTGACCGCTATAGAGCCATGATTACTGACTTTTTCATTCATCATTTGAACAACCATGATGTGCAGGAGCTATGATTTCAACAAGACGGCGCAACATGTCACACAGCTCGTGCCACAATTGATTTATTGAAGGAAACGTTTGGTAACCGCATAGTTTCACATTTCGGACCCGTGAATTGGCCTCCAAGATTGTGCGACTTAACGCCGCTAGACTATTTTCTGTGGGGATATGTGAAGTCGCTAGTCTACGCCGATAAGCCCGAAACGATTGATCACTTGGAGGACAACATTCGCCGCGTTATTGCCGATATGCGGCCACAAATGTTGGAAAAAGTTATCGAAAATTGGACCTCCAGATTAGACTACGTCCGAGCCAGCCGTGGCGGTCATATGCCAGAAGTCATATTTAAATTCTAATGCCAGAAGGTTATCTTTCGAATAAAGTAAATTTCATGTCAATTTAAAAAATTTATCTTTGTTTTATTCCATTTAAAAGTTCTATACCTCTATAAAAAAACACCCTTTATAATATATTAAAATACTAATTTTTGACATTTTGTATGTTGGTGACATTTTGAATTCTGTTCACTTCACAATACGACGATTTTGAATCCTAATTTATCAAAAGGAAGACCTATCAGACCTGGAAAATTTTCTATTTAAAGCACTGTTATCTGTGACCTATAAACTGTTCATGAAATTTCTCACAAATCAACTGGAACAGAAATTGCAATTATATTTGAGCAAAGAACAAGCTGGATATAGGTACAACTATAGCACCGTAGAACAACCTACATATAGTTAAATTATGAATTGAAAAAGTAAACTAATACAACTTACTCCTATGGATGGCGTTCGTAAACTTCAGGAAATGTTTTGATACAGTGAAATATTGAAGCGTAATTAAATCACTTAAAAATGCCGGAATTGATAAAAGGTATATAAACATAATACAACACATATAACAGACAGTAACGCTTCAAGTAAGACTCAACGAAATGACAAACAAAGTGAAAATAAATAGAGGCGTTAGGCAGGGAGTCTTAGAAGAGGTGTTCACAAAATTGAATTGGGACAAAAAAGGAATAAACATCGAAGGTGAGAAGCTAAACAACTTGAAATACGCGGATGATATAGTTGTATTTCCAGAAAACGAAAAAAAAATTGACTGATGTATTGAAAGACTTCAAAACCGAAGTAGAGGAGATTGAATTGGAAATCAATATGTTTATAACAAAATATATGACCAATAAGGCAAAAATATGCTGCAAATAGCACAACAAGAAATAGAAAGGGTGCAAAGATATTATAGTTCA
Source organism: Diaprepes abbreviatus (assembly GCA_034092305.1). Taxonomy (NCBI): domain Eukaryota; kingdom Metazoa; phylum Arthropoda; class Insecta; order Coleoptera; family Curculionidae; genus Diaprepes; species Diaprepes abbreviatus. Next base: position 1,793,573 of record JASJET010000310.1, read on the forward strand.
CTATTTAACAATTGAAAATTGCTTATAGCGCAGCTTTTTTCGAGCCACCTGTAAAATTTAATATATTGGGCAAAATTCGTACCAACGATTGAAAAAATCCAGCATCTTTTTGGGGACCAAAACTTAACTATAAATATTTGCAATAAGAAAGTCTTTATTATTTAATTTGGGTTAGTTTCCTTGTAGACGAAGATCGACCTTAGTAGTCTTTTTACAATATTTTGAAAATTATTAGTATAGAGTGGTCAAAAAAGAAGAATATTATATTTAAAAAATCGTCAAAAGTCTATTTTTTCAAATAGAAATTACCTATTTTTATAATTTTATCATATTAAGCATTAAAAATAAGGGTCACTTTGTATAAGGTTGTCTATTCCAAAAATTTGTATTTTTCAAAATATTGGTAATTTAACAATTTGTAAGTTGTAAAAAATGCTATACGGCTTTCAAGTTTTGTTGTTAGTTGTTCATGACGGTGAGGCGTGGTGAAAATAAAACAACCCTACAGAATTGTCACTTACTTAAACTTATTTATTATTTACCGAGAATGTGATGAGAGTTAATTCAAGAACATGCGATACATTCGCGATCCGATATCCGCAGAAACAGAAACCAACACTACCAATTGTTAAAAGGATTATAGAAAACTTCAAGAACTTTGGATCCATAAAAGCAAAAAGAAATAAAAATAAACCAGTTGTTAATAATGAAAATATTGCAATTACAATTTCAAGTTATTTCGCCGCATGTTCGACAATATCTACAAGGCAAGTAGAATTAGAGTTTGGATTATCTCAAACATCAGTTTTAAGGATTTTATGGAAGCAAAATTTTCATCCCTATGTATATTCCATAGTACAACATTTAAAAGACACTGATTTTCCACAAACAGTAGAGTTCTGTCAATTTATTTTACTGCGGTTACAAGAAAATGCTGATTTTTTGGATCATATTATTTGGTCGGACGAAGCCAAATTCACAAAAAATGGATTGTTTCATCGACGCAATTCCCACTATTGGAGCGACTCAAATGTCCACTCATTTGGAGAATTCAATTTTCAAATGTCTTGGCAGTTTAACGTGTATTGTGCTATAAGATATGAGGATGTCGTCGCCCTAGAATTCTGCCAAGATAATCTGAATGGTAAGTTATCCATTTTTGAAGACTTCTAGATACAAAATACGTTTTTTAACTTATAGGTGAGCGCTACTTCGACATCTTGAGAAATTTAGGAGTGAACTATTTAGATAACTTACCGCTGGCTAATCAGAGAAATCTATTTTATCAACATGATGTAGCGCCTTCACATAATAGTCATTTAGTTAACAATTATTTGCAAAATTTGTTTTATGATCAGTGGATAGCCAAGAATGGCCACCTCGCTCCACCGATCTAACAGTACTTGACATTTTTATTTGGCGGACAAATCAAAAATAAAGTATACAACACCGCATTAACCACTATGGAAGATTGCATGCAGTGCATGAGAATATCATTTGAAGAACTCAATCTTCAGTCAATAAGAAGAGCCACCCATGAAGAGTTCCTGCTTAGGTGCGAAAAATGTTTGGAAGTTTACTCAAATAATTTTTGTAACTTTATTTTAATAACAACTGGTTTATTTCTATTTCTTTTAGCTTTTATAGATCCAAAATTTTTTATAATCTTTTTAACAGTTGGTAGTGTTGGTTTTTGTTTCTTCGGATATCGGATCGCGAATATATCGCATGTTCTTGAAATAACTCTATCACATTCTCCATAAATAATAAATAAGTTTAAATAATCTTTGTGCGTGTAATTTAATCGCCCCAGCATGATTATTATTAATGAATGTCAAATGGCAAGAAATAGTGACAATTCAATAGAGTGCGATTGTTTTATTTTCGCCACGCCTCGCCTTCATGGCCAACTAATAACAAAATTTAAAAGCGATATAGCATTTTTGCGATAGAAAAATGTTGAATTGACAATATTTTGAAAACTACAAATTTTTGGAATAGATAACCTTATACAAAGTTACCCTTATTTTTAATGCTTAATATGATACAATTATAAAAATAGGTGCTTTCTATTTGAAAAAATTGACTTTTGACGATTTTTTAAATACAATTTTTAATATTCTTATTTGACCACTCTGTACTAATAATTTTCAAAATAGCATCAAAAGACTACTAAAGTCGATCTTCGTCTACAAGAAAACTAACCCAAATTAAATAATAAAGACTTCCCTATAGGAAAAATTTATAGTTAAGTTTTGGTCCGCAAACGTCATTTTTGGCATAAAAATTTAAATAAGTCCAAAACGGTGAGACTTAAGTATAGAACATTATACATAAAATATGTTTAGAATTTTACGTAAAAACCAAAAATGAAATAAAATATAGGGTGTTCTATTTAAAATAAGCAAGTTGACATCTATTTCCAGTATAACGGGAAGTGCTGTCAACTTGAAAATATTTTAACCGACTGTCCCCCATGCACATTAATACACTGTCAAATTTTTAGATTCTTCCTAATTATAGTTTTCTCACAATCCATCGATAAATTTCCCTGTATTTCATCGGTTTATAGACCTTCTTGTACTCAGGATAACAATTATCAATATAACCTTCTTCAGCTATATTTGGTATCGAAACTTTAACAATGAAGAAATAACAAAAAACCAAAGCAAACTTTTGTATCTCATCGTACAAAAAAAAATTATAAATATTTGTAACTGTTTTTGTCGAAGTCCAAGACATCGAAAAAATAATCCGATATAATTTTGATCATCGCTTAATACGGTATGTTAACCCGCTCGTTTATATCTGATGATCATGGTGCGGCGGAGCGGTTCAATGGCTTCGGAGCCTGCCTTTTAATAAATCACATTCTTCAGCTCCGCAAGTGGATGTCGATTACCGGACCACGTTGCCATGTCGTACAAAAAATCAAGTGATATTTCAATATATATATATATATATATATATATATATATATATATATATATATATTTTATATATATATATATATATATATATATATATATATATATATATATATATATATATACATGTGTTTTTTATAGAGGTATATAATTTTAAGTTGGCAACACTTTTTTAACTGGCGGCCATTTTGTCAGCTGTCAAGTGATTTATGTTTAGTTTGGTTTGGCATTTCAACATGAATAGACTGACGCCTAAACAACGCTTCCAAATTGTGCAAATTTATTTAGAAAATCATGGTTCTGTTCGAAATACGTATCGCGTACTACGTCCATTTTACGGTCAACATAATCGTCCATCAGAGCAATTAATTCGATTAACTATGGAACGTTTTCGCACCACGTTTACTCTAAACGATAATACGCATCCACAGAGACGTCGTACAGTGCGTACAGAAGAAGTCATTGCTGCTGTAGAGCGTAGCGTAGAGGAAGACCCGAATCAGTCTATCCGCCATCGTGCACAGGAATTAGATATGTGTTCATTTACTTTATGGAAGATTTTGCGGAAAGATCTTGGTTTGCGTGCTTACAAAATCCAACTCGTGTAAGAATTGAAGCCACACAATCACCTAGCAAGGCGTAGATTCGGTGAATGTGCCCAAAACAAGATTGCCGTTGATCCCGATTTTCATAAGCGAATTTTGTTTAGCGATGAAGCTCACTTTTGTTTGAATGGATACGTCAATAAACAAAACTGCCTTATTTGGAGTGATGATAATCCTCAAGTGTATGTTGAGACACCGTCACATCCAGAAAAACTGACTGTTTGGTGTGCTTTATGGGCTGGTGGAATCATTGTTTCGTACTTCTTTAAAAACGATGCTGGTCAGTCAATGGTGACCGCTATAGAGCCATGATTACTGACTTTTTCGTTCATCAATTGAACAACCATGATGTGCAGGAGCTGTGGTTTCAACAAGACGGCGCAACATGTCACACAGCTCGTGCCACAATTGATTTATTGAAGGAAACGTTTTGTAACCGCATAGTTTCACGTTTCGGACCTGTGAATTGGCCTCCAAGATCGTGCGACTTAACGCCGCTAGACTATTTTCTGTGGGGATATGTGAAGTCGCTAGTCTACACCGATAAGCCCGAAACGATTGATCACTTGGAGGACAACATTCGCCGCGTTATTGCCGATATACGGCCACAAATGTTGGAAAAAGTCATCGAAAATTAGACCTCCAGATTAGACTACGTCCGAGCCAACCGTGGCGGTCATATGCCAGAAGTCATATTTATTAAATTATAATGCCAGAAGGTTATCTTTCGAATAAAGTAAATTTCATGTCAATTTAAAAAATTCATCTTTGTTTTATTCCATTTAAAAGTTCTATAAAAAGCACCCTATATTTATATATATATATATATATATATATATATATATATATATATATATATATATATATATATATATATATTGTCATAGAAACACGGTATCTCACAGCCTTTCTCCGATGGCAGATCACTTGAAATATAAGTCCCAAAAATACATAAGTACGACAACGGGTGTCTGAGGGAGGTACCAACTCAATCCCTCCTGATGAGTCCAGCAGTCGGTTCCGGGACGAAACACCTAAAATTTTTAGAGGTTTGTATATGCGGAAAATAAAATAACCACAGGGGCTTTCTCGCATATTACAATGGCATCCCTGATGGTTGGGCTGTGCAGAAAAGCGCGCTGCATCAAGCATTGTTCTAATTCTGGGCCCACAAATGAGTCAACGGGGTGTTAGTCCCCGCAGTTCCTCGATACATCTCGACTTGTCACCCATTTAAGAACAGGACACAGATCCTAAATGAAACTTCAAGTGAGATGTCTAAAGGGGGGGGAGTGTCGTAGAAACATGGTATCTCTCCGCCTTTCTCCGATGGCAGATCACTTAAAATATAAGTTCCAAAAATACATAAGTACGACAACGGGTGTCTGGGGATAGTACCATCTCAATCCCTACAGATGAGTCCAGTAGTTGGTATCGGGACAAAACACCCAAAATTTTTAAAGGTTGACAAATTTAATTTTGTTTATGCGGAGAATAAAATAGCCACAGAGGCTTTCTCGCATATTGTAACAATATATATATATATATATATATATATATATATATATATATATATATATATATATATATATATATATATATAAATAAAGTTCTTGTCCGTGTAATATAAAAACAGAAATAAAATAAAATCTTTGGCATAGCGGACGTGAAATGTATCAATCTGTACTATTCTCATGTTAAAAAGTGCGGAGCATTCCAAAGTATGGAAAGACTCCGGGTCCGACAGATGGCAACAGCGCTGTTTCGTCCTAATATGGGACTCGTCAGGCCACCGCAGTCGGTACAAACCATCATCTCGCCTCTGTATCCTATAAAGCTGAAGTTAAGATTAAAAACAGCAAATAGGACGACAAAGGCGACATCTCGATGGTTCACTCGATAACACAAGAACCACACAGATTGACAAAATTTGTAAAAACCGCCATGTGGTGGCGCGACGGTGAATAAAAATAGAAATCTGTAAAATCGAATACACAAAACGCGCTGCCCAAAGGATAGGGGTCGCATTATTCGGTACAAAGCAACTAGGCTTGCTGCTAGATTGGCAACGAAAGCCACGTGTCGCACCAAACGATCCTCATATGAGAGCACCGTTTAGTGTGTTTTAAAGCCAAAACAAGTAGAAAATAAATAAATAAAGTTCTTGTCCGTGTAATATAAAAACAGAAATAAAATAAAATCTTTGGCATAGCGGACGTGAAATGTTGGGCAGCGCGTTTTGTGTATTCGATTTTACAGATTTTTATTCACCGTCGCGCCACCACATGACGGTTTTTACAAATTTTGTCAATCTGTGTGATTCTTGTGTTATCGAGTGAACCATCGAGATGTCGCCTTTGTCGTCCTATTTGCTGTTTTTAATCTTAACTTCAGCTTTATAGGATACAGAGGCGAGATGATGGTTTGTGCCGACTGCGGTGGCCTGACGAGTCCCATATTAGGACGAAACAGCGCTGTCGCCATCTGTCGGACCCGGAGTCTTTCCATACTTTGGAATGCTCCGCACTTTTTAACATTTCACGTCCGCTATGCCAAAGATTTTATTTTATTTCTGTTTATATATATATATATATATATATATATATATATATATATATATATATATATATACGGCACGGAAAATTGCGGCCAAAAAGTTTTACTTTTGTAATATATGGGAGTCTAATACTTTTTAAAATTATTTTCATATTATACAGGGTGTCCCAAAGGCTTTAAAAGTATCCAAGCTGTATTTTTTAAATGGAACCCCTGTATATTATTGAATTTTCGGATTCTCGGATCAAAATAAGTGCCAATTTTAATAAGGTTTATAGTATATCAACTTTAAGGGTTTGTAAATTATTTGAATTTTGACAAAATCTAACCTAATTTTCATGTTTCAACACTTGCTTGGCTAATGTTAGTATTTTTGGATATATCATTCTGACTAATATTGGGATTCGATCACTGAACCAAGTACAGTAAAAACATTTTCTTCATCTTCAGTGACAGGTTTTCTTATAACAGGTTTTTTATAACTGACACTTCCACTTTCCCGAAACTGGTTTAATAGTCTTACAAAAACAGCTGATTTAGGACGGTTTCTTTCAGGAAACCTTCGAGCATAGACTGGAGAAGCCAACAAACAATTTTGATGACATTTTCCAAGGATAAAAATCATATCAATACACTCTTTCTTTGGATAAATCTTCATTTTGACAAAGCAATAACACAACATTATTCAAATAATTCAATTCAATAAATGAAGTTTCACAGTTATAAAAAATAACACCTCTATTCTAGCAACAGGCTTTGCAGACTAAAGTGACAGATTAAATGAATTATCTGACTTTTCTAAATGCCATAGGCAACTAAATACACTGGAACCTCTATTCAAAAAACACAAAATGATGCAGCAAAGGATTATTTCGCGTATTCTGTGAAAATGCGAAGACTTAGCTATAGAACACCCTTATACCATTCGATAGGTTTTTAAAAGGTACATTTTCTGGTCAGGTAAAAAGTATAGTGTTATATTTAAATAATCAATTTCTAGCCACTTAAAGTTCTTACTTGATTAGTTTTAATTTTTGGACACCCTATATAATACAGCAAGTTTATTATAATTGGGATATAAAATATGATTTATTGTTACACTTCACTGTAAATATAGAGTACATAACTGAAATACTTCTTAAGTATTTGAAACATGAAAATTAAGTTAGATTTTGTGAAAATTCAAATTATTTAAAAACCTTTAAGGTGTAAGTACTATAAACCTTATTAAAACAGGCACTTATTTTTATGAAGGAATCTAAAAATTCAAAAATATCCAGGGGATACCATTTAAAAAAAAACACAACTTGATATTTTTGGGACACCCTGTATAATATGAAAATAATTTTAAGGGGTCTTTTAGGTTACAATTTTTAAAAAATAGAAAATTTTTATTAATGTTTTTTTAATAGAAAGAAAAAAGATATCATTTTATAATTTTGCACATATATTTATTTGTACTTTAAGTATATAAAAAATTTTTTTTTTGGATTTTTTCATAGGTTTTTTTTACCCATAACAATTTTTTTAAAAACATATCAAAGTGACGGAGGACGTGATTCCAGGTGACTGAATCGTCTGAAAACAAAATGAAAGTACCAAATTAATCCTTGTTCAAGTGCCCATGGTCGGTACAGGAATCACTTTGATCGGTAACAAATTTTCCGATTTTTACCCGATTTTTCACCATCAAAAATGTATTTTATTTTCAAATGGCCGCAATTTTGTTATTTTTTGATGAAAAAAAAATTATTCCATTACCGACTATGGACACTTGAACAAGGATTAATTTGTTTTTTTTTTTGAGACGATTCAGTCATTTTTTGATGTTTTTTTAAAAAAATTATTATGGGTAAAAAAATCCATAAAAAAATCCAAAAAATATATTTTTGTGTACTTAAAGTACGAATAAATATATGTGCAAAATTATAAAATGATATCTCTTTTCTTTCTATTAAAAAAAATGACTTAAAATTTTTTTTTCTTGAAAAATTGCAACCTAAAAGACCCCTTAAAAAGTAACTATATTAGACCCCCATATATCCCAAAAGTGAAAGTTTTTTAAATAACGTATTTTGGTCGCAATATTCCGTACCGTATAGTATTCACCCTGTATTATGTATATGTATTTTTTTGGAGAGTCGATTAAAATTCAGATTTTCTTTATTCCTTTATTTTTTCATAGCCAACGCTAGCCTTAGTATTACCGTTAATTCACAAGATATGTAAAAAATATAAGGTTCTAATTTTCACTTAGAAATCTATCTTTTTTGTATGTAAAGAAAAATTACATGAAGTGTAGGCAGTGAATTATATAAACGTGCCTTAAACAGGTATAATATGTCGCGGACAGGAAGTGTTTTTAATATTACGTAACAAGTGTCTCCGTTAATCTTAATAAATCACCGTAGTTATGCGCCCATCTTCGAGGAATTTCTAGAGAAAGAAAGAAGTCCCTCCTAAGCGTGTGGGAGGGGAGACCGTGATGCTTTCTCTTTAAAATATTCTTGACGGCTCTGCGACAAAATGGTATTTCGAGTGGGCGGCGATCCTCAACTGTTTCGGTTAAGTTCAAGTCGGTTTAATCTTAATTAAAACAATCTGTATTCTTTATATGAGTCAATAGATAAGAAAAGGACTTAATTTAAGATTAAATCGAATTTAGATAAATATACTACACTCAGGAAAAAAAGTATTAAATAAAGGTTGGTTGAAAAGTTTTGGAAACGAAAATGAAAAAATGTGTATTTTTTAATGAAATTAGTTTTTTTTTTTATTCAAAATAATCTCCCTCAACTTCAACACACTTATTTCAATGATCCTCCAATAATTTTATACCATCTTTGTAATGATTTTCCGGAAGCTCTGCAAAATAATTTTTCACGGCTGTAATAGCTTCTTCATTCAACGAAAAACGCTTTCCACGAAGAAATTGTTTCAAATTCTTGAAGAGGTAGTAGTCGGGGAGAGCCAAATCGGGGGAATACGGTGGGTGTTCAAGCAATTTGTACTTTAATTCTTTGAATTTAGCCATCGTCAAACCATTTGTGTGAGGACGTGCATTGTCTTGATGAAAAATGAATTTTTCTTCTGTAAGCCGGGTCTTTTTTCACGAACTCTTTTATCCAACTGATCCCAAAGATTGCAATAATACTCAGAGTTAATTGTTTTACCTTTTTCAAGTTAATCAATCAACAAAATCCCTTTTGAATCCCAAAAAACTGATGCCATAACCTTTTTTGCCGATCGTTGGGACTTGACCTGTTTTGAAGCTGAACAACCAGCTTTAGTCCACTGTAAACGTTCTTGTTTCAGTTTAGGATCATGATGGTAAATCCAAGTCTCATCCACAGTTAGAAAACGATGCACAAAATCGGTTTTATTCTGCTTAAAACGCTCCAAATTACGGTTACAAATTTGTTTTCGGTTCAGTTTTTATTGAATTGTTAACGAATGCGGCACTATTTTTCCGAATAGCTTTTTCATAAGTAATTTTTCGTGTAAAATGTAGAGTACTCGTTCGTTCGAGATGCATATGGTATCAGCAATTTCACGCTTAGTCGCACTTGGATCTTTACAAACAATATCATAGATTTGCTCAATGATTTCTGGTGTTGTTGCACTTTTTGGACGCCAACTTCGTGTTTCATCTTCAACGCTTGTACGGCCACGTTTAAACTCTTAAACCCATCGATGCACAAATGGAAATTGAGGAACAGATCCCATTAACACTTTCCCCATTTTTATATGAATTTCTGTTGCTGATAAACCTTCCAAAACAAAAAATTTTATCACTGCACGATATTCGGTTTTATCCATTGTATAAAAATTCACTGACACGTCAACTTCAAATAGCTTGTAAACAAAGAATGAATTGACAGATAGAAATAAACTTTTGTGTGTGTTCATACAGAAGATGAAATATTAAAATGGCGTATAAATTTTGATTCCTGTACTGGTTAATAGGTGTCGCTTTTAAAACTTTTCAACCAACTGTATTTTTTATTTTTGCTATTGTATGAGATAATTAATTGTAATTCGCGCCATAAATATATATATATATATATATATATATATATATATATATATATATATATATATATATATATATATGTTATGTCGGATATTCTCACGGGTGTGATGTGTAATCGAAGGTTTTCGGGCATCCCGTGTATGTGCTGAGTCCCTCTCAGGACTGTAAGGCAGCTGACGTTTCGATGAAATCTCATTCACCTCACTGTATGGCGTCCACGAGCGAACTGACGCGTGCGACTCCGGTGTTGTCGGTACCGTGTGCGCGTCGGACGCGTTCGTTTTCCGAATGGTTCCGACCCATCAGGTTGCGAGACCTGCTGCGCGTCATCGGTTCTGTTGCCAGTGTTTGGGGTTGCGTTGCCGAGTTGTAATCTGTTTTGTTACTAAGTGGTACTGATTGATGTTTTGTAAGCAGATTTTTCCACGTATTAGGCACACGTTTGCTATCATCTCTGCTAATTAAGTTGTTGGGTCTCTTTGCAATTTCAATGGTTTCCCTTATAACTCTTGTGGACAGGTTTTCACATCTCGATAGCATTTTTGTTCCCGAGAAATTTATCTTATGTCCTATGTTTAACCAGTGTTGGACCAGAGCAGCAGAAGTTGTTTTTTGCTTTACAGCGTTCATATGTTTGTCTCTTCTGACGCTTATTTTACGATTGGTTTGGCCTACGTAAGATGAGCTGCATTCTCCGCATGGAATTTCGTACACTCCCTGGTTTTCTAGAGGGATTCTTTCTTTAGGTGTTGGCAAGAGGTCTTTTACTTTACGGTCTGTGGTGAAAATGGTTTGAATGTTGTGTCTCCTGAGAATTCTTGCGATCTTGTCTGTAGTGCCTCTTACAACGTCAGTTCGCTCATGGACGCCACACAGTAAGCTTTGAAAATGGTGAATGAGATTTCACCGAAACGTCAGCTGCTTTACAGTCCTGAGAGGGACTCAGCACATACACGGGATGCGCGAAAACCTTCGATTACATGCATAAACATATAAATATATATATATATATATATATATATATATATATATATATATATATATATATATGTTTATGCATATGTTTTATTTGTTATGCACATCCATTGACGTTTTGGTTTAAATAAAGATGCGACACAAAAAGCAAGGTTTTTGTAGTATCTTGTTAAAAAGTGAACCATGTGTTAACAATATGTAGTCTTCCTCGGTAAAAACTTATATAAGTTATAAAAAATCATTCTGAAGAAGGTCAAGTGTGACCGAAACGTCAACAGATATGCATAACAAATAAAACATATGCAGTTTTATTAATAAAACGGATTTTACACCCAAAAAAACCAAAAACTAAATATATATATATATATATATATATATATATATATATATATATATATATATATATATATATATATATATATATATATATACAGGGTGATTCAAAAATCGATCACGAAACTTAAGGGGGTGATTCTACTTGACAAAATAAGGGTAGAGCTTCATATAATTTTTTTTCAAAATGTCATTCGTTTTCGAGTTACAAGCCGTCCAAGTTCAAGTTTTTATTTTTTGTTTTTTGAATTACTCGCTTACAGGAAAACCGATTTGACTAATATTTGAAAGATAGGCTAAGTCTTCTGCGCTTCATCATTTTAGTAACAATTCACATTGATTGTTTGCCGCTAGAGGGCACTTTACCTACATTGAAAATTGTTTTTTTGTCATAATTTTTTAGTGTTGACAGCTACAGTAGTTTTTGGCATAATTTCTGAAAGACTGATGCCAGGCCTTTAAAAAAGGTGCTTTTTATTTACATCGCTAAACCCAACGGTTTAGACGTAAATCACCCTTAAAAATTAAGTGGTAAATTTACTTTTCTCATTTCATTACCACCAGCTACCCGGTAAATAGCTATCAAAGTATACTAGAGCTGTCAGTTTAACATCAAATAAATTCGCTTTTTAAACTATTTAATTTATAATCTTAAAATAACTAATAATGGCTAATCAGTAAATATTCATATTATGGATTATTGCGATATACATTTAATTGATAAAAATTAATGAAACAGTACTAAACAAACTAAAAAAGATTCTCAAAATGTCCCCCATTTTCTTCCATACATTTCCTAACACTCTTCAAAAAATGTCGCCTAACTCGATGAAAAATTCCTGGTGTTTCTTTAATAATTTGGCACTTTTCGATTATCCTGAAGCGAAGATCCTCGACGTTGATTACTGGAATATCGTACACCAATTGTTTCAAATGACCCCAAAAGAAAAAATCCATAGGATTAAGGTCTGGTGACCTCGCTGCCCATGCCAATGGTCCACTTCGTCCTATCCATCGCTCAGGATACGTTGCATTCAAATACTGTCGGACACGTATACTAAAGTGGGGCGGAGCTCCGTCTTGGAGGATCCACATGTTGGCCCTTACTTCCAATGGCACATCTTCCAGATACAATGGGAGACGATTTTGGATAAAATCTAAGTATACGTCACCAGTTAATGGGCCATCAAAGAAATGAGGACCAATAAGGTAATCTCCTATTATCCCTGCCCACACATTTAGTGAAAATCTACGCTGATGTTTCGTTTCTACCACATTGTTTGGGTTCTCGTAAGCATATGTGTGGATGTTGTGTAGATTTGTTATGCCATCACGAGTGAAACCAGCTTCGTCAGTGAATAATATGACGCCAATTAATCGATTATCGTGTTCATACTTAGCTAGGATCTGATTGCACATTTCCAACCGTCTCGGCCGATCATCGTCATAAAGAGCCTGCACCTTTTTTGAATGAAACGGGTAGAGTTGTTCTTCTCTTAGTATCCTCCATGAACTAGCCTGACAGAGCCGCACTTCATTCCCAATTTTTCTAGTACTAATACCTGGATTATCTTCAATAATTTCAAGCACTCTTTCTTCTTGTTGCACGTTTCTAGCAGTTCTAGGTCTTCCCCTATTTCCATTATAACTTTTAAAGGAACCACATTCCGCAAGCCTCCTGTGCACACTGGAAAATGTTTGAGCATGAGGGATATTTCTTTCCGGATAACTCTCCATATAATATCTTCTTGCCAACTCAGCATTACCATTTGCTTTTCCATAACAAAAATGGATATCACAATATTCGATATTTGAATATTGGTGATTAGCCATTATTAGTTATTTTAAGATTATAAATTAAATAGTTTAAAAAGCGAATTTATTTGATGTTAAATTGACAGCTCTAGTATACTTTGATAGCTATTTACCTGGTAGCTGGTGGTAATGAAATGAGAAAAGTAAATTTACCACTTAATTTTTAAGGGTGATTTACATCTAAACCGTTGGGTTTAGCGATGTAAATAAAGAGCACCTTTTTTAAAGGCCTGGCATCAGTCTTTCAGAAATTATGCCAAAAACTACTGTAGCTGTCAACACTAAAAAATTATGACAAAAAAACAATTTTCAATGTAGGTAAAGTGCCCTCTAGCGGCAAACAATCAATGTGAATTGTTACTAAAATGATGAAGCGCAGAAGACTTAGCCTATCTTTCAAATATTAGCCAATTCGGTTTTCCTGTAAGCGAGTAATTCAAAAAACAAAAAATAAAAACTTGAACTTGGACGGCTTGTAACTCGAAAACGAATGACAAAAAAAATTATATGAAGCTCTACCCTTATTTTGTCAAGTAAAATCACCCCCTTAAGTTTCGTGATCGATTTTTGAATCACCCTGTATATATATATATATATATATATATATATATATATATATATATATATATATATATATATATATATATATATATATATATATATATACAGGGATATTTAATATCCCAATTATAATAAACTTGCTATATTATACAGGGTGTCCAAAAATTAAAACTAATCAAATAAGGACTTTAAGTGGCTATAACTTGATTAATTTAAATAGAACGCTATACTTTTTAACCTACCAAAAAATGTACCTTTTAAATACCTATCGAATGGTATAAGGATGTTCTATAGCTAAGTGTTCGCGTTTTCGCATAATGCGCCAAATAATCGTTTTTTCCAGCATTTTGTGTTTTTTGAATAGATATTCCAATGTATCTACTTGCCTATGGCATTTAGAAACGTCAGATAATTCATTTAATCTGTCAGTTTAGTCTGCAAAGCCTGTTGCTAGAATAGAGGTATTGTTTTTTGTAACTATGAAACTTCATTTACTGAAATGAATTATTTGTTTATAGTTGTGTTATTGCTTTGTCAAAATGAAGATTTATCCAAAGAAAGAGCGTATTGATATGATTTTTATCCTCGGAGAATGTCATCAAAATTATTTGTTGGCTTCTCGTGTCGATGCTCAAAGGCCTGAAAGAAATCATCCTAAACCAGCCATTTTCGTGAGACTATTAAACCAGTTTCGGGAAAGTAAAACTGTCAGTTATAAAAAATCTGTTATAAGAGAATCTGTCACTGAGGATGAAGAAAACCTTTTTACTGTACTTGGTTCAGTGATCGAAAATCCCAATATTAGTCAGAATTATATATCCGAAAATACTAACATTAGCCAAGCAAGTGTTTTAAGGATTCTTAACAAATACAGATTTCATCCTTATAAAATCCAGCTTTGTAAAGAGCTTCACGGAAATGATTTTAACAACCGAACTGAATTCTGCTTGTGGATGTTAGATAAAGAGACTGAAAATTAACACATTTTTGATAATGTGTTGTTTAGTGATGAATGTACTTTTCATAAGAATGGTTTCGTGAATAGACACCACTTCTAATACTATTCTGTTTCAAATCCGCATGAATACAGAGTTATGAGAAACGAGAATAGGTGGTCGGTTAATATGTGGGAAGGAATACTGGGTCCATACTTAATTGGACCCTACTTTTTTGAGGTTTGATATTTTGCGATTTTCTTTTACACCAACTTCCAGTGTTATTAAAAGATGTCCTTTTAAATATTAGAATAACTATGTGGCTTCAACTGAATGGAGCTCCGCCTCATTACCATCGCGAGGTTCGGCAATTTTTAAATGTTAACTTTCGAAACAGGTGGATTGGGAGAGACGGATTTCAAAACTGTTACAAATGAAATAAATTAATGAAAATGTCAAAATGTGACATTGTTTTGCAAAATCCAATAAACACATTAAATATTTTTAAAAAGCATAAATTATATTTAATCAATATCTAAAATAATATAGAGGGCGTCCTATTTAAAAAATCATAAGTTTTGTTAATATTTTAGAAAAAACTGACTATGCCACTGGACTCTACGTAAAAAAATCTATAAAAATCAGTTTTTAACTTTTTGATAAATTAATGTATAACGGAAATACGAGTTGTGCCTAAAAACGAAGATTTTTAAAGTCACCATGTATATTAAAAACAAGGAGAGCCATGACAAATTTGACACCGGAATCTTTCATTTCGCTAAAGTGAAATCGTAACACGCTATATTTGATAATAACTCCAAAATCCCCTAAAAGTGTCGAAAGTGGGACACTTTCAGGAGTAAAGTAGGACAATGGTGCGAAAGTATAAAAACTCCCGGAAGCAAGGTTGCCAAAATTATGATAGAAAAATATTAAAAAAGCTTCTTTATACAAGTCACTCTATTTTCAATGCTAGATAAAATAACAGCTAAAAATGGCGCGTGTACATTTAAGAAAATTGATTTTTAACGATTTTTTCAAGTTAATATTTAATTCTAGTTTTTGCTCATCCTGTATTTATTTATTATCAAAATATCGACACAGTCCATTAAAGCAGATTCCCTTCTAGAAGGAAACCGACCTCAATTAAATAATAAAGGCTTTCATATAAGAGAAACTGCTTCTCGTGCTTTAAATAAAAACAAACATTTCACCCTGATACCGTCACAATACGTAATCTTCCAGTTACTAATTAACCACCGACTGACATTTTTGTTTCCAAAACACTTTTAATTATAATACACTTAAAAGTATTTTCCAAGAAAATTACCTTAATTAATCCTTTTTCTTTTACCCAACCCATTTCGCTTCTTGCAAACTTAAATACAGCCCTTTATTTATATCCAATTCAAACCTTCGGCTTTAATTCGTCCCTAAAATTAACTTCTCAAACCTCCACTCTACTCGCCTTTTAGCCAAATCTTCGGCGCCGTGTTGCCAAACTTAATACTTAACCTAAAACTTTACAAACTTTGTAGAACATTGATGCATAGGTGTAGAGATTTTTAAATAAAGAATTTTGAGGGATTCTTATAGGTTGTCCTCTGAATCTTCTGGATCAAAATCCATATTAATCGCTGTTGTTGGTAGTCAACCTAAACTTCAACTTCAACTATAATAAAATAATTTATTTTTAATATATATATATATATATATATATATATATATATATATATATATATATATATATATCATCATCATCATCATCATTTTCAGCTATAATCTACCATTTCTAAATTATGGTGCAGCCTCCCTTATTAAGTTGTTATTATGATGTTCCTTTATAGTTATTTATTATTATTATTTTTCTTGTTTTGTTGTTGTTACTATTACGTGTTCTTATAATCATTACTCATTTGTGCCCAACTCTTTCTATCGATGGTTAATCGGGACCAAGTTGTTCCTGCCACTTTCCTGATGTCATAGTCCCATCTAATGTTAGGGCGTCTCTGTGGCCTCTTCGCGTTTCTGGGATACCACATAGTTGTTCTTGTGGTCCATCTATTGTCAGTTCTTCTTGCTACATGACCTGCCCATTGCCATTTAAGGGATTTTATTCTTTGGACGACATCTGTCACCTGGGTCATTCGTCGTATCCAATCTATTCGTTTGCGATCCCTTTTTGTTATCCCTAGCATACATCTTTCCATGGATCTTTGAGCTACTTGGAGTTTCGTAATTATTTCGCTCTTCAATGTCCAAGTTTCGCAACCATATGTCATGATCGGTAATATGCATTGATCAAACGCTCTTTTCTTAAGGTAAAGTGGCATTCTGGATTTGAAGATGATGGAGTTTCGTCCGAATGCTGACCACGCCAGTTTGATTCTTCTGTTAATTTCTGGAAGTAGTGAACCCGACTTGTGTATAAGTTGACCCAGGTATACATATTCATCTACTACTTCCAGCGTGGTTTCGTTTATCCTTATTTCAATGTCTCTTATTAGATCGTTGCACATTACTTTTGTTTTTGCTAGATTCATCTTTAAGCCAACTCTATTACTGGCAATGTTCAGATCATTAATTTGTTCCTGCAGTTCTTCAGGATTTTTAGCAATCAGAACGATGTCATCAGCGAATCTTAAGTGGTTTAGATATTCACTGTCTATACATAGACCTTTATTTTCCCAGTCTATTTTGCGGAAGATACTTTCTAGAGTTGCTGTAAATAGCTTGGGGGATATTGCGTCACCTTGTCGGACTCCTTTCTGAGTTGGAAATTCTGGGGTATCTTTGTATACATTTACTCTAGCTGTGGCCTCTCTATATATGTTGGCTAGCATTTCTACGTAAGGCTTATCCACTCCCTGGTCGACTAGAGCTTCTATAACTGCTCTTGGGTATATTGAGTCGAATGCCTTTTCAAAGTCTACGAAAGCTAATGTCAGTGGCAGATCATATTCTTTTGTTCGACTCATAATTTCTCGTAGTGTTTGAATATGATCCATTGTGCTGAAGCCACTTCTAAAGCCTGCTTGTTCTCGAGGTTGAGCAACATCAAGTGTGTTCTGTATTCTGTTGTTAATTATTTTTGTGAATATTTTGTATAATACTGGTAGCAAGCTAATCGGTCTGTAATTTTTAAGGTCCTCTTTGCTACCTTTCTTGTGGATTAGGATTATATTAGCGCTATTCCACTGTCTCGGAATGCGTCTTGCTTTTAGGCAGTTTGTGTATATGTTGGCTAAGATTTTCCAAGTTGAGTTTCCGGCGTATTTTATGAGTTCAGATGTGACACCGTCCTTCCCAGCTGCCTTGCCGTTCTTCATGCTCCTAAGAGCTGCTTCTACTTCCTCCACAAGAACTTCTGGAACATCTTCTTGTGCTGTAGTTGTCTCTTCCTCTACTTCCTGGTGTGCCGGTATTTTGTATAAGTCCTCATAGAATTTGGTTATGATTTTTATTATTTCATCCCTGTTTGTATATATATATATATATATATATATATATATATATATATATATATATATATATATATATATATATATATTCTTGGGGTTGGGTTCATACGTGGATGTTAAAAAAACAACGTGTTTTGACGTTTCGCATTTTTAAGGCATTTTTTTATATTATTTTCCTTAATTCAAAAAAAAAAAATAACATTTTCTTTGGTCATACAACCTAAAATTTAAAATACATAAATTATTCTACACATTAACAGAAAAAGTCAAAAGACAATTCAAAAAAATTTTTTTTTAAACTTATTTTACAATAAAACAATTAGTTTACATTATTATTAAAACTGATAACTTATAAATGTTTTAAGAGGATATTCCCATCTATTAACTGTTAAGAGGGTATATCAATTTATAATTAGATTTGTGTAAATGAGGCTTAGGTTACTTATATCAGTTCTATCGTTAACTGCGTTTTTTTCTTTCTGTATTTCCATCATCAACTTTACACTCAATTTGTTATAATTATGGTCACATTCAAGTATTGTTGTATTGTTGTAGTTGAGGGAATGGCCTGTTTCTCGTACATGTTTATTTAATGCAGTCGTAGCATTTTTCGTAAATTTTTGTCCATTTAATCTATTTTTAAGTAACTGTGTGGTCATTCCTATATATTTTTTTGGACAATTGGTGCATGGAATTGAATAGATAACATTAGAATTATTCATTTATGTGTTTTCTTTTTCAGTTTTGTAAATGTATATATATATATATATATATATATATATATATATATATATATATATATATGTTATGTGGTAGGTTTTCACGGATGGTGGAATGAAAGGTTTGGTTATTCCGGGTTTCAATCAGTTCGTTCAAAAAATCGTTTTCACGAAGTTTCGATAAAATCTCATTTGCAGTTCGTCTCGTTACTCATATATATATATATATATATATATATATATATATATATATATATATATATATATATATATATATACTCGCCACACGCACAACAAGAACAACAACGAACAAAAAGAACCATACTCAACATAGGCTCAGAGGAAATTCCAGAAGTAACAAACTCAGAGATAAGAATGACACTAAATAAATTAAAGAACAATAAATGTAGGAGAAGACAAAATTACAGTAGAGATGCTGAAAATTGGCGGTAGAAAAATAGAACAAATATTGAAGATTCTATTTAATAAAATAATTGAAGAGGGAAAAATTCCGCAGGATTGGTATAACTCCGAAGTAATCTAAATATTCAAAAAGGGGGACAATACAAATATTGAAAATTACCGACCAATATCCCTACTATCACACACCTACAAGTTGTTAACCAAAATCATAACCAACCGCATAACAAACTCGATTTTTACCAACCTGTCGAACAAGCGGGATTCAGAAAACACTTTAGCCACAGATCACCTACACACCATAAGAATACTAATTGAGAAGTGCACCGAATATAACGTACCGCTCCATATGGCTTTTGTAGATTTCCAGAAGGCATTCGACTCCGTCGAAATATGGGCAGTATTACAATCCTTAGAAAACGCAAGACGAAAACGAACCCCATAAAACTACAAAGGGGAGTGAGACAAGGGGACACTATCTCGCCAAAACTGTTCACCCTAGTCCTAGAGGACATTTTTAAGGAATTTAAATGAGACATCAAAGGTATAAACATCGACGGAATATACTTGAACCATCTCAGATTTGCTGATGACATAATCTTAATAGCAAGTAATCTCCAAGAATTGAACGAAATGCTACAACAGCTAAATGACGTATCCGCATCTGTAGGCCTTAAAATGAACTACAACAAAACAAAAATAATGAGCCACGAACAGGCAAATATAACAATACAGAACCAGAGGATAGAAAACGTCGAACACTATGTATACTTGGGTCATGACATCAAACTAGGGAAATCAAAGCAGGATGCTGAAATAAAAAGAAGAACACAGCTGACATGGGCCGCTTTCGAAAACTTGCATACATCCTGAAGAATAATTCAATTCCCATAAATCTAAAAAGAAAAGTATACGACACATGCATACTACCGGTGTGTACGTATGGATTAGAGACCATGTCCCTCACCAAAAAAATTAGAAACAGTTCAAAGAGCGATGGAAAGAATCATGCTTGGAATATCATTAAGAGACAGGATTAGAAACATCGAGATAAGACGCAGAACGAAAATCAAAGACATCGTGAAGGAGGTTGCAAAGATGAAGTGGCGATGGGCTGGTCACATAGCCCGATATGAGGACAACAAAAGAACACGAAGAATCCTGGAATGGAGACCGAGAGAGACAACAAGAAGCACGGGAGGACCTCAAAAAAGATGGGTAGACGACATAAGGACAGTGGCGGGCAAACAGTGGATGAGATTGGCGAGGAATAGAGAAAAATGGAAACCATTGAGGAGACCTACTTCCAGGAGTGAATGGACAGAAGTTGACAAAGAGAGAGAGAGGGAGAGAAAGAGAGAGATCATAGTAAACGCTTCTGGTACCTGAAGACAGCACAGTTACATAGAGAGCTCCAGATCCCTACCATTCTGGAGTTTTCTAAGACCACTATAAAGAATTTTTTTTAACACTATTCCCAATCATCATAACGATATAATTCGGGGTGTCTTCGTCCATGCCCCTTCTAAGCAAGACACCACGCAATTCCCAGCGACCCGTTACCACCGTCCTAGCTATGATAGGAAGAACGTTACTTTTGAGAATTAGTTTCAGTCTATATTTCAAACCACTGTAATAGATTAAGTTCAATAAACAATATACATATTATGTGTGCACAAAAGAAAAGTTCGTAGCTTTATATCTGACTTATTGCCGATAAGGAACTATGCGACTGTGCTTTTGTGATAGCACCACCTTGAATTGGTTAAATCCGCCTCTGATCAGGTTTTAAATTGTTAATGGCGCTACGTAATAACAAATTTTATGCATATAATTCTAGATTTCAAACATTTTCTTTAGTTTCAAACAATTTTAAATGAAAGAAAACATATGGAAAGTATTAAAAGTAAAAAACTGACTTAGCGCACCAACACATACAAAAATATTTAAAATAACTAAAGTCCCTTATGCTATTATATTGTTTAGTTTATGATTAGATGCTTATAATTAATAAATAAATATAATAAAACAATACAATAGCATAAGGAATACTTTCCACATATTTTCTTTCTTCTTGTTCTTCTTCTCCTAGGTAGAACCAAGTTCTGTTATCTATACAATGCCTCATCGATCCTCATTTGAGGTCGAAATCCAGCTGTCTCTCCATCTTTTGGGGGGCCGTCTAGGCGGCCATTTGGTGTTTGGTTTCTCTCTCATCACGGTTTTTGCTAGTCTGTCATCGTCCATTCGTTCCACGTGATCTCTCCACTGCCTACGACGGTTTCGAACCCACTTCACAACATCCCCCACTCCGCTGTCCTCGCGTATTTTTGTGTTTCTTATTCTATCTCTTAAACTTGTTCTCGTGATCATTCTCAGCGTTTTCATTTCTGTGGTTCTCATAATTTGTTTTGACTTTGTGGTTTCATTTCTTGTTTCTGCGCCGTAGGTCAGTATCGGTCTTACACAGACCTTGTAAATTCTTGCTTTGCTCTCAACCGTCATATGTTTATTGTTCCAGATTATGTCTCTTAGTTGGCCTGATATCATGGCTGCTTTGTGGGCCTGTGTGCGTACTTCTTCCGTTACTGCCCTGTTACTTGTTATATGTGCTCCTAGGTTAAACTTCCTAACTTGTTCAATATGTTTGTCATCAACCATTAGTTTGCATCTTACCGGTTCTTTTGCTATTACCATTGCTTTGGTTTTCTCCACAGATATCTTCATATTATACTGTTTGGCTGTTCGATTGAGATGGAAAAGCATTCTTTGTAAGTTGTCCTCGCTATCTGCTGTCAAGGCAACATCGTCTGCAAAGCATATAATCTGAACGGTGTTGTATCCCATTGGGTACCCAATATTTGTGCTTTTTACCTCATCAATGATTTCGTCCATGATTACATTGAAAAGTGTTGGACTTAGGCTATCACTCTGTCTTATTCCTATGGATAGTGGGATTTCCTCTGTTAGAGTGTTATTTTTTTTAATTACCATGGTGTTTTTGGGAATTCAGTTCATATATTGTGCGTGTGATTGCTTCGTCTACTTGTTTTCTTTCATACAATAAAAAACATTTAGAGTGATATTTGATTTTCAAAGTTCATAAACTTTCTGATGAAAAAATTAACAGTCCTTTAATTACCGAACTCTTATACTTGGACCACCCTATATGTATGATCGCTTTATTTTATTCATGTTTAAAAAAATATATTTAGTTCAATAACTGGTTCTTAGCATGAGTCTACCACTTCTTTATTTTGCATTACATCAACACCCACTTAAGCAAAATACATTTGTTGCCTCTGATGTTTACCAACCAAAAGATTCCATTTCAAAATTAATTCAAATTCTCAATCGAAACTTTCCTACTATATAGGTTTTGATAGTCGAAGAATAAACTTCGGTAGCCGGACGTTTTCCAAATAGAAATTTTCCACTGATACGATCAGTTATTTAGCCAAGTTATTTGCGGCAACAATGAAACTGGAAAATGAAGTTAGAAGTCTTCAACTTTGGAAGTTTAAGGTTTGAGTTTAAAGATTATTTTCTTGGGATTTCTATAAAAAAAAATAAACATTTTTCTTCGTTACAGGGACTGATAAAAATAATTTTTAATAGCATGGTCGAATTAAATTTATATATATATATATATATATATATATATATATATATATATATATATATATATATATATGTATATATATATATATATATATATATATATATATATATATATATATATATATATGTGTATATATATATATATATATATATATATATATATATATATATATATATATATATATATAAAGGGTGTTTTTTATAGAGGTATAAAACTTTAAGTTGGCAACACTTTTTTAACCGGCGGCCATTTTGTCAGCTGTCAAGTGATTTATGTTTAGTTTGGTTTGGCATATCAACATGAATAGAGTGACGCCTGAACAATGCTTCCAAATTGTGCAAATTTATTTTGAAAATCATAGTTCTGTTCGAAATACGTATCGCGCACTACGTCAATTTTACGGTCAACATAATCGTCCATCAGAGCAATTAATTCGATTAACTATGGAACGTTTTCGCACCACGTTTACTCTAAATGATAATACGCATCCACAGAGACGTCGTACAGTGCGTACAGAAGAAGTCATTGCTGCTGTAGAGCGTAGCGTAGAGGAAGACGCGAATCAGTCTATCCGCCATCGTGCACAGGAATTGGATATGTGTCCATTCACTTTATGGAAGATTTTGCGGAAAGATCTTGGTTTGCGTGCTTACAAAATCCAACTCGTGCAAGAATTGAAGCCACACGATTATCTAGCAAGGCATAGATTCGGTGAATGGGCCCAAAACAAGATTGCCGTTGATCCCGATTTTCATAAGCGAATTTTGTTTAGCGATGAAGCTCACTTTTGTTTGAATGGATACGTCAATAAACAAAACTGCCGTATTTGGAGTGATGATAATCCTCAAGTGTATGTTGAGACACCGTTACATCCAGAAATACTGACTGTTAATGTGCTTTATGGGCTGGTGGAATCAGTGGTCCGTACTTCTTTAAAAACGATGCTGGTCAGAACGTTACAGTCAATAGTGACCGCTATAGAGCCATGATTACTGACTTTTTCGTTCATCAATTGAACAACCATGATGTGCAGGAGCTGTGGTTTCAACAAGACGGCGCAACATGTCACACAGCTCGTGCCACAATTGATTTATTGAAGGAAACGTTTGGTAACCGCATAGTTTCACGTTTCGGACCCGTAAATTGGCCTCCAAGATCGTGTGACTTAACGCCGCTAGACTATTTTCTGTGAGGATATGTGAAGTCGCTAGTCTACGACGATAAGCTCGAAACGATTGATCACTTGGAGGACAACATTCGCCGCGTTATTGCCGATATACGGCCACAAATGTTGGAAAAAGTCATCGAAAATTGAACCGTCAGATTAGACTACGTCCGAGCCAGCCGTGGTGGTCATATGCCAGAAGTCATATTTAAATTATAATGCCAGAAGATTATCTTTCGAATAAAATAAATTTCATATCGATTTAAAAAATTTATCTTTGTTTTATTCCATTTAAAAGTTCTATACCTCTATAAAAAACACCCTTTATATATATATATATATATATATATATATATATATATATATATATATATATATATATATATATAATTTCATAATTTATGTTGGAAAGCTTTTCTTTTCTCCAAAAGACAGACATTTTATTCTCTGCATGTCTGCGAATTCCACTCTAGTTCTCTCTCCATGCTAGTTTCGACTACCTAATGGCTTCATCGGTGGTGCTGTAACCAACCAAGAGCGAAATTCACAGCAAATTTCTATTTAAAATTATCCATTCCTCAACGTGTCGAGAGGATATTACCATCAGAACTTACTGCTGAATAATGGTATTTTTCTAACCCAGGATTTCTGGCTCTTCTTGGACGCAATTATATTGATTTTTCCGGAAATAAATATGGTATATCTTTTTTTAGACAATTATCTAAAATATGTAAAAAATGGAGTTTTAGCAATAAAAACGGACACCAAATTTTGGGTTTACAAGTTTAGTGGCGAGTCCGTTCCTGACTTCCTAGGTAATGTCATAGCTTTTGTATAGCCTAAATTAGTAAGTCTTCATCGGTTATTTAACATGCCAAAATTTCATTAAAATATACAATTCTGCTTGGAACCTATAACTTAAAAGATAAATCACCTGGTGCTCCAGAGTTATTTTGGCGCTTTCTGTATAGTGCCGAAAGTTTGACATATAGCACGCTGCATTTTCAGTTAGATTTTTAAGTGAAAACAGCTGATCTTAACCATTCTGTGTCTTGAACGAAAACGTAAATATTTTTATTTCTCTAATACTGAAAAACGTCTTTCTTAGAAAGCTAAAGACTTTAGTCAGCCTTGAAAAGGGATCAAACATGATTTCAGTGAAAAATGTATTAGAATTAAACAATAAAAAAATTTTAATTTTCCGGCCTACGCCAACATAATTGGCCTAATTCCTCAGGAGCAACTTTGCGGATTCCGTTCTTGAAACTCAAACTGTATAAACTTTATATCAAGTCCCGCCAAAAGGCCGTATCGATCTCGTTGAGATTATGTGCCCTGTTGCCCCACGTCAGTTATACGCTTCTTTGTTTAACTTAAATAAGAACGTATAAACTGGACAAAATTTAATAAAGACAGAGAATCGCGTGACAGATTGTCAAGTAATTAGTAGATTTACATCAGGTTTAGTAACAAAAAAGACAAAAAAAAATTTTTGCGTTGCGAATGGAGGAGTGTGGGTATGTATTTAGGATATTAATTTGTTTGATAGTTTCACTTTTCGTAGCCCCATTTTATGGTAAATGGAAAAATTTGAATAGTTCACTTTGAGGTAATCGAACGTTGATGCCACCAGGGTTACAATGAGGATGTTGACTGTATTCAAATACAAAATTTTTATAAAAAAAATTGAACCGACTTCTAAAAGTGCGCTAAAAAGTGAAAAATACTATAAATTTTTATATGAAATTGAAATTTTTGAAGTCGGCGCAAAACTAATACCTGACAAAATGTGATTGGCATAAACAGATTAAAAATACCTTATTTGTAATTGCTTGCTTAGAAATAATTTGGCACCGACTTCAAAAATCTCAATTTCATATAAAAATGTAGAGTTATTTTTCACTTTTTAGCGCACTTTTAGAAGTCGGTTCATTCATTATAATATCTATAAATTATCTGAACTAAGTACTAATCGAGATTAGCGTACATCGCAATGACTCCAAGGTGACAAAAAGTACCCATTTTCTCCAAAGTTGTAAATCGCCCTAAAGTGAACCACTATAAATTCTTTGATTCTTAGAGTTCTCCAAATACCAGTGAAATTGTGCCAAACAAATATTTAGTCTGTCATAGTAAATCCACTATTTTAAATTTCAAATTAATTTTAGATTGGTAATGTAGGCCCTAGAACTTTCTAATATCGATATTTAAAGAACTTGTGACGTAATTTCTTAGCCCGATATATTTTATACTGCATATTGAGTTTGTATACGGCCCAAGAATTCCGAAATATCAATTTTAAGCAAAATCGGAAAATATAACATTTTCAGTCCCTCATATTGTATCTTAATAACCTAATAGTAAAAATTAACTTCATATTCGTCATATACGACCCCAAAAACTCCCTAGTACCAAATCTAAAAAAATGAAATTCACTGAAATCATGTTTGAACCCTTTTCAAGGCTGACCAAAGTCTTTAGCTTTCTAAGAAAAACGTTTTTCAGTATTGGAGAAATAAAAATAATTACGTTTTCGTTCAAGACACAGAATGGTTAAGATCAGCTGTTTTCAGTTAAAAATCTAGCTGAAAATGCAGCATGCTATATGTCAAACTTTCAGCACTATACAGAAAGCGCCAAAATAACTCTGGGGCACCAGGTGATTTATCTTTTAAGTTATAGCTTCCAAGCAGAATTGTATATTTTAATGAAATCTTGGCATGTTAAATAACCGATGAAGACTTACTAATTTAGGCTATACAAAAGATATGATATTACCAAGGAAGTCAGGAACAGACTTGCCACTAAACTTGTAAACCCAAAATTTAATTGCCTCCATGAAGAGCCAGAAATCCTGGGTTAGAAAAACACCATTATTTAGCAGTAAGTTCTGAGGGTAATATCCTCCCGACACGTTGAGGAGTGCGTAATTTTAAATAGACAGTTGCTGTGAATTTCGCTCTTGATTGGTTACAGCGCCACTGATGAAGCCATTAGGTAATCGAAACTAGCATGGAGAGAGAACCAGAATGGAATTCGCAGACATGCAGAGAATAAAATGCGATTAAGATAAAATTTTCAACCAGCCATATTGGATCCGCCATATTAAATTTCAAAAAAATAATTTTATCGTCTTAATCTAATCTAAATCTAAACCCTTCAAAGCCCCCTAGTACCAATTTTGAATGAAATCAGGAAATTTAAAATTTTTAGACCGTCATATGGCATCCGACATATTAGATTTTCTTAAAATAATTTTATATTCGCTATTTACATCCTCAAAAACGATTTAGTCCCACCTTTGAAAAAAATCAAAAATGTAAAATTTTTAGTCTGCTATTGCGTCATATTGAATCCTGAAAAAAATAGTTTTAAATTCATAACTTACACCCTCAAGAACCCCCTATATCAGTTTTGGAGAAAATCGAAAATTTTATGATGCCATATTGAATCCGCCTAAGTGATAATAATTAATTAATTAAATTCGAAATTAACGCTAACAAAAATCCCCTAACACTGATTTTAGACAAAATCGAGAGACGTAGAATCTTTAACCCGCCATCTTGGATCCGCCATATTTAATTTTTTTAAAAACAATTTCAGATTCGTAATGTGTGACCCCAAAAACCCCCCCATATCAATTTTGAAAAAAATCGGACAAAATTAATTTTTTATCTGCCATATTGGATACGCCATATTGAATTTTTTTAAAATAATTTGAGATGCGTTATGTGCGACCCCGGAAACTCCCCCTTACCAATTTTGGAGAAAAACGGTCAAAATTGATTTTTTTCATCCGCCATATTGGATGCGCCATATTGAATTTTTTAAAAATAATTTTAAATTCGTTATGTGCGACCCCGGAAACTGCCTCATACCAATTTTGGAGAAAATTGGACAAAATTGATTTTTTTGTCCGCCCTATTGGATCCGCCATATTGAATTTTTTTAAAATAATTTTAGATTCATTGTGTACGACCCCGAAAATTCCCCCATACCAATTTTCGAAAAAATCGGCCAAAATTTTTTTTTTTTGGCCGCCATATTGTCAGCGCCATCTTGGATTTCACTGCACCAGTTTCATCCAAAAAAATATGGGACCACCGCAGCAACTTCCTGAATATAAAGTGAAAAGTTTCATAAGAAAATGTGTACGGCTTTACTCTTATTACTAGGTTGGAAATGACATTGATATTTAGCTGATGAAATCAGCATGTGAACCAACAGTACGAATTGCGAGTTGGTAAAGTGTTTCTGAAATTATTCAGGTTACTTATGTCATAATATGAGACTCTTTAAAAGAAGTTTTATTTCCAAAGTTTACCACTTCTACATGGTAAAGAATTGCCAAGGAGTTCGAAGAAGAAGATTTCAATATAACAGTGTAATTTTAACAATCGTTATAATAATTACATTTTTTTGTAGTTTTTAGAAGAATACATTACATATGATACTAACTGAATTTCTGTTATTAAATTTCCATCAATGTTAATTTTTACTTTTTAATTGTTTATAATAGGTTTATATAAAGTTTGCTAAAAGTAGGCTTACCAGACGACAGGAATTTTCTTGACATGTCTGAAATTTTAGCCCCCCGTTAGAGAAACAGAAAAAACATGAAATTGTCAGTATTTTTTTGAAATTAAAGAGAAAAATATAAGTAATAAAAAACTATTTATTAATCATTCTAGTAAGAAAAAATAAATTAATTAAACGTTTACAAAATGAGTGAATTTTTAATTTAGTATATTAATAAATTTAGTTTCGTACTTTTTATTGCTTGATGTTTCTTTTGGCAATTGCTGGTCTTGAGTTTTATGTTCGAAATAAACACGTTGAGGGTAGTAATATGAACAATTCCGAAAGAGATTATTTTTTTAACAGTGATTTATGGATTATTTGTCAAGAAAATAAAAAATCCATAAATTTAACAAGTACTAACCAGGATTCAACATGAAAATGTCATTTTTTACCAATCCTAGTAAATTTCACGATCAAATTAAATTCGAAACCTGCCTTTGCAATTACAAGTGTTATTTTTAACACACACATTGTTCTAAATACCAATAATGAAACGGCAAAATTGCAAAAGACGAAAAGAATAGTAGCTAGTCAGGTTTTATTCAATAATAGATACGAGTTGTAGTATTAGGTAATACACGATTGCCTACAATGTGTTGCACCCACACCCAGTTATAAGTGACACTAATATTCGTTTTTTTTAGCTGCAGGTTTCACTTTTGTTTTGTCGCAATCGGCATAAAATGTACCCATACGAGGTCTAGTTCTATTTGGATGATTTGGCGACTATTACCAAAACAATAACTTACGAGGGCCAATAGAAAAATTTTATTCCTTATATATACCTTTATTAATTATTCTTTTGGAAAAAATACAGCTTGTAAAATACAAGAAACAATTCGATCTATATATGAAAAACTATATATAAGAAGATTATGAAAATTTGACAGTATACTAACGCTGATAGGGGCACTCGGCTAAAATAGTTTCAAGATGGTGGCACTTCCGGTTATACCGGAAGTAGGTGTCAACTTGCTTATTTTAAATAGAATCCCCTATATATTATTGCATTTTTGGACTCTACGTATAAATCTAGGCATATTCTGTATACCATATCCTATACCAAAGTCTGAACGTTTTTGATATATTTAAGTTTTAATGTGTTTGCAGGCCCTACAATAATTATCAACTTTTCCTTGTTTAATTTGAGTTGGATTCCTTGTTGAGAAAAGCCTACTTTATTGAATTTTATGATATTTTGATAATCAATATTGCATGGTGTTCAAAAAATAAGAATATAAATTAAATCGAAGGAATTGTAAAAAGTCAATTTTTTTAAATGGAACCCCCAAATTTTTAAATTTTATCTTATGTTGCATTAAAAATAAGGATAAGTTTGTGTAAGGGAATGACAGTCTGGTATAAATCCGCCATTCTGAAATTTAGGAAACTTCGTTTGTATCATATACACTTCATAATATTAGTTTGTGATTCTAGTTTGTAGGGTTTTGGGTTTATTTTCTGCGAGTTCATAATTTATTTAATGAATTTTACTTTTTGTTAATTTCCTCATGAGACGTCACTGAAAGAAAGTCTGGAAATTTAAAGAAAATTCTATTTCCTTATTTTAAACATGGAACGCCTATGACAAGGTCTAGAAATCGCCAAATTATTCCTTTTCCTTATTTTTATTACACTATGTAGCACGAAAATCCTTCTAGAAAGATGCGGAATCTTCTGGTATCCGGAAAAAGAGTATATAAAGGGTCCATATCGGCTTTCGTGGACAGTTTAGTTTGAGATGTCGTCCATGTAACTTGAAGTGTTCGGCAAGAACAATATTTACAGCAAGGAATTAAATCTTACATATAGGATTTGTTCATATTCATCACAACATTTGACATCCCATATTGTTTTTTTTTTCAAAAAGGCCCAACTGCAAATGAGGCTAGACATCTTTACCTAAAATTAAAGCTCAATATATTATTTTATATAGTATTTTAGGTGCAAAAAAAAATTTTGGTGTAGGGGTGGCCCACTTAACAAAGAACGCCCCCTATATCCACTAGCCACATGTTTTGGCAAACAGCCACCCTTTGGTCACTTTTAAGCATTTCATCCTTATCTATTAATATTGAAAAGTAAAAACACTTCCGGCATACAAGTTCAGTATAATTTATAATTTTAAAGTGTTTGTTCTGTCTCCGTTTGTTTTATTATTTTGATGTTGTGAGAGTTCAAATTAAGGAAGGAATAAATTTTAATTAATATCTATAATACCAGGGTACTCAATCGTCAAATTTTTTGTAGTATTTAAATGTACAATGTTTGCAAAAGGCTAGGGAAGTTCCAGCCGAAACGTTACATTGACATGTGAACATATGTTCCGAACTAAGAAAACTTTGTTTGTTGTATTTTAATTAAAAAAAGGATTGAAAACCCCAAGAAAACCCTCCAAATATATATATATATATATATATATATATATATATATATATATATATAATATATGTTATTTTCCAGAGATAGTGACTAAAAAAGGAATTTTAAAACAATATAGCGAAATCCACAAAAAATGAGAATTTTAATCACCTACTTTATAAATAGTGCGGGTAAAGATAATATTAGTGAAAATAATAACTATTTAGTGAAATACAGACACTATTCATCAATAGTTATTTATAATATATTAGTTTCTACTTATTACAACAACAGTATTTATTAAAACTTTGTTAAAAATATTGTAAATGGGTAAGAGTAGTATAAGAAAAGATAGATAAGTTAATTTTAATAAGAAGCTAGAATAAAATAGTACCTAATTGTAGGTAAAATTTTGTTAAATATGATTATAATATTAATAAAACAGGAATTATATTAATTTCAGCAAGTTACAATTAAAATTTAAATGTATATGTAAAATTTTGTTAGATATAATCAAATTTTATTTATCAATTTTATGTGCTAAATAATAATCAAAAGTAAAGTGTGGATATATCAAAATGTCAGAAAAAGTCCAAAATTTACATAAATCATAATTTATTGTCATCAAATAAAATATTTATTTCATAATATCAATAAAATATCAAAATTTTATCATAAATTGACAATTAGGAATCCATTTTGATTTTGTGTTTCAAAGCTTAAAATTACATTTAGTTGCCAGTTCACGTCAGATGGCCGACCAATCAGAAAAAAATTAAAACAAAAATTTATACTGCGTTACCACTTACTATAAAAGCCAAAATTAATTTTTTTAAGAAAGTACAGGTCCATCAGTTGTACAGTAAACACCGTTAGTCTGGTTCAGAAAAAGTAACATAACCTCAAAATTTTTCATTTGTTATTCTATAAAAAAAAATTAAAGGAAGACAATGCAGATTAATCTGTAATAGAAATAACATTGCTGGTCTCATTCATTAAATTTTTTTTTAAAAAAAGGAAGAAACATAGAGCTTGGATATAAAAACATCTGGAGATTGAAAATCAATTTTAAAGGAAGGAAAAGAAGTTTAATAAATTAGTAAATAAATCATATCTATAAGCAAGCAGCTGGGAAAAATATTTAAATGTTACAGTAGTTGACAAAGGAGAAAGGATTTTTAATTTTCTCTTTAAACACAAAAAAAGGAGGTAATCTAAGACTTGGATATAAAAAATTTCTGGAGATTTAAAAGGTATTTATTTAATGTGTCAGATATAGAAAATTTTGACTTGCCTGAAAATAGTTTGATAAAATAGATATATACTAACCTTATTATGGATAGTTATAGTTAATAATAAAATAAATTGTTTAATTTGCACTGTAATAAGATCACTTTTAATAATAACGGCACACAATTGATTACTTTTAGATTGTTTAAAATAAAATCACATATATTCAGACACTAGTCATTTTTAACCGTTCATACATTTATACAATATTGCCAGATTTAATAATTATGAATCCCATAAAAGAATACAGTGCATATTGAATAATATTTATAATTTAATTAGATATAAATAAGATGATTTATAAATTTTACAAAAAAAAACTGCACCCATTGACATGATTGTATTATTTTAAATAAAGTGTGAATTTGTGTTTTTGAATTATTGGTTTATCTTTTTCTAAAATAATAATTATATTTTTATCTGAACTCACCTGAGAAAGAGGAAATTGACATCAACGTTTTAAACTTCAAATCACTAAAATCGGGGTACATTCAGAAATACAGCATATAAAGGGTGTTTTTTATAGAGGTATAAAACTTTAAGTTGGCAACACTTTTTTAACTGGCGGCCATTTTGTCAGCTGTCAAGTGATTTATGTTTAGTTTGGTTTGGCATTTCAACATAAATAGACTGACGCCTGAACAACGCTTCCAAATTGTGCAAATTTATTTTGAAAATCATGGTTCTGTTCGAAATACGTATCGCGCACTACGTCCATTTTACGGTCAACATAATCCTCCATCAGAGCAATTAATTCGATTAACTATGGAACGTTTTCGCACCACGTTTACTCTAAATGATAATACGCATCCACAGAGACGTCGTACAGTGCGTACAGAAGAAGTCATTGCTGCTGTAGAGCGTAGCGTAGAGGAAGACCCGAATCAGTCTATCCGCCATCGTTCACAGGAATTGGATATGTGTCCATTCACTTTATGGAAGATTTTGCGGAAAGATCTTGGTCTGCCTGCTTACAAAATCCAACTCGTGCAAGAATTGAAGCCACACGATCACCTAGCAAGGCGTAGATTCGGTGAATGGGCCCAAAACAAGATTGCCGTTGATTCCGATTTTCATAAGTGAATTTTGTTTAGCGATAAACAAAACTGCCGTATTTGGAGTGATGATAATCCTCAAGTGTATGTTGAGACACCGTTACATCCAGAAAAACTGACTGTTTGGTGTGCTTTATGATCTGGTGGAATCATTGGTCCGTACTTCTTTAAAAATAATACTGGTCAGAACGTTACAGTCAATGGTGACCGCTATAGAGCCATGATTACTGACTTTTTCGTTCATCAATTGAACAACCATGATGTGCAGGAGCTGTGGTTTCAACAAGACGGCGCAACATGTCACACAGCTCGTGCAACAATTGATTTATTGAAGTAAACGTTTGGTAATCGCATAGTTTCACGTTTCGGACCCGTGAATTGGCCTCCAAGATCGTGCGACTTAACGCCGCTAGACTATTTTCTGTGGGGATATGTGAAGTCGCTAGTCTACGCCGATAAGCCCGAAACGATTGATCACTTGGAGGACAACATTCGCCGCGTTATTGCCGATATACGGCCACAAATGTTGGAAAAAGTCATCGAAAATTGGACCTCCAGATTAGACTACGTCCGAGACAGCCGTGGCGGTCATATGTCAGAAGTCATATATAAATTATAATGCCAGAAGGTTATCTTTCGAATAAAGTAAATTTCATGTCAATTTAAAAAATTCATCTTTGTTTTATTCCATTTAAAAGTTCTATACCTCTATAAAAAAACACCGTATATAAGTTCGATATCAATCGATTTATCGATATCGATTACCAGCCCTAATCTCATCAAAACCTAATCGATAAAATATTCTATTATTAAGAGAGGCACATGACCATGCAACCATCCTGTGAACAGTTAAGAAATCACAAACATAACAACACATTTCCCTTATTACACTGTTTTGCCCAAACACGTTTACTAGAAAATACTTTATTATAATTTAAAA
Organism: Diaprepes abbreviatus; assembly: GCA_034092305.1. Classification (NCBI taxonomy): domain Eukaryota; kingdom Metazoa; phylum Arthropoda; class Insecta; order Coleoptera; family Curculionidae; genus Diaprepes; species Diaprepes abbreviatus. The sequence goes on from JASJET010000310.1 coordinate 1,827,927, forward strand.
TTGATCCATTATCTTCAAAGTATAAAAGTGTTTGGTATTAAAAAGAAAGCATCTATTTTTCAGTTCATTGCCTTTAAGCCAACAACATGCTTCTCGTATTCATAAAAACCATAAAACCCGTAAAAAGCTAAAAACTCGGCGAGCCGTAACCCCATTTTACCCCGTACGGAGTGAACTTTCACCCCCTTAAAATAGTCTAATAACACATACCATAAAGTTATAAGCGTTATCGTTACACCCGTTAACCCTGAAGTTTTCGGAACGTTAATATTTTTTGGTAGACTGAGTTTTATGTATTCGAAGGTTGGCAAGTCTTTAAAAAGGGCTGAATTGTGAGATGCTTTTAAACTTAATTTACAACGTGTTCGCTGGATTGACTTGTACAGGGTGTGTCAATAATTATATTTTGAAGTACTTATACAGTATGAAAGCTGGCCAAGCACGTTCCGTAGCTTCGTTTCTTATACTTTTTTCAAAGCGGAAATATTCATATAAACTTTTGTCTGTCAAATTTAATTACAATCGTTCATTTTTTTGTTTTGCAGTTCAGTTTTGCAATAATATATATATATATATATATATATATATATATATATATATATATATATATATAAAGGGTGTTTTTTATAGGGGCATAGAACTTTAAGTTGGCAACACCTTTTTAACTGGCGGCCATTTTGTCAGCTGTTAAGTGATTTATGTTTAGTTTGGTTTGGAATTTCAACATGAATAGACTGACGCCTGAACAACGCTTCCAAATTGTGCAAATTTATTTTGAAAATCATGGTTCTGTTCGAAATACGTATCGCGCACTACGTCCATTTTACGGTCAACATAATCGTCCATCAGAGCAATTAATTCGATTAACTATGGAACGTTTTCGCACCACGTTTACTCTAAATGATAATACGCATCCACAGAGACGTCGTACAGTGCGTACAGAGGAAGTCATTGCTGCTGTAGAGCGTAGCTTAGAGGAAGACCCGAATCAGTCTATCCGCCATCGTGCACAGGAATTGGATATGTGTCCATTCACTTTATGGAAGATTTTGCGGAAAGATCTTGGTTTGCGTGCTTACAAAATCCAACTCGTGCAAGAATTGAAGCCACACGATCACCTAGCAAGGCGTAGATTCGGTGAATGGGCCCAAAACAAGATTGCCGTTGATCCCGATTTTCATAAGCGAATTTTGTTTAGCGATGAAGCTCCCTTTTGTTTGAATGGATACGTCAATAAACAAAACTGCCGTATTTGGAGTAATGATAATCCTCAAGTGTATGTTGAGACACCGTTACATCCAGAAAAACTGACTGTTTGGTGTGCTTTATAGGCTGGTGGAATCATTAGTCCGTACTTCTTTAAAAACGAAGCTGATCAGAACGTTACAGTGAATGGTGACCGCTATAGAGTCATGATTACTGACTTTTTCGTTCGTCAATTGAACAACCATGATGTGCAGGAGCTGTGGTTTCAACAAGACGGCACAACATGTCACACAGCTCGTGCCACAATTGATTTATTGAAGGAAACGTTTGGTAATCCCATAGTTTCACGTTTCGGACCCGTGAATTGGCCTCCAAGATCGTGCGACTTAACGCCGCTAGACTATTTTCTGTGGGGATATGTGAAGTCGCTAGTCTACGCCGATAAACCCGAAACGATTGATCACTTGGAGGACAACATTCGCCGCGTTATTGCCGATATACGGCCACAAATGTTGGAAAAAGTCATCGAAAATTGGACCTCCAGATTAGACTACGTCCGAGCCAGCCGTGGCGGTCATATGCCAGAAGTCATATTTAAATTATAATGCCAGAAGGTTATCTTTCGAATAAAGTAAATTTCATGTCAATTTAAAAAATTCATCTTTGTTTTATTCCATTTAAAAGTTCTATACCTCTATAAAAAAACACCCTTTATATATATATATATATATATATATATATATATATATATATATATATATATATATATATATATATATATATATATATTAACGATTAAGGATGTATTGTGCACCTGCACAAAATATTTGGCCGACTTTGTTACTGCTTATCTATGAATTATTTTTTTTTTAATTTTCAAAAATTGCCAAAATTTAATTAAAAATTAGTATTTATTTGTTGAGCGCCAGGTAAAAAATAATTATAATAAATTTTAACTATTCTTTATCTATCTTAAGTATTTTCAATTTTCAAATTATCTATATAGATATAGATGTGTTCCTACCTGTAAATTGACTCCTTCTCAGGTGAGTTCAGTGGTTTATCAGATATCAATCAGACAATCAATACACAGAATGATTAAAACACAAAATATAATTTTTTTTAACAACATAAACAAATGGCGTAATATTATTAATAAATATTAGATTAAATTAAGTGGTCAATATTTGTATCTATCAATTAATACTATTTCTAATCAATATTACTTATTATCTACCATGCATTCTCTTTTAACAACCTGTATTACAAATTTGGCAACGTTTTAGTTTCGCAATCGTCTACTAGATGGTTATAGTGCAGTTTGAGATGGAACGCGTCATTATTTCTTAAAAATGATATTATTTTAAACAAATTATCGTGTGCTGTGTTGTGATTCAAGTAGTTAATATAGTTTTAGACCTAATATTGGTGATGATAAATATGATTATTGTTCTAAAAGGTTTGTATAGCGAAATACAATTTATTAATTTAATTATTTTTATTTTAAGAAAAGTTAGGTTATTATTGGATGCTAGTTTTTAATGTTTTCTTTTACTTATATATTATAAAACACAATTCCAGTTTTTTTTTAATTTGGTAACTTTTTCGAATTACTTTAATTAAATTATGAAATTATTTTTAATTGTCAACAACAAAACACATAACCTCTTTTAAAAAACAAAATATTTTACTTTTGTTTTCTTGTGGCGTAGGAAAATTTCCTTTCCCTTTTTTTGAACAATTGAAAATTTAAGGTTATGTAATTTTCGGGAGCTTGAGAAACGCAGTGCTACCAGCAAACTGATAAATTCAACTCTTTCGAAATTCCTACGCTTTCACTTTTTATATTCGGCCAAAACATAAAAAATTTCTGCAATATAATTGGTCATATTTTTGACACCTGGCAACTTGATAAATCTTAATACTTTGAAAAATTGGACTTTTTGATGGTTTTTTAATGTTACCAATTTTGACTGGATTTTTCATGTTTTTATTAATAAATTGACCTGAAATTGAGCATTATTGAGCTTGCAATAAATAAACTTTAGAGTTTTCTCGACATTTTGATATATATTAAAGCCACTTTGGTACATTATTTGTATATAAAAATTGATAAAAATTTAGACTTTGCACATTGAAATTTATGCCAATTTTACTCTAATTTTGATCGAAAAAACTCTAAAATATTTATTATTGCTTTTGATATTGTTACCCTATTATTTAACAAAACTTTTTTAACATATTAGTATCAAAATTGCTTAAAATAAACTTAAATCTACCTTAGAAACTAATTAAATGTATCCTAAATTCTACAGTTTTACATAAATTATGGTTTTAATCTCTACATAATTTGTTTAATAATTCTTAAAACTAAAACATTCTTGTTATATTTCATACATTAACGTTTGTTTATCATTATACATGGTGTTTTTGTTTTAATTTTGCACTAATTTTTTCACTACACGCACTTTTGCGTGTAATGAGTGATTGTTTTATTGGGACCAACGGCGATGTGTAACACTTTATTATTAGTTTTTTAAAAGCATCCACACTCTTTTTGTTCATTCAAATATATATATTTTTTTGTATTAACACTTCCTCTAACTAGTTCAATACTTTCAACATAGTTTTTTAATGAACTTTAGTTTTTATCAGGAAAAATATGTCATATTTTTGAAGAATATATCAATTTTCAATTAATTTACTTACCCAAGAAATTCCCGCTGATTTTTAAAATTCAAGATACTGATGCATTGCTCAGCCAATTTGAACAGCACGCTTTTGGGAAAAGTACCAGAGTCTTAGTTACGGTTCAAAAGGTTCACAACTTTTCTATGAAGTGATTTTAAGATGAGTCTTTTGAGTGCAGTGACGTTAAATGCCGACTTTTTACATTACTGCAATTACGATTTTTGTAAGATTCTGAAACTCAAATGGTTTCTTCATTTAGCTATATATATATATATATATATATATATATATATATATATATATATATATATATATATATCATTTTTTTTTTATTTATTTTGTCTTTTCTTGGGTTTAGGTTCTATATTTAATAAATACATAAAAACTGTTTTGACGTTTCGCCTTTTATTCAAGGCATTTTCAAAATGTTTGCCTCCTTGACATTTTGCTGTTTTATTTCTGAATCAAAAATAAAACAGCAAAATGTCAAGGAGGCAAACATTTTGAAAATGCCTTGAATAAAAGGCGAAACGTCAAAACAGTTTTTATGTATTTATTAAATATAGAACCTAAACCCAAGAAAAGACAAAATAAATAAAAAAAAAATGATACAATCTATGGTTCAAGAAACAAGAAAATAAATATATATATATATATATATATATATATATATATATATATATATATATATATATATATATATATACCGGGTGTCAACGAATCTATTAGACAAGTCATAATTTCTAGAGTATTATATATATATATATATATATATATATATATATATATATACCGGGTGTCAGCGAATCTATTAGACAAGTCATAATTTCTAGAGTATTATGGGTATCAAAATGAGAATTGGTACAGGTAAATGGTATGTGAAGAGAGGAGTTTTCGCATATTTTCCACTTTCCGGTCACTTCCGGTTTCACCGGAAATGGCCCCGGTTTTCAATTCTTAAATAGAACACCCTGTATATTTTAACATCTTTGGATTTCTGAGACAATTCTAGATCAGAATGTGACATTTTAAAAACTTTTTACGTCTACTTCATTTTTTTAGAGCCACTTTTAAAATTGCATCTAGGTGGCCATGATTGGATGCAAACTAATCTAACGGCCTTAGGTGATGTCAGAAAAATACAATCGCAAAGTTTTAGTGACTAGTATGAAAGACAGGAATTGGATTAAAAATTTAACAAAATTAACAAAAAACTAACAAAATAAACTAATAACTTAGACGACGCACTTAAAATATTTGAAAGTACAGTAGCTGAATTTGTTAAAAAGTTTAGTGTAGTAAATGTTCAAAGTGCATTCCTTCTTTTTCACGATACATTTCAGCTCGTTCAATTGTTTCTCTCAACACGTTTTGTAGCATTTGGGGCGTTATACTTCTAAATGCCCGTAAAATTCTTTCTTCTAATATTTCAAGAGTAGCGGGGCTGCTCCATAGTAAACCCTTTCTTTAACATAATTCCAGACAAAGAAATCGAGCACAGTAAGATCCGGTGAGCGGGCTGGCCACCGTACCGGACCATTGGTTGCAATAATTCGATTATTAAAATGCTCTATTAAATAATTAAGAACTTCTCTAGTATTGTGAGGCGGTGCTCCATCTTGTTGAAAGTAAATTCGCCGTAAAACTGCTAAAGGTATATAATTGAGATAATATTCGATTTCATTTTGAAGAAAACCTAAGTATCCAACCCCTGTTAACTGACCTTGAAACAATATTGGCCCAATTATTCTGTTTCCAACGATACCAGCCCAAACATTGACGCCAAATCTTTCTTGAAAATTGCCCTCTCTCATTTCATATTGATTTTGTTGGGCCCAGTACCGAGTATTTTGCTTATTGAACATACCGTTATTTGTAAATCTGGATTCGTCGGAAAATAGAATAAAATCGATAAAATTTGGGTTAACTCTATGATTTTGAAGCAGCCAATCACAAAACACTACCTGTCTATCGCCATCCTCAGTATACAAATGTTGATGTAACTGATATTTAAATGCTCGATATTCATGCTTTTTCAGTATTTTTCTTGCTGATTCATAACTTATATGCAGTTCTTGACTAATTTTTCTTAACGAAACTGTTTTATCAACCTCAACCATAGCAAGTACGTTAATCTCAGTCTCTTCATTTATGATAAACCTCTGTTCCGCCTCTTGATTTCCTATTTGCCTACAACGAGTCTCGACATACGGAAAATACTGATGGCCTGGATGTTGCCGATTCGAATATCTATGAGCATACGACTCGGCAGCATTCCTTGAATTTCTATGACACTCTCCAAATATTAATAACATATCCACTTTTTCACTTTGAGTATACAATATTTTAACGAAAATTTAAACTAAACTTAGAGCGTATGTCACTGTCATTATCTACTTAAGTGAGTGCTTTGTTTTCCAAAGAAGACTTGATAAAAACAGTTGCAAATTATTATGCATCATGGCTGTCCATGGCGCACTTGTCATAAGTAAATAAATTATCCAGTATTTTGCTTATTAATATTTAATTTCTGTTCTTATGTCTAATCCAATCGCAAATAAATTAGTACCGTTAGATTCGTCAAAGAATGCTTTTTTCGAAAAGTAGTTGTCAAAAAGGGGTCGCCATTTGAAAATTAATAGTTAGAAATGAAAACGTAATTTTGTCAACTTATCTTATTTCTGTCTTTCATACTAGTAACTAAAACTTTGCGATTGTATTTTTTTGACATCACCTAAGGCCCTTAGATTAGTTTGCGTCCGATCATGGCCACCTAGATGCAATTTTAAAAGTGGCTCTAAAAAAATGAAGTAGACGTAAAAAGTTTTTAAAATGTCACATTCTGATCTAGAATTGTCTCAGAAATGCGGTATATATATATATATATATATATATATATATATATATATATATATATATATATATATATATATTTATATATAGCTAAATGAAGGAACCATTGAACATCCTTAAGTTATGACATACATAACTAACGCATCGAGTTTTAATATAGAAAGTACTAAAATGGAAATACAGGTCAGAGAACGTACAAAAACATGTACAAATAAAAAATTTTCTTCATAAATTTAGTTGAAACATATAAAAATTGCATATCCAATGATAAAAGTATAGATTCGAGGTTTTATTACAACGAAATATGTAATAATCAGAGCTGCAAATAATTTATTGCACATTTAAGATGAAACTTTACTTTATAGTCCATAATCATAAATACACTCAAAGACAAAATTGTCGAATAATTTTTGTTATTACCATTGCTTGAAAATTAATTAAAATTAGTACCTTAAGCTCATGTATGTGCTGATGTTATACCTCAAGTAGGCAGACATATTCACTTGTTTTTGAATTGTTATCGTTTAATTGATATTAACGGTGTTTTTTTGTCCTTGGTGCATTCAAAAAATGAAGAAAATGAGGTTATTTCTAATTAAATGCGAGAATGATATTAATATAAAAAATCCCATATATATATATATATATATATATATATATATATATATATATATATATATATATATATATATATATATATATATATATGGATAAATTAGTATTTTTTTAAAATCTAAAGTAATTAAAAATAAATCAACTTACTGAAGAGAAGCCCTGATAAGGCAAGAAAATCGACAATGTGTAAATTAGTAACCTAAATGTCAAAAGCGAGGGCGGTTTTCCTCGACACAATTTTCTTTTACTTAAATAGAAATCGCCCACTCAATTTCATTCCTTATATTATCTGTGCCTTTTTTCCGCCTTAATCTGCTCTTTGGCATTGCCATCTGTTTGTAGGAGTTATAAAAGTATTGTTAAATAAAAAAATAGGTGGAATGTTATATCACTTCAACGCTTTAATACTTAAAATTTTTAAACTCAGTTTCAAATTAAACTAATAATGCATCTGGCGACGTTACCAAAGGAGCAATTCCCTTTTTCCTCCCGCCATTGTTAAACAGGAACCACACGCCCACATAAAGAATAGTATTTTACAGAAGAATATTCTTACGCAGTGTATGCGGATATGCATTTAATTTATGGTGAAGCGTTGTCAAATTCTTCGAAGTCAAGAATTCTTTATGCTGAAAGATTTTCAGCTCGAACAATGTCAAGTTCAAAAACCTCTCAAAGGGTTGATTGAAGCCTAAGGGAAACAGGTTGAAGATGATTAGAAAATAATTAGTAGAGTTAACGAGTTAACTTTTTATATGATTTAATCAGGGTCATTTTTGCTGCGACGTGGCGGTGAGAGCTCTCCCAGGAGAGCACGAGGCCCTCACATAGATGAACAATTTTTGCAAGATATTGCTGACAACCCTTCAAACAGCATGGGAAAGTTTGGGACTCAAAAGAATGTTACAAAATGAATTGTATGTACAGGGTGAGTCAACGATTGGATGAAGTAGGTTTGTGCCTTTTCGGTGAAATTAACAAAGAAACTATATTTATTGTTTGATACAGTTTATTTTTACGCAGATTTTAAAAATATTTAGGACTCTACAGGGTGAGCCAAAAAACTAGGACAGCATAAAGTTGTATTTTTTTAAATAGAACACCCTATATACGAATCGTATTTTCGATTTAGCTTATAATTTTAAATCTTTTTTATTAAGGGTTTACTATAACAAAACTTTATAGTTTCTGAGATAATTAAGTTTAAAGACAAAAAGTCACATTTTCAAGCATCAATTCAATCCTAAATAACGTTTTCAATTTTGTGACAAATATATTCAAATTTGGAATTTAGCAAGGCCAAGGACAAGTTAACATAATTTTTACCTAATATTTGCAATAAAAGCTACAGGGTGTTGAACACATCGGCTCAAATTTGAACAAGTTTAAATGAATAAATATCTTTTTTTTTTAAATGGTACACCCTGTATATTTTCATGTTATTTAATAGAGTAATAAAAACCCTAAAAGTTTTGTTCAATATATCCTATACCTATTTATAATAGTTTTGAGATATTTCAGTTTTTCTTATTTTCCATACTTTTTTACAGAAATAGTCTTCATTATCATAGTAGCCATGGCAAAAACAATGTAAAAGAACATTTTTCTGTGTGTCAAATTTATAACCGCAATCGCTTCTTTTGGTTTTTATGTAGGGTAGTTTGGTTTTTTTTGCATTCATCTTATATTGTAAAATGAATTTTCCAAAGAATGAGTTAATAGATATGATTTATACAATAGAAGAGGCTCAAAAAAATTGCCTTCTTGCTCAAAGAATTTACAAAATGAAGTATCGTGATCGACGCCAGCCTAATACCCATACTTTTCAAAACTTAATGCAAAGATTTGATTCTTCTGGTACTGTTGATTATCCAAAACGTAAAGTGGTCAACAAACCAGTAACTAATGATGAAAAAGAACTACAAGTATTGTTAAATGTTCAGGAAAATCCTTATATTGGTAGCCGTCAGTTAGCAGCATTATGTGAAACATCAGAATCCACCGCTAATCGTACTACCAAGAAATATAGGTATCATCCATATCACATGGAATTACACCAAGAATTGCATGGACAGGATTTTGAAAGTCGTGTAAACTTTTGTCGTACAATAAATGCGGAGATTCAATTAAATCCAAATTTATTATGCAAGGTAATGTTTAGTGATGAAGCTACTTTTAGAAGTAACGGTGCCGTAAATAGACGCAACATGCATTATTATGCCACAGAAAACCCATTTTGGATTAGAGAGGTGCAACATCAAAACCACTGGTCATTAAATGTTTGGTGTGGTATTCATCATAATCGAATTATTGGACCCCACTTTTTTTAATGAACCACTAAATGGCCATAGTTACCTGAACTTTCTACAAGAAGAACTACCCCAAATGCTTCAAGGTCTCGATAGGGATGAGCTCGACAGTATGTGGTTCCAGCACGATGGTGCGCCTCCGCATTACCATCGTGAAGTTCGTGCGTTTTTGGACCAACGATATCCGCAAAAATGGATTGGACGTGGGGGTTTCATTGAGTGGCCACCAAGGTCTTGCGACAGCACCCCATTAGATTTCTTACTATGGGGTTATATTAAAAATAAAGTGTATGTTAATCCACCAACAACAGTGGAAGATATGCGAAACAGGATTAGGGATACCTGTAGAACAATAACGCCACTAATTTTGTCCAGGGTCCGAGAAAATCTGCAAAAAAGACTAAATTTGTGCATTGCACAAGGGGGTCGTTTATTCGAACACTTATTAAAAAGAAATAATTAATCTCAGTATTTAATAGGTAATTTTTTTGTTTCAATTTAGTATAAAAGTAAATATGTATTTGCCTTGTCGTTATTGTTGTGTTAATTTTTTCACATTATGTTTAATTAAACTATTGCCGTTGTAATATAACGAATAATGTTTTTCATCATATTTAACCACATTCTGTTTATTTCTGTAGTTTCTTTTTATTATTTTACATGGCTACTATGATAATGAAGACTATTTCTGTAAAAAAGTATGGAAAATAAGAAAAACTGAAATATCTCAGAAACTATTATAAATAGGTATAGGATATATTGAACAAAACTTTTAGGGTTTTTATTACTCTTTTAATTAACATGAAAATATACAGGGTGTACCATTTAAAAAAAAAAAGATATTTATTCATTTAAACTTGTTCAAATTTGAGCCGATGTGTTCTGTGTAGCTTTTATTGCAAATATTAGGTAAAAATTATGTTAACTTGTCCTTGGCCTTGCTAAATTCCAAATTTGAATATAATTTGTCACAAAATTGAAAACGTTATTTAGGATTGAATTGAGGCTTGAAAATGTGACTTTTTTCTTTAAACTTAATTATCTCAGAAACTATAAAGTTTTGTTATAGTAAACCCTTAATAAAAAAGATTTAAAATTATAAGCTAAATCGAAAATACGATTCGTATATAGGATGTTCTATTTAAAAAAATACAACTTTATGCTGTCCTAGTTTTTTGGCTCACCCTGTAGAGTCCTAAATATTTTTAAAATCTGCGTAAAAATAAACTATATCGAACAATAAATATAGTTTCTTTGTTAATTTCACCGAAAAGGCACAAACCTACTTCATCCAATCGTTGACTCACCCTGTACATGAAACTCTAACAGAACAGTTACTTCACCCATCCAACGTTGAAAAAGCACAAGCTATGTCTCCGGATGATTATCCCGCAAGACTTCAATACTCCAACAGGTTTATATAGCAACATAACCTAAATCTAAATTTTTCTAATCTTATTTTGTTTACCGATGAGGCCGGGTTTAAATAAGATGGCATAATAAACTTACACAATCTACATTTTTGGGCTGATGGAAACTCTCACGCTATAATACAAAACAAACACCGACAAATGTTCATTGTAAATGTGTGGGTTGGCATCATCGGAAATAACCTTATAGGTGCATTTGTTTTGGAAGGAAGACTCCATGGCCAGATTTATTTACAAAATTTAAATAATTTATTAGAAGGCATACCTCTTGATAGAAGAATGTAAATGTGGTACATGCATGATGGTGTTCAACCTCATTTTAACCATATAGTACATCAACACTTAACAAACTTTTTTACCCTCGTTAGATAAATCGAGGTGGGCCTGTTTTATGGCAACCAAGATATCCAGACCTAAATCCCTTAGACTTTTACTTCTGGGGACATCTAGTTTATTTAACACTTACCAAGAAAATACAGGTTGATTGAAAAGTTTTGAAAGCGAAAATGAAAGAATGTGTATTTTTTAATGAAATTCGTTTTTTTTATTCAATATAATCTCTCTCAACTTCAACACACTTATTCCAACGATTCTCTAATAATTTTATATCATCTTTGTAATGATTTTCCGGAAGCTCAGCAAAATAATGTTTCACCTCTGCAATAGCTTCTTCATTCGACGAAAAACGCTTTCCAAGAAGAAATGGTTTCAAATTCCTGAAGAGGTAATAGTCGGAGGGAGCCAAATCTGGTAAGTACGGTGGGTGTTCAAGCAATTCGTACTTTAAGTCTTTCAATTTAGCCACTTGTATGAGAACGTGAATTGTCTCGATGAAAAATGATTTTTTTCTTCTGTAAGCCGGTTTTTTTTTCACGATCTTTTTTTATCCAACTAGTTCAAAAGGTTGCAATAATACTCAGAGTTAATTGTTTTGCCTTCTTCAAGATAATCAATCAACAAAATTCCTTTTGAATCCCAAAAAACTGATTCCATAACCTTTTTTGCCGATCGTCCTGACTTAACCTGTTTTGAAGCTAAACAACCAGTTTCAGTCGACTGTAAACGTTCTTGTTTCAGTTTAGGATCATAATGGTAAATCCAAGTCTCATCCACAGTTAGAAAACGATGCACAAAATCGGTTTTATTCTGCTTAAAATGCTCCAAATTACGCTTACAAATTGGTTTTCAATTCAGTTTTTGTTGGATTGTTAACGATTGCGGCACTATCTTTCCGAATAGCTTTTTTCATACGTAATTCTTCGTATAAAATATGGAGTACTCGTTCTTCCGAGATGCCTATGGTATCAGTAATTTCACGCTTAGTCGCACCTGGATCTTTACAAACAATATCATAGACTTGCTCAATGATTTCTGGTGTTGTTGCACTACGTGGTTCATCTTCAACGCTTTTACGACCACGTTTAAACTCTAAAACCCATCGATGCACATTTGGAAATGAAGGAGCAGATTCCTTTGACACTTTCACCATTTTTATATGAATTTCTGTTGCTGATAAACCTTTCAAAACAAAGAATTTTATCACTGCGCGATATTCGGTTTTATCCTTGCATAAAAATTCACTGACACATCAACTTCAAATGGCTTGTAAACAAAGAATGAATTGACAGATAGAAATAAGCTTTTGTGTGTGTTCATGTTGAAGATGAAATATTAAAATGGCGTATACATTTTGATTCCTGTGCTGGTTAATAGATGTCGCTTTCAAAACTTTTCAACCAACCTGTATAATAAAGAGATCGATTATATTTTACTTATTTCCGTATTATGATTAGAGTATAAGATTTTTTTGTAATGATAGCAGTGTTGCTTGTTCGTATTTTGAAAAAATTTGGGTAGTATTGTCTGTTATCTAGAATTATAGAAGAACTTTTATTAACAATAATCAATGTTTCAAAAAAATATATATTGTACCAAATACATAAATCAAGGTTAACCGGAGAAAATAAAATACTTTGATTAAACCACCTAAATTTAAATTAAAACAAAAGAAAACTAAAACGTTTTATAGCAAATATCGAGAACAAAAACTCAAAATACTTCCTGATCGATGTGCAGGAAAGATTTATCTTTGGCCTGATATTTTTCCTGTCTTCAACTTTTCTTTTTAAAGAAAGTCAACATCAATGTTACTTTTATTCTTGTTTCGTTATAGAGCCGAATCCCACCGGAATATGGGCATCCCACTCGTGGCGTTTCGCCTACAACGAAGATCCCAAAAAGGATAAGTGGCAAAAGGACTGAACGAAAATGTACGTAATAAAGTGTGATGCCACCGACGGCTTTTTGGTATACGAGGGGGAGTGGAAAATAAGGAAAGTTTTTAATAATCGATTCAGTTAATTGTTATGTTAACTCGAAAATACGTTACATGATTGCGATATTAAGAAATTTTATTGCTCAGGTGTATACGGGGCTTCAAGAAACCGAAAGCAAGTTGTCACAAATAGCATTTTTAAATATTGATGAATTGTGGATAAAAAAATCCGGTCTCTTCGGTTATTGTTAATTAAATTAAGTAACTAATCTGCAGGAAAGATAATCATAAATATAGTTCATATTGTAAAATATGGTCGAAAATTTTCCAAAAAAAAAAATTTAATATATCGGTATCTTCAAAATATACTCATGAAGGAAGTATCCCAAATTCGATAATTTTATTAGATTTAAGTTAGAAAATAACCAACGTAGCCCTTATGAACTGTTTTTTGGAGAAACTAAAAATTTCTCAAAAGAAATTGGAAAATTTTCTTTTCTCTTGAAGATCTTCTTCTTCTTCTTCCTCTTGTTATAGGCTTACAGCCTGTTTTTTCCAACTCAATCATTCATTTCATTCGATGTTGAAATCCAGGACTCTCTCCACCTTTTAGGTGATCTACCTATTGGTCTTCTGGTTTCCGGTGTTCCATCTCGGGCGATTCTCGCTATCCTATTTTGCGCCATTCTTCCTACGTGCTCATTCCAGGCTCTTCTGCGCTTCCGTCCCCATCTTACTATATCCTGCATTCCATGTTCCTCGCGTATTGTTGAATTGCGTATGTGATCTCTTAATGTGTATCCCGATATTCTTCTTAGTATTTTCATTTCGGCAGTTCATAGAATTAATTTTGTTTTTGTGTTGTCAGCTCTCGTCTCTATTGCGTACGTCATTATCGGTCGAATACAGGTCTTGTAGATTTTTGTTTTTGCGTCCTTGCTTATGTATGTGTTGTGCCATATTATATCCGCCAGGCTTCCTGAGATTCTATTTGCCGTGTTTACTTGATTTCTTACTTCTCTTGTTCTGTCTTGGTTTGCGGATATCTCAACTCCTAAGTAATTAAAGGTCATGAGTTGTTCTATTGGTTTGTCATCCACTACTAGTTTGCATCTTAAGGACACTTTGCTTATTACAATTGACTTAGTTTTATCGATGGATATTTTCATGTTGAATTTCTTGCTTATGGTGTGGAATGCAAATAGAAGTGTTTGGAGATCGTCTTCATTTTCCGAGACTATGACGGCGTCATCAGCGTAACATATTATTGTTATTTCCCCGGTATTCATTCTGTACCCTGGTGCCGCTCTTTTGACGTTCTCAATTATTTGATCCATTACTATGTTAAACAGTAATGGACTCAGAGAGTCCCTCTGTCGTATACCCGACGCTATCGGTATATCCTTAGTTAGGTTGCCGCTTACTGAGATTTGTGTTGTGGTGTTGGAGTTTAGCTGTTCAACGATGTTAATTAAATTGTTTGGGATGCCTTTAATTCGCATTATTTGCAGAATATCATCCAGTCTCACCCAATCAAAGGCTTCAGTGAGATCTATAAAGCACATAAAAGCCGGCTTAGTAAATTCAATAGATTTCTCTGCTATCTGTCTTACTATGAATATGGCATCTACTGTAGATCTGTTTTTGCGGAAACCTTGCTGTTCTTCTGAGTCAGTTATTATACCTTCAAGAATTTTGGTGAATAATTTCATTATTGAATTTAATAAAGTTATTCCTCTATAGTTTTCCGTGATTTTCTTATCACCCTTCTTGAAAATAGGTACTGTTATACTTTTCTTCCAATCTCGGGGTATCTCTTGGTCTTTAATTATTTTGTTAAAGAGTTTTGTTAGTTCTTCGTGTAATGCATTTCCACCATATTTAATTAGTTCGTTGGGAATATTGTCGGGTCCTGGGGCTTTTCTCGTTTTTAATTTGGCTATCGTGTCTTTCATCGTTTGGAGGCTTACTTCCTTGGTGTATTTGTCATATTCAGATGCAGATACAGGGTGAAATTAAAAAGTACCACTTTTTAAAATGCTCGATAACATTCTTATTTAAAAAGATATTTAATAATTTTGCGGATTTTTTTCCATAGCTTTCCACAAGTAATATGATAGTGCTGTTACAATCTTAATACAGGGTCTGGTTATAGATTTATTCATCTTAACTTGATTATTGTAAATAGAACACCGTATAAATTTTTAGGTGATAAGTCATATTAAATAAAGTAAAGTGGTAAGCAAAATTTTGAGATTCGTTTATTTATTAAAACTACAGAAAAAGACAAAAATAGTAAAAAAATAGATTCAACAGAAAACTATAATTAATTCTAAATAACAAATTACGTATTTTGAAATGTATTTTAGTAAAAAAGATACTGAAAAAGGCCTTTATCATTGGTAACAATATCTTAAAAAAATTTTTTTTAATTGAAATTAGTTATAGAATTTAGTTAAACGAAATCTATGGAAAAAACAGATTTTTAATAAGACAGTATGTCATTCTCGGAACTTATAAATATATATATATATATATATATATATATATATATATATATATATATATATATATATATATATATATATCACTACATAGTATAAAACAAAGTCGCTATCTCTGTCCCTATGTCCCTTTGTATGCTTAAATCTTTAAAACTACGCACCGGATTTTGATGCGGTTTTTTTTCAATAGATAGAGTGATTCAAGAGGAAGGTTTATATGTATAATAACATCCATTAAATAGTGGAGAAATACTGTTATTTTTGAGGTTTCTAATGTGATGTCGTTAATTATCATATTTTTTTCCGCTTACATTGCAAACGCAGGCTGAACCCTACGAGATTTATCAAAATAAGGTACTAATTATTTGTACACATTGAAAAGGTCTACAGAAAACTCCGCGATGGTATATGTCTATCTCTCATGGATATCCCACAATAACATTTTTTTGTCATTTACTTTTTACGACAAATAATGGCAAATTTTGAAGCGATTTTAACCAATACAGCATTAATCCTTATCCAATTAAATAGCTTAAATACATTGTTGATTTAATATAGATCTATATGGTCCTTTACAGCACAAGATTTAAATGAATATTTTCGAAGATATTACAGATTTAAAATTGCGGGAAGTAGCGCTTGCGGCGGTACTGGCCGACCGGGGCGGCGGCAGCGTGCCTATAAATAGCGCGTCGGAGGCCGATGTAATAATTGTTGTAAAAATAAAATAAATAGTCACAGTTTTTCTGTAGTGTATTTAGTATCAGCATTGCACCCGTGCGAAGCCGGGGCGGGTCGCTAGTATACATATAATTTTCTTTATTTGGTCTTTTCTTGGGTTTAGGTTCTTTATTTAACAAAAAATCCAAAACAATTTGACGTTTCGCCCTTTATTTAAGGCATCTTCAAAAGTTTTTGTCTTTTTATTTATTTATCTTCCTTAAAACATTTTTTATATAATTAAAAACATTTATATAAGAACATATGAACAATTTTAAAAAGCAAAAAACATTTCAAAACACTATTTAAATTTTTAAAAAAGTATTTAATTTTACCAGTACACATCTTGACATTTCGTTTATTTATTAATAATGAAATGAAACTTTTATATCGTCTATTTAGGTACTGGGGATACATGGAATGCGAGTGTGTTTTATTTTTTATATTTTACAATGCCCCAAAAAACTGAAAGAATGTATACATTTAATTTTATGTTTAAGAGGATATTTAATTTTTGATGTTTATTAACAGGATTGAATACTTAATATTTTTGTATAAATTAAGCTGGTGTAAATGTAGCTCAAATTTCTTATATCCGTTCTGTCGTTAACAGTGTTTTATCTTTTTTAATTTCTATCATTCTGTTTATCTGCAATCTTTGGTAATTTATATCTTTGTTTTTAATTATACTACAGTTATAATCGAAGGTATGTTTTTCGTCCTATGTGTGTTTGTTTAACGCTGATGAGGCGTTTTTCGTATACTTATGGCCAATTAATCTGTTCTTTAATAATTGGCTCGTCATGCCTATATATTTTTTGGGACAAGAAGAAAAGAAAAAATAATATATATATATAAATATATATATATATATATATATATATATATATATATATATATATATATATATATATTATTTCTCATACAGGTTAAACGCAAACTATTTGAAGTTTTCAATTTATTAATTTCTTAAAAATCATATACCCCTGGTATACGACAAATCCCTACATAATAATCAGTACCTTTTACCGCGCCTACGTCACAAAGGGCCCGTTACCCAGTGACGTAGGCCGGCCCACGCCCCATCATACGTCATTCTAATAAATTCGTACGATCGTATGAAGCCCTAATATAAATAAAATTGGCAACATTGAAATGTCGTGAGTGGGCGAAAACGGCGCCCGGAGATAAACACGGCAGAATTTTAATTAAATCCTGGAAAAGCTGGAATCGGGAAAATCGGAGAATTATTGGACATGCCGGGAAATGATAGTAATAAAGCGATAAAGTACTTTTAGTGATTTGTTTAGTTGTTTTATTCCGGGAAGCTACTCTATGTCATATGGTATTTACTATTATTACATCGGTTGCTATGTGATTTGCTCTAAATAATTAAGAGTTATAGAGCTTGTTCTTGCTGTATTTGGTATAGTGTAGTGAAGATTTGTTGTGGGACATAATACATTTTTTTTTGATATTTTTGTTGTTTACACAAATTTGATATTATATATATATATATATATATATATATATATATATATATATATATATATATATATATATATATATTTAATTTTCCAAAATTTTTTCTTTAACCATCTTTCTATATAAATGTATGGTAACTTCTTTGGATTAGGTTTCAAAAATTAATACTACTATTCTGTGCTTGACGTTTTGCCCAACGTAGTGGGCTTTCTCAAAAGTATAATCTAAAATAAAAATAAAATACAACTAACATGGTCACAAAGCTGGTCACAAGTCAAGAAGCTTTAAAGAAAGTCAGACAAATCCTGCGTGATAATAATTTCCCCGAAAAACTCACAACCAGGATAATAAAACAACGAACCTACAAACTGTATAATAAGAACGCCCTTACACAAAATAATAATAATAACAACCCAAAAACATATGTTGCAATACCATACATAAATTCATTGTCAGAAAAAGTTACACACATCCTCAAACAGCACGATATTATAGTTTGCCACAAAACATACAACCACTTGTCACCACTATTTACAAAGCTAAAAAGTGAGGTGACCCATAAAAAGAAATCTAACATTATCTATTCCGTACCATGTCTAAATTGTCCACAAAAATATATTGGAATGACAAAACAATATCTAGACAGCAGATTGAATGGACATAAATACACAAAAAACGCAACGACAGCATTACACAAACACGAGACAAATTTTAAACATGAATTGGATTTTTCAAACACAAAGATTCTAACCCAGGAAAGAAACTACCATAAACTCCAAATAAAGGAAATGCTACTTATAAAAAAAGAAAAACAAGCAATCAATGACAAACAAGATATCAAAAATCTGAGCCAAACATATTTTAACCTAATAAACTAAACCACCTATTGTAGCCCTTATTGTTTGCAACACACTGTATAGTCAATATCGATTAAATTTATTTATAAATCAGAAAAAACTGAGTAAAAAGGTTTCCAAAAAAAAAAAAAATATTAAGTTGATAGTAACTGAAGGAATCGGTCAAATACTTCACTGAAAAACATGGCCAAGGTAAATTGAGGTGCGTATCTGGGATTAATTTGTAATTTTTAATTTTAATTTTTGATTTTTAATGTCACATTATTTTATCAATTGATATTTTTAATTAATTTTGTACCATTTGAGTGTTAATTCTAAATCTTGTGAGTGTGCGTTTGTGACCATGTTAGTTGTATTTTATTTTTATTTTAGATTATACTTTTGAGAAAGCCCACTACGTTGGGCGAAACGTCAAGCACAGAATAGTAGTATTAATTTTTGAAACCTAATCCAAAGAAGTTACCATACATTTTTATATATATATATATATATATATATATATATATATATATATATATATATATATTTATTATATGTTATATGTTAGACTTGCATTGTTTGTATTTCTTTGTAAAATATCACAACGTTTATATTGAACTCATCAACGAAGGAAAATTATTTTTCAAGCAGCCCAGGAAATCATACCAGCAGGGTGCTGTGCAGATGCAGAATCAGGTGCAAACTTTGTATTTAAAAAGGTGGTGATCATTTTGAGCATTTTTTGTGAATTTTTGAATATTACTTGTTTTATAATGAAATAAAAAAAAAAAGATCCTATAATTCCAGACGCATATCCTTTTTTTTAAGTTAAATGATAATGTTCATATTGAAATTTCAAGCTTTTCTGTTACAAAAAAACGGTGACACCCAACTTTATATTTCTTTTAAATATTATACCTTTTAGTAGATTTTGTAGAATTTTTACTCCGATTTTTATGAGTCCGGGAATAGGCAAGGAAACGGTTTTAAAAATTTTTCTCAAAAACCAAGCGAGATAGGAAAAATAAAAGGAAAAAAAACCGTATTTTCAATTGCTCAATCAAAAAAAAAATTATGAACATGGAAAAATCAGTGGCGTATAACGATTTTTCCCATAAATGTCAATTAGATTACCCTCTGAGACGTCACTGAAATTAGTAATTTTATTCTAATTATACTGAAAGAAGCCTTCTATTACCGCAAATGAACATGTAAAGTTTTATCAAAATTAGTCAAAAGGTTTTTGAATAATTAATAAAAAACTAATTTTTTCTAAAAATTTTGAAACCCTGTATATCGAAAACGAAGCAAGTTAGGACACATACTTATATGAAAGGAAAATTCTATTTTTACCTAGAAAGTTTGACGATTTATCCTGGGTCACGCGATTAGCATTATATGCTAAATTTTAATTTTTTCCAAAAAAAAAATTCAAAAGTGGGGTTATATCTTAAAATATCGAAAAAAGGAATTAGAAAAGGTTATTCTAAATACAATTTCTAGCAAACGTGCAAAATTTCAGCTGTATGAGATAATTTAGATTTTTTGCTCATTTTTTGTAAATTGCACCACTGTTGCAAAATAAGACTCAACGCAACCTGCATAAAACTTCTTTGTTTTGACAATGCTTCATCTCAAATAGATTTTGTTTAAAGTAGTTTCATATTAAATGTGTGTTTTTCTACCAAATCCACAAGGACTGTTAAAATTGGGTCACATGGATACCTCCGTGAAAGCCGCATAAACATATATACGCCGCGAAGCCGCGTTCAGTGTTTGCATGCTTCCGTCTGATCTGTCCTTTGCACGGCCAGGTGCATGTCGGTACCCTGATGAGTCTAGTAGAGACGAAACATGCACCTCTGCCGTATCACTGTGGTGGGGAGGGTAAGTTTTTGACTTTCTTTTCGATATGGTGGTACAGGTAGGCCATCATCTCGATCGTGGTGGAATAGGATAAATTGTGTTCCTTAGCAATTTGTTCAAATTGTGCAACCTCTAACACGGAAAGGATATGGTTGAAACGAAGTTTGCAGCATTTACTGTTCCCGTTCTACTTCCTATATATATATATATATATATATATATATATATATATATATATATATATATATATATATATATATATATGAAGTGAAATGCGAAACACTAAATACAAACTTCTCTCCATCATATCCTTTCTTTGCTAGAGGTTGCACACTTAGAATAAATTGCTATAAAACATAATTTATCCTATTCCACCACCATCAAGATGATGGCCTACCTGTACCACCATACCGAGAAGAAAGTCAAAGCTTACCCTTTCCGCCAGAGTGTAGGTTTGCTGAATGTGATTTCTGCACTACAACAGCATAATGTCGATATAACCACTGCTATTGCATCTCACACAGAGGAATCCGTGAAAGCCGCATAAACATATATACGCTATCAGGCGAGAGGTCGGCGAAGCCGCGTTCAGTATTGCACACTTCCTTCCGATCTGTCCTTTGCACAAACAGGTGCATGTTGGTACCCTGATGAGTCTAGTGAGAAACGAAACATGTACCTCTGCCGTATCACTGTGGCGGGAAGGGTAAGCTTTGACTTTCTTCTCGGTATGGTGATACAAGTAGGCCATCATCTCGATGGTGGTAGAATAGGATAAATTGTGTTTTATAGCGATTTATTCTAACTATGCAACCTGTAACACAGAAAGGATATGATGGAGAGAAGTTTGTATTTACTGTTTCCTTGTGGGTATTTTTGAAAAGGATTTTATTTATTTGATCCGTTAATATACTATATATATATATATATATATATATATATATATATATATATATATATATATATATACTTATCCATTTTTTAAATATCTAGGCATCTTACGTAAAAGTTTGCATTACAGAAACAAGTTCGAAACAAGTTTTATTAGCAAAATTTTCCGCGGTTCATTTATTATAATTTCAGTTTGATTTGAGTAACTTACTAAAATAAAATAAACCAATATTTGGACTTTTTCAATGTAACGAGTTTTTTATTTGTCCCAACATTTTTGTTTCCTATGTTATTTCCTTTTAATTGACACGATTTTTATTAATAATATATATATATATATATATATATATATATATATAAATATAAATATATATATATATATATATATATATATATATATATATATATATATATATATATATATATATATATATATATATATATATATATATATATTTGAAGCATGGAAAAAGAACTGTTAAATCACAATCCGCTGGTAATGGTAATGGTTTTTCAACTGTTATTTTAATAACTCAATTTTACTGTTCCATTTACTGTTTCTTATAACTACAAAGGGGGGTTTGCAAATTTATTCCAGTTTTTAGACGGAGTTCGCAAGAAGAAAAGTTTGGGAACCGCTGCTTTAAGATGCCCCTCAAAAAAAAATCTATCGGGTTCAGGTCTGGATATCTCGGTGGCAATAAAGTAGGTCCATCTCTACCTATATACAATTACCCAAGGTATCTGTTAAATGGCAACGCACTAATAAACTATTAAAATGTAATAAATATTGGTTCAAAAATTGTAAATAAACAGCACTAGTCAATCTTTATTACAAAACGAAAAACCCTGTTAAATAAATAAATGTAGTAAAATGTGGAATTTCCTAAATTTCTGTAAAAACCAGTACCTTTTAAACATAGAAAGTAGGAAGTAATTGTTGTTGGAAAGTTTCATTAACAACCCATTCTGTTATGCCTTTATGAGCTGCGAGCTTTCTTGCACTAGTAGAAATCTCATTCAGAATGTTTTTTATATTTAGAACCTGGATTCTTGAGCCTTTTTCGGTAATACAACATACCAAAATTCCAACATTTCTTGAGATAAGAGGTAAAAAAGAAAGAAGCAATTATTCTTGAAAAGTTTCATTAACAATAATCCATTTTGTTATGCCTTTATGAACTGCGAGCTTTCTTGCACTAGTAGAAATCTCATTCAGAATGTTTCTTATATTTAGAACCTGAATTCTTGAGTCTTTCTCGGTAATATAACATACCAAAATTCCAACATTTCTTGAGATAAGAGTTAAAAAAGAAAGAAGCAATTATTCTTGAAAAGTTTCATTAACAATAATCCATTTTGTTATGCCTTTATGAACTGCGAGCTTTCTTGCACTAGTAGAAATCTCATTCAGAATGTTTCTTATATTTAGAACCTGAATTCTTGAGTCTTTCTCGGTAATATAACATACCAAAATTCCAACATTTCTTGAGATAAGAGTTAAAAAAGAAAGAAGCAATTATTCTTGAAAAGTTCCATTAACAATCCATTTTGTTATGCCTTTATGCGCAGCGACTTCTCTTGCACTAGTAAAAATCTCATTCAGAATGTTTCTTATATTTAGAACGTGGATTCTTGAGTCTTTCTCGGTAATACAACATACCAAAATTTCAACATTTCTTGAGATAAGGGTTAAAAAAGAAAGAAGTAATTATTCTTGAAAAGTTTCATTAATAATCCATTTTGTTATGCCTTTATGAGCTGCGGGCTTTCTTGTACTAGTAGAAATCTCATTCAGAATGTTTCTTATATTTAGAACGTGAATTCTTGAGTCTTTCTCGGTAATACAACATACCAAAATTTCAACATTTCTTGAGATAAGAGTTAAAAAAGAAAGAAGTAATTATTCTTGAAAAGTTCCATTAACAATCCATTTTGTTATGCCTTTATGCGCAGCGACTTCTCTTGCACTAGTAAAAATCTCATTCAGAATGTTTCTTATATTTAGAACGTGGATTCTTGAGTCTTTCTCGGCAATACAACATACCAAAATTTCAACATTTCTTGAGATAAGAGTTAAAAAAGAAAGAAGTAATTATTCTTGAAAAGTTTCATTAATAATCCATTTTGTTATGCCTTTATGAGCTGTGAGCTTTCTTGTACTAGTAGAAATCTCATTCAAAATGTTTCTTATATTTAGAACCTGGATTCCTGAATCTTTCTCGGTAATACAACGCGCCAAGATTCCAACATTTCTAGAGATAAGTGTTAAAAAGAAGGAAGCAATTATTCTTGGAGAGTTTCATTAACAATCCATTTTGTTATGCCTTTATGAGCTGCTGGCTTTCTTTCACTAGTAGAAATCTCATTCAGAATGTTTCTTATATTTAAAAACTTGGATTCTTGAAATATTTTTGGTGATACAACCTGCCAATATTCCAACATTTCTTGAGATAAGTGTTAAAAAAGGAGGAAGCAATTATTCTTGGAAAGTGTCATTAACCTCATTCAGAATTGTTTCTTATATTTAGAACCTGAATTCTTGAGTCCTCTTCTGGAATACAACATGCCAAAATTCCAACATTTCTTGAGATAAGTGTTAATTTTTTGTCACTTACCTGTTTCGCAACAAATAACCCTCGAACTTTTGACAAATACTTTAGCAGCCTTTGTTCCCAAGACAGACAATTTTATTTTGATATAACTACAATGTCATGTTTAAATTCAACAAAACAAACTATATCTCAGAAATGTAAAAGTCCACTTAAGCCTTTCTAATAAGTAACAGTCAACAGTGTACGCAAAAGAAATCTTTAAATCATAAACCAGTGTAGTTTATGGGTTTGTTTGTGAGAATGTGCGCAGTCCTAACTGTTATAGCCCATTTCGTTTCATAAATAACACAATTAATCAGCGCATTTGTAACGCTGTTAGAAATTTACCGACAAGAGTAAACGCCGGTTAATATTTACTCGAATATGTAGGTAACAAATAACAGCATTTTATATATATTTTTTTTTGAATGAAGAGTGTATTAATACTTCTAGATAAGTGGTTATCAAATTTTTTATAATGGAGACCCTTTCTCGATTTTTTAAAAATGTTCGCGACTCCGCTTCCCTAAATGAGTAACTGTGAACAAGAAATTAGATCGGTGGACTCGTCAAGTTGAAAGGGAAAGGAAGCAGATGCCTTTATTTCAGAAATTTGTTTCATCACGTCTTTGGAGATGTCTGTAGTTGAACATGAATATAATACGTATTTTGGTGATTAGTAAAACCAAGAAAAACGATGTTTTTTTTTAAATTTCGAAACTTACTCTCTATCTCGAGGCTGAGTAGTAATTTTTCCTTAATTTCGCGGAAAATCATTTTTCACTTTAGATACAATTTTTTACACTAAATCGTTAAAATTTTATTACAACCACAAATTCCACACTAATAGAAGTGGCTGTATTATATGAAATTTCAAAAATTTGCATTTTTTAATTGGAAAAATCAAGAAAAATTACCGAAAAACAAATTAAATCAATATGGCCTGTTAATTTAATAGAAGCGTAACTTGTTTTGAAAGGCGAATAATTTGCGGTATTCCCAGAGCATAAATATGATTTCTGTGAAATTTAAATATCTATGTTATTTTCTTTCCATTAAAGCTGTAAAGAAAATGTCCCGAAAAACATTTTTCCCTTTTTTGATTTTTATATTATGCACGAATTTGTCTTGAAATATTAAGGTTTTAAGGATCAAATTTGCTTTTGTCTGTTCCTCTCCTTTAATTTTATATTGGGGATAGTTTTTTCTCCAAAGTTTTAAGAGGATTGTATTTTGACTGTAGAAAATTTTGAAAAATTGGGCTGGGAAGGAAAAATTGTTGAAATAGATGAATGCGAGGTTAGCAAGTGAATATTTCTTAATAAATCTAAGTTAATTTAGGTTAGTTCGGGTTAATTTCAGTTTTCCAAACTAACTTAAATAAAGCTAAACCTAAACTAACCTGAACTAACCAAAACTGACAAGAGTTATGAGTGGTTAAGATTAATTTTACCCTTGTCTTTATATTATAAAAATTAAGTCATGTTGTTGACTGAAATGGAAACATTTTATAGTTTATACCACGACTGTATAAATCTAGATCAGTTTGGGTTAGTTCAAGTAACTAACTTTAACTAACCATAGTTTTGGTGCCCCCCCCCCTCCCAAGAGCTTTGAGTTCAGGAAAATAGACTCGATTTTGCCTCTTATACTATAGTTTATTCAAGAACTAGAGAGAGTAGTAAATCATTTTTTACCCTTTTTTTTTTCTTGGCAAACTACCTGTATTCTTTAGTCCGGTGTCTTTGGCAAAATCTGTTAGACACTTATATTTTTATAGGAATGGGTTAGAAATTTTATAATCAAAAATACCGGTCTATAATAATGGACTATTTGGGTTGGATAACAATAGATACGACTATTTGGATGTGTAAAGTGTTAAAAAGGATTTTAATCCTTGTCATAGGCGTTGGAAGGAGGTTTATTTTATCACTAAGTATTTATGGCATAGAATATTATTCCGGTAATAAACTTAATATAAAAAGTTTTTATAATATTATTTTATTTCTTATGATTTCTTAATAATTCACATACATTAGAAAATAATTTTGACATATTTAACAAAAATCACAACTGTATTTTTATTATTTTTAATTTTAGCATATTCAGACTAAAACGTAGCCTTTTTCTCTCAAAAAATTCGAAGTTATAATTTAAATACTTGCCAAATACCCATTGTTAAAAATACAAGAAGTAAAATATATATAAAAAAATAAATTCGTCCATATAATATTAATTTTTTTTGGGGTTATCGGTCATTTTATTATTAATTAAAAACATTTTTAGGACATTTGACGTTTCAGTTTATTTATTTCTTAAACCATCTGCAGAATTACTATTAAACACTAAAAAGGGATTCAAATGTTATTAATTTTTATATGTTATAGAAAATTTAAATAATAAATTGTGTTTATTTCTGATAAACATTACGTATCTAATTCGTAATTAAAGTCAGTGAAGCTATCTTCGCTCAAATTAATTATAACTATATAATCTTTCAAAATTTCAGTTAAATTACTAATTTTGTGAGTCGTGTTATTTCTAACAACTCTACCTTTTACTTGAGAGAGATATTTCCTTCTCCAACGGACATTTTCCGGGCGATCTATAAGAACAGATTGCCTATCTGGTTTTTCCCATCAAAAATTAAATTATCTGAGCAGTTTCCATAGCTCAGTTCTTTTAATTTCAGGTAAATCCCGATCTTCATTGATTTTAGTTAGAATTTTGTCGACGGTTGGGATCTGCTTCTCATAATAAAATGTATATACAACTCCTTTTATTGCAGTTTACATCTCTTCTTCGAACGAGGTTTTTCGTCTGCCTGTGATCGAATGTGGCTTGGAGTACTAACAATTCCAGTCGTTTTTTTCTCCTTCATTATTCGGTACATAGTAGAAATTCCGACTCCTATCATATTGAAATATATCTCAATAGAGTTTTAACATTATTATCTAGATATTGATATCTTAAGGCATCATAAACATTCATCGTAATTTTTCGTTGTTTAACGATTTTGGAATAAATATAGATGTAGAAGCCATATCTTTTGGGTGTCTCACTATTCTTAAATAATATATAAAAACAAGCACAAACAAAATAAATCAGAAATTAAATGAACTCTCAAAAATTTTATTGTTGCAGTAAATTTATAAATTTATATAATATTTCAATATTATTCAATATAATTAGATCTTCGGCAGTCCTCAGTTACCTGCGGCACTGGAGCAGGTACGTTGGAGGTTTCGGTAACAGTTTTATTACTCTCTCTAGTTCTTGCATAGAGTATAGGAATGTGTATGCTGTTGGCACTCTCCTCTCCCTGTTGACAAGTTGTTTTTCTCGCGATAGCCCCCCTCCAAGAGCTTTGAGTTCAGGAAAATAGATTCAATTCTGCCTCTTATACTAGGAATGTGTATGCTGCTCGCATCCCCCCCTGTCGGCAACTTGTTTTTTTTTGTGATCACCCTCCACCTCTCTAAGAGCTTCAAATTTAGAAAAATAGACCCGACCCTGTCTTTTATACTAGAAATGGGAATGTTGTTAGTGCCCCCCCCCCCTCCGGTGGACAACTTGCTTTCGCTTGTCATACTGTACTTTTATGATATCTCCGCCCCTGCCTTGTATAGTGTAGTGAATATAATTCACCCTGTACAACAAAAAAATACAAAAACCTAAAGTCAAAATGCATTTTTATGAAATATAAAAAGTTCTAAAACAATTTCTATTCAAAACATATTTACGGGAACTGTAACACTCTAATGCTTTCGCACAGTCTATTACTTTTCATTGACTTTAATTAGATAAATGTGTTTTCGGCTTAATGTAACCAAATAAAAACGCACAGATGAGTGAACCTTCAAATCTGTTACAAAGTCCTTATAAACCTTTTGCTAATTGGAGCATTCGTAATTCTTTTCACAAATAATCAAAACGAAAATAATAATATTTACACAGTTAATAATAAACCTTAATGTGAAATTTCACTGACAAAATGAACTAACGATAATTGTATTTGTTACCGTTTATTTAGATCACGATTAATAGACGGTATAAAAGCTAGAATTGTTGCAATTTAAGTGTGTGAAATGACACTTATATAGGCAAGGGTGGGGTCATTGGGGTAATGACCTCCCCAAAATGTGTACAGGGTATTCAATTCGACAGTTTTGAAGGGTATCTCTATTTTTATAAAAGATAAAAACATGGGATTTGAAATCTCCCCCCCCCCCATCGTATCTTAGTTAATATATAAGTTAATGAAAAAGTATAAACGAGTTATTGTAGAATTTTTTACATAAAATCCATTTGTCTTCACAATTTTATCTAAAGACATTATATTTTGAGTTATAGACCAGTACTCGATGTTATATAATTTTATTTTCACCCATTTTAAACTCAGAATGGGACTCAGAGATTGAATACAATACAAATATACCTAAAATATATAAGATAAATGAATTCTTCTATAAATTAGGGCTATCATGACACATCCAGAAAGCAAATATGTACCAAAATATAGTAAATTTTGCAATAAATAACAAAGCTACTTTCAAAATCAATTCTTACTAATTTAAAAGGAAAAATTAAAGGCATTACCAAAGTTACAGATATCAAATTCTAAGATTATACAACAATATTCATAAAAAATAACAAAAAACGGCCTTAAAACACAATATAACACTTAATAATAGGCTAATGCAGACAATTTAGGTATTAATGAGACTTAAAACAACATACTATGGCCAAATTCAAATTAGACATTAAACTCACTCGATAAAAATCAATTTTGAGCTTATATCTTAATAAATCAAAAATCTATGAAAGTTTGTTTTAATAAATTGTAATTAATGGATCTTAACCTAAGTTTTTAATGGAGTTTAAAATAATTCCTTGGTTGAAGCGTGCAGAACTGCTAATATCCCTGTTTCCAGGTTTATCCCAGTAAAAATAACTGAAAAAACGAAACAGATACAAAATAAAGTAATTGAATTACCGAAAAAATTTAAACGAATTTTCAGCTCAAAATCCCAAAGGATGGTTGAAATAACTTCAGACGGAAAAATCTATAGTTTCTTCAGTGGAATTAAACAGTAAAAATGAAAGCCATAGTATATGACCTCGACTTTATATCCAAAACCATGCATGGTCGTGGCACTACCTCATTCAAGCGCATTCAAAATTTGGAGACGTTTGAAAGAAATGAATGATCCTGAACAACGACAATCGGCTGAAATAAATTTTTTTCTTGTTTAGGGTTCTAACTCTGTCTACCATATGTTTTTGACATCACTGAATCTGAATCTGGGGTCCATTAAGCCCCATTACGTCAGGGTTTTGCTATAACCTCAAAAACCTTAAAATTAAAGACGCCATAACCCAATAACTCCATAACCCCATGACTCTTTAACCTCATAATCGTGATGTTGAAATCATTACGCTCAACATCTCATAGCGGGAGAACTTGTAGTAGCCTCAGTTTCTTTACACTACAGCTGTTGACCGCTATGACACAATAACCCTATAATACCACGAATTTATGACTCTGTAACCCCATAACCATGTTACTAAAATCATTACACTCATTCTCCCATGGTGGAAGAATTTGTCGTGGCCTCAATTTCTTTAAACTAAGGCCACGGGCCCCATGGGCCAATAACTCCATAATCCTATGATTCTATAACCCCATAACTATGTTACTGAACTCATTACACTCAATCTCCCATAGCTGAAGAAATGGTTGTGTCCTTAATTTATTCAAATAATTGTTGGTGAAACCCATAACTTTACAATCCCAATGATTTTAGAAAGATTGTTATAGGGTTATAGAATCTTGGAGTTATGGAGTCATGGGGTTATAGGGTCTTTGGATCATGGATTTAACAGCGTTGGTTTTGGCTTAACAGTGTTCAATAACAATTAATAGTCTGAATTTTTGGGTTTTTTTGAAATTATGGCAAAACTCTGACGTGATGGGGTTTAATGGACCACAGAGTCGGATTCAGCGACCGCAAAAACATAGAATAGACATAGTCAGAATCCCAGGCCAGAAGTTTTTTGTTTGGCTGTGGACAGGGCTGACCCGAATTTTTTGTGTGGCTGTGCACAGCACTGGCCAAAATTATTTTATTTGGCTGTGCACAGCACTGACCAGAATGTTTTGTATCGCTGTGTACAACACTGGCCTGGGGTTCTGACTATATCTATTATATGTTTTTGGGGTTGCTGAATCCGAATATGCAGTCCATTAAACCTCATCACGTCAGAGTTGTACCATAGCTTCAAAAAACTCCAAAACTCAGACAATTAAATATTATTGAACTCTGCTAACTCAAAACCAATGCTGTCAAACCCCTAATAACCCTATAATCCAAAGACTTCATAACCCGACAACCCCATAATCCTAAGACTCCATAACTTCATAACTCCATGACCCTATAATCTCATAAGCATGTTACTGAAATCATTGGATTTATGAGATCATGGGGTTCAACAGCCATGGTTTGAAGAAAGTAAGGCCACAACAAGTTCTTCCGCTATGGGAGATTGAGTGTAATAATTTCAGTAACATCGTTATAGGTGTATAGAGTCATGGGGTTATTGGGTCATGGTTTAAAGGAATTGAAGCCATAACAAGCTCTTCTGCTATGAGACATTGAGTGTAATGATTTTTGTAACATGGTTGTGGGGTTATAGAATCATAGGGTTATGAAGTCATGAGGTTATGAAGTCATGGGATTATGGGGTCTTTGGATCATGGGGTTGTTAATTGTCTTACCAAATTGACAACATGACTTTTTTGGATGAAATTCAGCTTTAGATGTGGTTTGTGCTCGTTAATCACGCTTGGATCAAGATCATTTTCGAATAATGTCACTATAGATGACCCATTTTTGACCATCAGTGATGATTCTTTTTTAAAAAAGGTCGGTTTATTGCGTGTGAGGTTCATATGCCGAAAATTTATATGATGATTCTTTTCAGTTATATCATTGATTTGGTTATAATTATCTTCAGTAGATCGGCGAGAACATTGGTCACCTGTGAGTGAAAAATCTCCATAACGAAGTTTTTAAAATCAGTTCTGATATGTGCGTTCTTTTATGCAATCAACATCATAAATTTCACATATCTCCTTGGTATCTTTCTTTCCTTTACCAAAATAACGAAGTAAAATATACCAAAAATGTTCGTTTCTGCATTCCATGTTAAAACTGACCCTGAACTAACAGCTATAAATAAAATTATTCACTTCTAAAGTAACCTAAATATAACTGATATCAAATGCGAAAGGGAAGAAACCAGACAGAAGTCCTTCAAAACAATTACAACGCTCTCTATGTGTGACAACAGAAAATACTTTCTTAACGACCCAATATATACCTTGAAACAGACTTTTCGTGTATCCTATCGTTATTGTTGACAAAAAGTTTTCATCGCCATCGTAGGCCCAAGTTGTTGCAAACTCTACGCTTCTGCGATGGGGTTGTTTATCAATTACTTAATTGCTTTATCTGGCACGTTTCGCCTGCAGCCTTAAACTAATAATTATCTGGCCCTGCCCCTGAATCAGATCCTGCGCACGCTCAGTTACATCCCGAATGCCTTTTCGTAATTTCGGATTTTCATCCCTTATTGCCGTCGGTCGGGCAGTGGCAGGAACTACGAGAGCAGATCGTTAACTAAGGATTATAACGCCACTTGAGACCATCGCTTTCGACGCTGGTTAAGTGGACGCTATACTATTAGGTAAAAGTGTTATTAATTTAATGAAATGACTAAAGAGGCAAGCCCATAAGTAAAAAGAGTATTTAACAGGTGGTTTGAAAAGTACATTTCTGTAGAACGATCACCAATGGTGCCATATTTCCTTCTGGTAAGAATACGGTGAATCAGAAGCAATTCAAAGTGGAATTCATGAAGCTTTGCCATCGTTCCGATTGTCCTGTGAGACGAAGCATTGTCTTGGTGGAAGAGCATCTTTTTTATTCTATATTTGAGACCATTATTTTGCAATTTCTTCCATCAAACGCATCAGTAACGTCATATAATATTCGCTATTGATGGTTTTTCACTTTTCAAGATAGTTGATAAATATTATACAATGCACATCCCTAAATACGGACGTCATAACTTTGCTAGCTGAATGTTGCTTTATTTGGCTTTCATCTTTCGTTCTTCACTCAGTTAACTGCCGATTTGACTCCAGAGGGTAGTGGTAGATCTATGTTGCATCCACTGTCACATATCATATGATAATATCCTCATTATTTCACTTAAACAGCTTCAAACATCACTTTGAATCATCAATATGTGGTTGCTTTTGGTTGATTGTGAGCAAATGCGGTAACTACGTCGAACAAAGCTTACTTATGTCCAAATACTCGTGGAAAATGATCTATTCATATCTTTACAATATCAATTATCTTAAGCACTTTCACTTTATGATTGTTCAAAAAGATTTTGTAAAATTTTTTAATGTTTTGCTTTGTAACAGCCTCATTTGAGCGCCCAGGGCATTCAGAATCATTTGAGTCTGTACGATCACATTTGAATTCAGAAATTCAGCGACAAATGGTGGCTTTCGACGTGGCAAATTCCTTATAACACTTTCAAATCATTCTTGAGTTTTAATGTAATCTTTCTCATCAAATAACAGTGCTTTACCAACTTAAGCAATTCGTTTTTCTCCATTGTTTTGAAAATATGAAAAGGTGAATCAGTAAAACTTCAATATCTCAATGACTAATGACCTAAAGGTCATTAAATTTTAACATGTATCGTTTGAAGGTTAGTATTAACTAAAATTTGCCATCTATATGCCGGTTTCGGGACTTTTTGGACCACCTGTTAGTATTTTATCAGGAGTAATGGTATCTCTAACGAAATTTTCCGAGTAAGTGGTTTCTTCTTCTTCAAGTACCGTGCTCTTTACAGATATGTGGAGCCGCTGGTTTTACTTGCCCTCCAAAGCACATCTGGGAGATTGTACCATATATATACATATACATATATATATATATATATATATATATATATATATATATATATATATATATATATATATATATATATATATACAGGGTGTCCAAGATAAGGATCCTAAGCATGGGGATCTCGGAAACAGTTGGAGATACGAGGTCGGTTAAATTAGAGAAAAGTTGCGCAATTTAGTGCTAAATTAAACGCAGTTAAAAAAATTTAAAAATTTCAAACACTTCCGGAGATTTCCGGAAAAAAACGAAATTTGGCAAAATCGTTTTTAATTTTTGCAGGCTTTATTTAAAGAGATATCAGAAAATAAAAGGTAGATTCTCATTGCCACTTTTTATTTTTTATAATATGGTCTAAACAAAATTTAAATCCGACGTTTCATTTCTGAGATACCATCATGAACTTTCATTTTTTATATGGAACAAAAAAAAGTATCCCATGTATTTGATAGCATTTTTTATTACAAATTCAACGATGTATCACCCTTGCATATCGAATACGTAGTTCAAGTACTTTCCATAAGAGCTCCATGAGAGCGAGAGAGAAAGGTATATCAGTTTTATAAAAGCCAATGAACTACACACTTGATATGCAAGTGTGATACACCGTTGAATTTGTAATAAAAAATGCTATCAAATACATGGGATACTTTTTTTTGTTCCATATAAAAAATGAAAGTTCATGATGGTATCTCAGAAACGAAACGTCGGATTTAAATTTTGTTTAGACCAAATTATAAAAAATAAAAAGTGGCAAGAAGAATCTACCTTTTATTTTTTGATATCTCTTTAAATAAAGCCTACAAAAATTAAAAACGATTTTGCCAAAATTCGGTTTTTTCCGGAAATCTCCGGAAGTATTTTGAATTTTTAAAATTTTTAAATTGCGTTTAATTTAGCACTAAATTGCGCAACTTTTCTCTAATTTAACCGACCTCGTATCTCCAACTGTTTCCGAGATCCCCATGGTTAGGATCCTTATCTTGGACACCCTGTATATATATATATATATATATATATATATATATATATATATATATATATATATATATATAAAACAAATACTGTACATATTGAATAATCTTTGATTCCAACATTAAAGGACCAATATATGTAAATCCCCATAAATCTATTTCCCCGTTTCCAAGGCTTTTAATGCTCAGACAGAAAAGCGCTATTGTTGTGTTCTATGGCAAATAAAAAAGCCGTCTA
Organism: Diaprepes abbreviatus; assembly: GCA_034092305.1. Taxonomy (NCBI): domain Eukaryota; kingdom Metazoa; phylum Arthropoda; class Insecta; order Coleoptera; family Curculionidae; genus Diaprepes; species Diaprepes abbreviatus. Next base: position 1,862,407 of record JASJET010000310.1, read on the forward strand.
TATGTCATTTTAGACTGTTTTGACGGCATGAATTTTTAAACAATGATTAAAGATATTAAACATGATATTTTTTATCATTGCATCATATTTTAAATATAAAGATGGCCTTTTATTGAAAGTTTATTAGTTATCGTACATTACGAACAAAATTTTATTAGAATTTGGAGGTGATCTATATTCTGGGAAAAATATATTGTCTCTTTAAAACCGTTCACTGGATTCGCAGAATAAAACACAACACCTTTCACTAATACTTCCAATATATTATCAAAACTTATTAACACGACTCTCTTATTACTAATACTTAATCTTCACTATTGAAATACCACTATACAACTCTTAACTATACAACTAACTCTACTGCGCTAACCATATCTTTATTTATATACTTATGGAAATTTCTGTATAAATCTAGAACATAAAAGTTGAGATCTATCCAGAAATATGAGTCATTGATACATTATTCCTCTCAATAAGCTATTCGTAACAATATAAATATAACAATGATCGAAGTCGTTCAAATTAACCAATAAAATGAAAGCAGTTGGCGTCTAGGCCAAGTCCTTTAAACTTTGGGAATTAGGAAATGCACTTATGCGACTTTAATATTGTTATTTCGTATTGTTGGGATCGTATTTCATTAATTGCTTTTACGGATCATAATAGTATAAATAATAATAACTGCTTAGGGATCATGAATTGACTTCTCATCACCAACCTGATCAAGAGAAGCTTCAAGTCAGGCTACAAAAGCCCCTTCATGGACGACATCTCAAATAGGTCAACCAGGAAAATGTCGACAAATTAGCGTTGAACTTCTGGTTAACGTCTAGGCAAATCTTTTAGGTATCCAAGATCAGGTCATCCCAACAAGAAACTATCTAAAACACATAATCAGGGACCCCTCGATCCAGAACAATTATTGATTATTTGGATGCCGAACATAAGAGACAATCTAGCATATAACAAGAAAATGGCAAGCATTTGCCGCATAGAAGTGCAAGGAGAGGCACGATTCAACCGCCAAAATCATTCATCAAGAATTGTCAAAGAAATTCAAAATATTGTAAGTAGAGAAAATACCATGAATACAGTCCGGAGCCTATACTGTAGAACGAATTCAAGCTGTACTGGGATCGAACTCTGCTTATGGGTCAGACAGTGCACATAACAATGTAGACCTCATTTTAGTAGATAATGCCAGTACCAGCTTCAGACAGTTTCAGCACTCATTATCACTATTTTAGGTTTCCCTAATATTATGAGTCAAACGTAGAAATCCAATAACTGTCATCGATATCAATAAATCCACGAATAATTCGATACGCTCCTGTTGTCTACGTTTATTATCCCTTTTCGTCTCACCTCTATCAGATAGAGAAGCGAAAATCGGGGAAAAATGGTGGGGGATGAGTGGCGCGAATTTTCCAGTTTCACTGGGTTATTAGGCTGTGCAAATATTTTCGGAGCGACTCGACTGCGGCATGGCTTTCAGACTTTATTGTTTTATCGGTGAGCGGCGAATAGATTTTATATCAAAAATGTATAAGGTAAGTCTAAAAGTAAAGGCTTTGAATCGTGGAAAGTTTCGGTCAGTGTTCCTTTTAGGTTATAAATTGGTTTAAGGTCATAGAGAGCTAGCTAGACAAGGGGTAACAGGAGAAAATGATCACAACCCACCTATAGTTATGAGAGGCACTGCCCTGACTGAATAACATATGAAAGCACAGCTCAAAATATTATAGTCCAGGAGCTCAGGGGGTTTTCGTAGTCGATGAAGAGACATGGGTCCACCTAAGTTTGTTATATATATTTTGACCCCTGGGTGGAGTCCCAAAAAATGGTCGAGTAATTAGTTAAAAACAAATAAATTCTTAATAATTAAAAAAAAATTCATTTATTTTTCTAATATATATATATATATATATATATATATATATATATATATATATATATATATATATATATATATATATATATATATATATATATATATATATATATACAGGGTGATTCAAAAATCGATCACGAAACTTAAGGGGGTGATTCTACTTGACAAAATAAGGGTAGAGCTTCATATAATTTTTTTTCAAAATGTCATTCGTTTTCGAGTTACAAGCCGTCCAAGTTCAAGTTTTTATTTTTTGTTTTTTGAATTACTCGCTTACAGGAAAACCGATTTGACTAATATTTGAAAGATAGGCTAAGTCTTCTGCGCTTCATCATTTTAGTAACAATTCACATTGATTGTTTGCCGCTAGAGGGCACTTTACCTACATTGAAAATTGTTTTTTTGTCATAATTTTTTAGTGTTGACAGCTACAGTAGTTTTTGGCATAATTTCTGAAAGACTGATGCCAGACCTTTAAAAAAGGTGCTCTTTATTTACATCGCTAAACCCAACGGTTTAGACGTAAATCACCCTTAAAAATTAAGTGGTAAATTTACTTTTCTCATTTCATTACCACCAGCTACCAGGTAAATAGCTATCAAAGTATACTAGAGCTGTCAGTTTAACATCAAATAAATTCGCTTTTTAAACTATTTAATTTATAATCTTAAAATAACTAATAATGGCTAATCACCAATATTCAAATATCGAATATTGTGATATCCATTTTTGTTATGGAAAAGCAAATGGTAATGCAGAGTTGGCAAGAAGATATTATATGGAGAGTTATCCGGAAAGAAATATCCCTCATGCTCAAACATTTTCCAGTGTGCACAGGAGGCTTGCGGAATGTGGTTCCTTTAAAAGTTATAATGGAAATAGGGGAAGACCTAGAACTGCTAGAAACGTGCAACAAGAAGAAAGAGTGCTTGAAATTATTGAAGATAATCCAGGTATTAGTACTAGAAAAATTGGGAATGAAGTGCGGCTCTGTCAGGCTAGTTCATGGAGGATACTAAGAGAAGAACAACTCTACCCGTTTCATTCAAAAAAGGTGCAGACTCTTTATGACGATGATCGGCCGAGACGGTTGCAAATGTACAATCAGATCCTAGCTAAGTATGAACACGATAATCGATTAATTGGCGTCATATTATTCACTGACGAAGCTGGTTTCACTCGTGATGGCATAACAAATCTACACAACATCCACACATATGCTTACGAGAACCAAAACAATGTGGTAGAAACGAAACATCAGCGTAGATTTTCACTAAATGTGTGGGCAGGGATAATAGGAGATTACCTTATTGGTCCTCATTTCTTTAATGGCCCATTAACTGGTGACGTATACTTAGATTTTATCCAAAATCGTCTCCCATTGTATCTGGAAGATGTGCCATTGGAAGTAAGGGCCAACATGTGGATCCTCCAAGACGGAGCTCCGCCCCACTTTAGTATACGTGTCCGACAGTATTTGAATGCAACGTATCCTGAGCGATGGATAGGACGAAGTGGACCATTGGCATGGGCAGCGAGGTCACCAGACCTTAATCCTATGGATTTTTTCTTTTGGGGTCATTTGAAACAATTGGTGTACGATATTCCAGTAATCAACGTCGAGGATTTTCGCTTCAGGATAATCGAAAAGTGCCAAATTACTAAAGAAACACCAGGAATTTTTCATCGAGTTAGGCGACATTTTTTGAAGAGTGTTAGGAAATGTATGGAAGAAAATGGGGGACATTTCGAGAATCTTTTTTAGTTTGTTTAGTACTGTTTCATTAATTTTTATCAATTAAATGTATATCGCAATAATCCATAATATGAATATTTACTGATTAGCCATTATTAGTTATTTTAAGATTATAAATTAAATAGTTTAAAAAGCGAATTTATTTGATGTTAAACTGACAGCTCTAGTATACTTTGATAGCTATTTACCTGGTAGCTGGTGGTAATGAAATGAGAAAAGTAAATTTACCACTTAATTTTTAAGGGTGATTTACGTCTAAACCGTTGGGTTTAGCGATGTAAATAAAGAGCACCTTTTTTAAAGGTCTGGCATCAGTCTTTCAGAAATTATGCCAAAAACTACTGTAGCTGTCAACACTAAAAAATTATGACAAAAAAACAATTTTCAATGTAGGTAAAGTGCCCTCTAGCGGCAAACAATCAATGTGAATTGTTACTAAAATGATGAAGCGCAGAAGACTTAGCCTATCTTTCAAATATTAGTCAAATCGATTTTCCTGTAAGCGAGTAATTCAAAAAACAAAAAATAAAAACTTGAAATTGGACGGTTTGTAACTCGAAAACGAATGACATTTTGAAAAAAAATTATATGAAGCTCTACCCTTATTTTGTCAAGTAGAATCACCCCCTTAAGTTTCGTGATCGATTTTTGAATCACCCTGTATAAAAGGAAGAATCGGTTTTATTTTCCTGTACTCAAAGCTCTTGGGAAGGAGAGGGGCGATCGCAAGAAAAACAAGTTGTCAACGGAAGGGAGTACCAACAGCATACACATTTCTAATATAAAAAGCAGAATCGGTTTTATTTTCCTGTACTCAAGCTCTTGGGAAGGAGAGGGGCGATCGCAAGAAAAACAAGTTGTCAACGGAAGGGAGTACCAACAGCATATACATTTCTAATATAAAAGGCAGAATCGGTTTTATTTTCCTGTACTCAAAGCTCTTGGGAAGGAGAGGGGCGATCGCAAGAAAAACAAGTTGTCAACGGAAGGGAGTGCCAACAGCATACACATTTCTAATATAAAAGGCAGAATCGGTTTTATTTTCCTGTACTCAAAGCTCTTGGGAAGGAGAGGGGCGATCGCAAGAAAAACAAGTTGTCAACGGAAGGAAGTGCCAACAGCATACACATTTCTAATATAAAAGGCAGAATCGGTTCTATTTTCCTGAACTCAAAGCTCTTGGGAAGGAGAGGGGCGATCGCAAGAAAAACAAGTTGTCAACGGAAAGAAGTGCCAACAGCATACACATTTCTAATATAAAAGGCAGAATCGGTTTTATTTTCCTGTACTCAAAACTCTTGGGAAAGAGAGGGGCGATCGCAAGAAAAACAAGTTGTCAACGGAGGGGAGTGCCAACAACATACACATTTGTAATATAAAAGGCAGAATCGGTTTTATTTTCCTGTACTCAAAGCTCTTGGGAAGGAGAGGGGCGATCGCAAGAAAAACAAGTTGTCAACGGAAGGGAGTGCCAACAGCATACACATTTCTAATATAAAAGGCAGAATTGGTTTTATTTTCTTGTACTCAAAGCTCTTGGGAAGGAGAGGAGCGATCGCAAGAAAAACAAGTTGTCAACGGAAGGGAGTACCAACAGCATACACATTTCTAATATAAAAGGCAGAATCGGTTTTATTTTCCTATACTCAAAGCTCTTGGGAAGGAGAGGGGCGATCGCAAGAAAAACAAGTTGTCAACGGAAGGGAGTGCCAACAGCATACACATTTGTAATATAAAAGGCAGAATCGGTTTTATTTTCCTTTACTCAAAGCTCTTGGGAAGGAGAGGGGCGATCGCAAGAAAAACAAGTTGTCAACGGAAGGGAGTGCCAACAGCATACACATTTCTAATATAAAAGGCAGAATTGGTTTTATTTTCCTGTACTCAAAGCTCTTGGGAAGGAGAGGGGCGATCGCAAGAAAAACAAGTTGTCAACGGAAGGGAGTGCCAACAGCATACACATTTCTAATATAAAAGGCAGAATTGGTTTTATTTTCCTGTACTCAAAGCTCTTGGGAAAGAAAGGGGCGATCGCAGGAAAAACAAGTTGTCAACGGAAAGGAGTGCCAACAGCATACACATTTCTAATATAATAGGCAGAATCGGTTTTATTTTCCTGTACTCAAAGCTCTTGGGAAGGAGAGGGGCGATCGCAAGAAAAACAAGTTGTCAACGGAAGGGAATGCCAACAGCATACACATTTCTAATATAAAAGGCAGAATTGGTTTTATTTTCCTGTACTCAAAGCTCTTGGGAAGGAGAGGGGCGATCGCAAGAAAAACAAGTTGTCAACGGAAGGGAGTGCCAACAGCATACACATTTCTAATATAAAAGGCAGAATCGGTTTTATTTTCCTGTACTCAAAGCTCTTGGGAAAGAGAGGGGCGATCGCAAGAAAAACAAGTTGTCAACGGAAGGGAGTGCCAACAGCATACACATTTGTAATATAAAAGGCAGAATCGGTTTTATTTTCCTGTACTCAAAGCTCTTGGGAAGGAGAGGGGCGATCGCCAGAAAAACAAGTTGTCAACGGAAGGGAGTGCCAACAGCATACATATTTCTAATATAAAAGGCAGAATTGGTTTTATTTTCCTGTACTCAAATCTCTTGGGAAGGAGAGGGGCGATCGCAAGAAAAACAAGTTGTCAACGGAAGGGAGTGCCAACAGCATACACATTTCTAATATAAAAGGCAGAATTGGTTTTATTTTCCTATACTCAAAGCTCTTGGGAAGGAGAGGGGCGATCGCAAGAAAAACAAGTTGTCAACGGAAGGGAGTGCCAACAGCATACACATTTGTAATATAAAAGGCAGAATCGGTTTTATTTTCCTGTACTCAAAGCTCTTGGGAAGGAGAAGGGCGATCGCAAGAAAAACAAGTTGTCAGCGGAAGGGAGTGCCAACAGCATACACATTTCTAATATAAAAGGCAGAATTGGTTTTATTTTCCTGTACTCAAGCTCTTGGGAAGCAGAGGGGCGATCGCAAGAAAAACAAGTTGTCAACGGAAGGGAGTACCAACAGCATACACATTTCTAATATAAAAGGAAGAATCGGTTTAATTTTCCTGTACTCAAAGCTCTTGGGAAGGAGAGGGGCGATCGCAAGAAAAACAAGTTGTCAACGGAAGGGAGTACCAACAGCATACACATTTCTAATATAAAAGGCAGAATCGGTTTTATTTTCCTGTACTCAAGCTCTTGGGAAGCAGAGGGGCGATTGCAAGAAAAACAAGTTGTCAACGGAAGGGAGTGCCAACAGCATACACATTTCTAATATAAAAGGAAGAATCGGTTTTATTTTCCTGTACTCAAAGCTCTTGGGAAGGAGAGGGGCGATCGCAAGAAAAACAAGTTGTCAACGGAAGGGAGTGCCAACAGCATACACATTTCTAATATAAAAGGCAGAATCGGTTTTATTTTCCTATACTCAAAGCTCTTGGGAAGAAGAGGGACCATCGCAAGAAAAACAAGTTGTCAACGGAAGGAAGTGCCAACAGCATACACATTTCTAATATAAAAGGCAGAATCGGTTCTATTTTCCTGAACTCAAAGCTCTTGGGAAGGAGAGGGGCGATCGCAAGAAAAACAAGTTGTCAACGGAAAGGAGTGCCAACAGCATACACATTTCTAATATAAAAGGCAGAATCGGTTTTATTTTCCTGTACTCAAAACTCTTGGGAAAGAGAGGGGCGATCGCAAGAAAAACAAGTTGTCAACGGAAGGGAGTGCCAACAGCATACACATTTGTAATATAAAAGGCAGAATCGGTTTTAATTTCCTGTACTCAAAGCTCTTGGGAAGGAGAGGGGCGATCGCAAGAAAAACAAGTTGTCAACGGAAGGGAGTGCCAACAGCATACACATTTCTAATATAAAAGGCAGAATTGGTTTTATTTTCTTGTACTCAAAGCTCTTGGGAAGGAGAGGAGCGATCGCAAGAAAAACAAGTTGTCAACGGAAGGGAGTACCAACAGCATACACATTTCTAATATAAAAGGCAGAATCGGTTTTATTTTACTATACTCAAAGCTCTTGGGAAGGAGAGGGGCGATCGCAAGAAAAACAAGTTGTCAACGGAAGGGAGTGCCAACAGCATACACATTTCTAATATAAAAGGCAGAATTGGTTTTATTTTCCTGTACTCAAAGCTCTTGGGAAGGAGAGGGGCGATCGCAAGAAAAACAAGTTGTCAACGGAAGGGAGTGCCAACAGCATACACATTTCTAATATAAAAGGCAGAATTGGTTTTATTTTCCTGTACTCAAAGCTCTTGGGAAAGAAAGGGGCGATCGCAGGAAAAACAAGTTGTCAACGGAAAGGAGTGCCAACAGCATACACATTTCTAATATAATAGGCAGAATCGGTTTTATTTTCCTGTACTCAAAGCTCTTGGGAAGGAGAGCGGCGATCGCAAGAAAAACAAGTTGTCAACGGAAGGGAATGCCAACAGCATACACATTTCTAATATAAAAGGCAGAATTGGTTTTATTTTCCTGTACTCAAAGCTCTTGGGAAGGAGAGGGGCGATCGCAAGAAAAACAAGTTGTCAACGGAAGGGAGTGCCAACAGCATACACATTTCTAATATAAAAGGCAGAATCGGTTTTATTTTCCTGTACTCAAAGCTCTTGGGAAAGAGAGGGGCGATCGCAAGAAAAACAAGTTGTCAACGGAAGGGAGTGCCAACAGCATACACATTTGTAATATAAAAGGCAGAATCGGTTTTATTTTCCTGTACTCAAAGCTCTTGGGAAGGAGAGGGGCGATCGCCAGAAAAACAAGTTGTCAACGGAAGGGAGTGCCAACAGCATACATATTTCTAATATAAAAGGAAGAATCGGTTTTATTTTCCTGTACTCAAAGCTCTTGGGAAGGAGAGGGGCGATCGCAAGAAAAACAAGTTGTCAACGGAAGGGAGTGCCAACAGCATACACATTTCTAATATAAAAGGCAGAATCGGTTTTATTTTCCTATACTCAAAGCTCTTGGGAAGAAGAGGGACCATCGCAAGAAAAACAAGTTGTCAACGGAAGGAAGTGCCAACAGCATACACATTTCTAATATAAAAGGCAGAATCGGTTCTATTTTCCTGAACTCAAAGCTCTTGGGAAGGAGAGGGGCGATCGCAAGAAAAACAAGTTGTCAACGGAAAGGAGTGCCAACAGCATACACATTTCTAATATAAAAGGCAGAATCGGTTTTATTTTCCTGTACTCAAAACTCTTGGGAAAGAGAGGGGCGATCGCAAGAAAAACAAGTTGTCAACGGAAGGGAGTGCCAACAGCATACACATTTGTAATATAAAAGGCAGAATCGGTTTTAATTTCCTGTACTCAAAGCTCTTGGGAAGGAGAGGGGCGATCGCAAGAAAAACAAGTTGTCAACGGAAGGGAGTGCCAACAGCATACACATTTCTAATATAAAAGGCAGAATTGGTTTTATTTTCTTGTACTCAAAGCTCTTGGGAAGGAGAGGAGCGATCGCAAGAAAAACAAGTTGTCAACGGAAGGGAGTACCAACAGCATACACATTTCTAATATAAAAGGCAGAATCGGTTTTATTTTACTATACTCAAAGCTCTTGGGAAGGAGAGGGGCGATCGCAAGAAAAACAAGTTGTCAACGGAAGGGAGTGCCAACAGCATACACATTTGTAATATAAAAGGCAGAATCGGTTTTATTTTCCTTTACTCAAAGCTCTTGGGAAGGAGAGGGGCGATCGCAAGAAAAACAAGTTGTCAACGGAAGGGAGTGCCAACAGCATACACATTTCTAATATAAAAGGCAGAATTGGTTTTATTTTCCTGTACTCAAAGCTCTTGGGAAGGAGAGGGGCGATCGCAAGAAAAACAAGTTGTCAACGGAAGGGAGTGCCAACAGCATACACATTTCTAATATAAAATGCAGAATTGGTTTTATTTTCCTGTACTCAAAGCTCTTGGGAAAGAAAGGGGCGATCGCAGGAAAAACAAGTTGTCAACGGAAAGGAGTGCCAACAGCATACACATTTCTAATATAATAGGCAGAATCGGTTTTATTTTCCTGTACTCAAAGCTCTTGGGAAGGAGAGGGGCGATCGCAAGAAAAACAAGTTGTCAACGGAAGGGAATGCCAACAGCATACACATTTCTAATATAAAAGGCAGAATTGGTTTTATTTTCCTGTACTCAAAGCTCTTGGGAAGGAGAGGGGCGATCGCAAGAAAAACAAGTTGTCAACGGAAGGGAGTGCCAACAGCATACACATTTCTAATATAAAAGGCAGAATCGGTTTTATTTTCCTGTACTCAAAGCTCTTGGGAAAGAGAGGGGCGATCGCAAGAAAAACAAGTTGTCAACGGAAGGGAGTGCCAACAGCATACACATTTGTAATATAAAAGGCAGAATCGGTTTTATTTTCCTGTACTCAAAGCTCTTGGGAAGGAGAGGGGCGATCGCCAGAAAAACAAGTTGTCAACGGAAGGGAGTGCCAACAGCATACATATTTCTAATATAAAAGGCAGAATTGGTTTTATTTTCCTGTACTCAAATCTCTTGGGAAGGAGAGGGGCGATCGCAAGAAAAACAAGTTGTCAACGGAAGGGAGTGCCAACAGCATACACATTTCTAATATATAAGGCAGAATTGGTTTTATTTTCTTGTACTCAAAGCTCTTGGGAAGGAGAGGAGCGATCGCAAGAAAAACAAGTTGTCAACGGAAGGGAGTACCAACAGCATACACATTTCTAATATAAAAGGCAGAATCGGTTTTATTTTACTATACTCAAAGCTCTTGGGAAGGAGAGGGGCGATCGCAAGAAAAACAAGTTGTCAACGGAAGGGAGTGCCAACAGCATACACATTTCTAATATAAAAGGCAGAATTGGTTTTATTTTCCTGTACTCAAAGCTCTTGGGAAGGAGAGGGGCGATCGCAAGAAAAACAAGTTGTCAACGGAAGGGAGTGCCAACAGCATACACATTTCTAATATAAAAGGCAGAATTGGTTTTATTTTCCTGTACTCAAAGCTCTTGGGAAAGAAAGGGGCGATCGCAGGAAAAACAAGTTGTCAACGGAAAGGAGTGCCAACAGCATACACATTTCTAATATAATAGGCAGAATCGGTTTTATTTTCCTGTACTCAAAGCTCTTGGGAAGGAGAGCGGCGATCGCAAGAAAAACAAGTTGTCAACGGAAGGGAATGCCAACAGCATACACATTTCTAATATAAAAGGCAGAATTGGTTTTATTTTCCTGTACTCAAAGCTCTTGGGAAGGAGAGGGGCGATCGCAAGAAAAACAAGTTGTCAACGGAAGGGAGTGCCAACAGCATACACATTTCTAATATAAAAGGCAGAATCGGTTTTATTTTCCTGTACTCAAAGCTCTTGGGAAAGAGAGGGGCGATCGCAAGAAAAACAAGTTGTCAACGGAAGGGAGTGCCAACAGCATACACATTTGTAATATAAAAGGCAGAATCGGTTTTATTTTCCTGTACTCAAAGCTCTTGGGAAGGAGAGGGGCGATCGCCAGAAAAACAAGTTGTCAACGGAAGGGAGTGCCAACAGCATACATATTTCTAATATAAAAGGAAGAATCGGTTTTATTTTCCTGTACTCAAAGCTCTTGGGAAGGAGAGGGGCGATCGCAAGAAAAACAAGTTGTCAACGGAAGGGAGTGCCAACAGCATACACATTTCTAATATAAAAGGCAGAATCGGTTTTATTTTCCTATACTCAAAGCTCTTGGGAAGAAGAGGGACCATCGCAAGAAAAACAAGTTGTCAACGGAAGGAAGTGCCAACAGCATACACATTTCTAATATAAAAGGCAGAATCGGTTCTATTTTCCTGAACTCAAAGCTCTTGGGAAGGAGAGGGGCGATCGCAAGAAAAACAAGTTGTCAACGGAAAGGAGTGCCAACAGCATACACATTTCTAATATAAAAGGCAGAATCGGTTTTATTTTCCTGTACTCAAAACTCTTGGGAAAGAGAGGGGCGATCGCAAGAAAAACAAGTTGTCAACGGAAGGGAGTGCCAACAGCATACACATTTGTAATATAAAAGGCAGAATCGGTTTTAATTTCCTGTACTCAAAGCTCTTGGGAAGGAGAGGGGCGATCGCAAGAAAAACAAGTTGTCAACGGAAGGGAGTGCCAACAGCATACACATTTCTAATATAAAAGGCAGAATTGGTTTTATTTTCTTGTACTCAAAGCTCTTGGGAAGGAGAGGAGCGATCGCAAGAAAAACAAGTTGTCAACGGAAGGGAGTACCAACAGCATACACATTTCTAATATAAAAGGCAGAATCGGTTTTATTTTACTATACTCAAAGCTCTTGGGAAGGAGAGGGGCGATCGCAAGAAAAACAAGTTGTCAACGGAAGGGAGTGCCAACAGCATACACATTTGTAATATAAAAGGCAGAATCGGTTTTATTTTCCTTTACTCAAAGCTCTTGGGAAGGAGAGGGGCGATCGCAAGAAAAACAAGTTGTCAACGGAAGGGAGTGCCAACAGCATACACATTTCTAATATAAAAGGCAGAATTGGTTTTATTTTCCTGTACTCAAAGCTCTTGGGAAGGAGAGGGGCGATCGCAAGAAAAACAAGTTGTCAACGGAAGGGAGTGCCAACAGCATACACATTTCTAATATAAAATGCAGAATTGGTTTTATTTTCCTGTACTCAAAGCTCTTGGGAAAGAAAGGGGCGATCGCAGGAAAAACAAGTTGTCAACGGAAAGGAGTGCCAACAGCATACACATTTCTAATATAATAGGCAGAATCGGTTTTATTTTCCTGTACTCAAAGCTCTTGGGAAGGAGAGGGGCGATCGCAAGAAAAACAAGTTGTCAACGGAAGGGAATGCCAACAGCATACACATTTCTAATATAAAAGGCAGAATTGGTTTTATTTTCCTGTACTCAAAGCTCTTGGGAAGGAGAGGGGCGATCGCAAGAAAAACAAGTTGTCAACGGAAGGGAGTGCCAACAGCATACACATTTCTAATATAAAAGGCAGAATCGGTTTTATTTTCCTGTACTCAAAGCTCTTGGGAAAGAGAGGGGCGATCGCAAGAAAAACAAGTTGTCAACGGAAGGGAGTGCCAACAGCATACACATTTGTAATATAAAAGGCAGAATCGGTTTTATTTTCCTGTACTCAAAGCTCTTGGGAAGGAGAGGGGCGATCGCCAGAAAAACAAGTTGTCAACGGAAGGGAGTGCCAACAGCATACATATTTCTAATATAAAAGGCAGAATTGGTTTTATTTTCCTGTACTCAAATCTCTTGGGAAGGAGAGGGGCGATCGCAAGAAAAACAAGTTGTCAACGGAAGGGAGTGCCAACAGCATACACATTTCTAATATATAAGGCAGAATTGGTTTTATTTTCCTATACTCAAAGCTCTTGGGAAGGAGAGGGGCGATCGCAAGAAAAACAAGTTGTCAACGGAAGGGAGTGCCAACAGCATACACATTTGTAATATAAAAGGCAGAATCGGTTTTATTTTCCTGTACTCAAAGCTCTTGGGAAGGAGAAGGGCGATCGCAAGAAAAACAAGTTGTCAGCGGAAGGGAGTACCAACAGCATACACATTTCTAATATAAAAGGCAGAATGACTTTTATTTTCTTATACTCAAAGCTCTTGGGAAGGAGAGGGGCGATCGCAAGAAAAACAAGTTGTCAACGGAAAAGAGTGCCAACAGCATACACATTTCTAATATAAAAGGCAGAATTGGTTTTATTTTCCTGTACTCAAAGCTCTTGGGAAGGAGAGGGGCGATCGCAAGAAAAACAAGTTGTCAACGGAAGGGAGTGCCAACAGCATACACATTTCTAATATAAAAGGCAGAATTGGTTTTATTTTCCTGTACTCAAAGCTCTTGGGAAGGGGAGGGGCGATCGCAGGAAAAACAAGTTGTCAACGGAAAAGAGTGCCAACAGCATACACATTTCTAATATAAAAGGCGGAATCGGTTTTATTTTCCTGTACTCAAAGCTCTTAGGAAGGAGATGGGCGATCGCATGAAAAACAAGTTGTCAACGGAAGGGAGTGCCAACAGCATACACATTTCTAATATAAAAGGCAGAATCGGTTATATTTTCCTGTACTCGAAGCTCTTGGGAAGGGGAGGGGCGATCGCAAGAAAAACAAGTTATCAACGGGAGGGAGTGCCAGCAGCATACACATTTCTAATATAAAAGGCAGTATCGGTTTTATTTTCCTGTACTCAAAGCTCTTGGGAAGGGGAGGGGCGATCGCAGGAAAAACAAGTTGTCAACGGAAGAGAGTGCCAACAGCATACACATTTGTAATATAAAAGGCAGAATCGGTTTTATTTTCCTGTACTCAAAGATCTTGGGAAGGAGATGGGCGATCGCAAGAAAAACAAGTTGTCAACGGAAGGGAGTGCCAACAGCATACACATTTGTAATATAAAAGGCAGAATCGGTTTTATTTTCCTGTACTCAAAGCTCTTGGGAAGGAGAGGGGCGATCGCAAGAAAAACAAGTTGTCAACGGAAGGGAGTGCCAACAGCATACACATTTCTAATATAAAAGGCAGAATTGGTTTTATTTTCCTGTACTCAAAGCTCTTGGGAAGGAGAGGGGCGATCGCAAGAAAAACAAGTTGTCAACGGAAGGGAGTAACAACAGCATACACATTTCTAATATAAAAGGCAGAATCGGTTTTATTTTCCTGTACTCAAAGCTCTTGGGAAGGAGAGGGGCGATCGCAAGAAAAACAAGTTGTCAACGGAAGGGAGTGCCAACAGCATACACATTTCTAATATAAAAGGCAGAATTGGTTTTATTTTCCTGTACTCAAAGCTCTTGGGAAGGAGAGGGGCGATCGCAAGAAAAACAAGTTGTCAACGGAAGGGAGTGCCAACAGCATACACATTTCTAATATAAAAGGCAGAATTGGTTTTATTTTCCTGTACTCAAAGCTCTTGGGAAAGAAAGGGGCGATCGCAGGAAAAACAAGTTGTCAACGGAAAGGAGTGCCAACAGCATACACATTTCTAATATAAAAGGCAGAATCGGTTTTATTTTCCTGTACTCAAAGCTCTTGGGAAGGAGAGGGGCGATCGCAAGAAAAACAAGTTGTCAACGGAAGGGAGTGCCAACAGCATACACATTTCTAATATAAAAGGCAGAATTGGTTTTATTTTACTGTACTCAAAGCTCTTGGGAAGGAGAGGGGCGATCGCAAGAAAAACAAGTTGTCAACGGAAGGGAGTGCCAACAGCATACACATTTCTAATATAAAAGGCAGAATTGGTTTTATTTTCCTGTACTCAAAACTCTTGGGAAAGAGAGGGGCGATCGCAAGAAAAACAAGTTGTCAACGGAAGGGAGTGCCAACAGCATACACATTTGTAATATAAAAGGCAGAATCGGTTTTATTTTCCTGTACTCAAAGATCTTGGGAAGTAGATGGGCGATCGCAAGAAAAACAAGTTGTCAACGGAAGGGAGTGCCAACAGCATACACATTTGTAATATAAAAGGCAGAATCGGTTTTATTTTCCTGTACTCAAAGCTCTTGGGAAGGAGAGGGGCGATCGCAAGAAAAACAAGTTGTCAACGGAAGGGAGTGCCAACAGCATACACATTTCTAATATAAAAGGCAGAATTGGTTTTATTTTCCTGTACTCAAAGCTCTTGGGAAGGAGAGGGGCGATCGCAAGAAAAACAAGTTGTCAACGGAAGGGAGTGCCAACAGCATACACATTTGTAATATAAAAGGCAGAATCGGTTTTATTTTCCTGTATTCAAAGCTCTTGGGAAGGAGAGGGGCGATCGCAAGAAAAACAAGTTGTCAACGGAAGGGAGTGCCAACAGCATACACATTTCTAATATAAAAGGCAGAATTGGTTTTATTTTCCTGTACTCAAAGCTCTTTTGAAGGAGAGAGGCGATCGCAAGAAAAACAAGTTGTCAACGGAAGGGAGTGCCAACAGCATACACATTTCTAATATAAAAGGCAGAATTGGTTTTATTTTCCTGTACTCAAAGCTCTTGGGAAAGAAAGGGGCGATCGCAGGAAAAACAAGTTGTCAACGGAAAGGAGTGCCAACAGCATACACATTTCTAATATAAAAGGCAGAATCGGTTTTATTTTCCTGTACTCAAAGCTCTTGGGAAGGAGAGGGGCGATCGCAAGAAAAACAAGTTGTCAACGGAAGGGAGTGCCAACAGCATACACATTTCTAATATAAAAGGCAGAATTGGTTTTATTTTCCTGTACTCAAAGCTCTTGGGAAGGAGAGGGACGATCGCAAGAAAAACAAGTTGTCAACGGAAGAGAGTGCCAACAGCATACACATTTCTAATATAAAAGGCAGAATTGGTTTTATTTTCCTGTACTCAAAACTCTTGGGAAAGAGAGGGGCGATCGCAAGAAAAACAAGTTGTCAACGGAAGGGAGTGCCAACAGCATACACATTTGTAATATAAAAGGCAGAATCGGTTTTATTTTAATGTACTCAAAGCTCTTGGGAAGGAGAGGGGCGATCGCAAGAAAAACAAGTTGTCAACGGAAGGGAGTGCCAACAGCATACACATTTCTAATATAAAAGGCTGAATCGGTTTTATTTTCCTGTACTCAAAGCTCTTGGGAAGGAGAGGGGCGATCGCAAGAAAAACAAGTTGTCAACGGAAGGGAGTACCAACAGCATACACATTTCTAATATAAAAGGCAGAATCGGTCTTATTTTCCTATACTCAAAGCTCTTGGGAAGGAGAGGGGCGATCGCAAGAAAAACAAGTTGTCAACGGAAGGGAGTGCCAACAGCATACACATTTCTAATATAAAAGGCAGAATTGGTTTTATTTTCTTGTACTCAAAGCTCTTGGGAAGGAGAGGGGCGATCGCAAGAAAAACAAGTTGTCAACGGAAGGGAGTGCCAACAGCATACACATTTCTAATATAAAAGGCAGAATTGGTTTTATTTTCCTGTACTCAAAGCTCTTGGGAAGGAGAGGGGCGATCGCAAGAAAAACAAGTTGTCAACGGAAGGGAGTGCCAACAGCATACACATTTCTAATATAAAAGGCAGAATTGGTTTTATTTTCCTGTACTCAAAGCTCTTGGGAAGGAGAGGGGCGATCGCAAGAAAAACAAGTTGTCAACGGAAGGGAGTGCCAACAGCATACACATTTCTAATATAAAAGGCAGAATTGGTTTTATTTTCCTGTACTCAAAGCTCTTGGGAAGGAGAGGGGCGATTGCAAGAAAAACAAGTTGTCAACGGAAGGGAGTGCCAACAGCATACACATTTCTAATATAAAAGGCAGAATTGGTTTTATTTTCCTGTACTCAAAACTCTTGGGAAAGAGAGGGGCGATCGCAAGAAAAACAAGTTGTCAACGGAAGGGAGTGCCAACAGCATACACATTTGTAATATAAAAGGCAGAATCGGTTTTATTTTCCTGTACTCAAAACTCTTGGGAAGGAGAGGGGCGATAGCAAGAAAAACAAGTTGTCAACGGAAGGGAGTGCCAACAGCATACACATTTCTAATATAAAAGGCAGAATTGGTTTTATTTCCCTGTACTCAAAGCTCTTGGGAAGGAGAGGGGCGATCGCAAGAAAAACAAGTTGTCAACGGAAGGGAGTGCCAACAGCATACACATTTCTAATATAAAAGGCAGAATTGGTTTTATTTTCCTATACTCAAAGCTCTTGGGAAGGAGAGGGGTGATCGCAAGAAAAACAAGTTGTCAACGGAAGGGAGTGCCAACAGCATACACATTTGTAATATAAAAGGCAGAATCGGTTTTACTTTCCTGTACTCAAAGCTCTTGGGAAGGAGAAGGGCGATCGCAAGAAAAACAAGTTGTCAACGGAAGGGAGTGCCAACAGCATACACATTTGTAATATAAAAGGCAGAATCGGTTTTATTTTCCTGTACTCAAAGCTCTTGGGAAGGAGAGGGGCGATCGCAAGAAAAACAAGTTGTCAACGGAAAAGAGTGCCAACAGCATACACATTTCTAATATAAAAGGCAGAATTGGTTTTATTTTCCTGTACTCAAAGCTTTTGGGAAGGAGAGGGGCGATCGCAAGAAAAACAAGTTGTCAACGGAAGGGAGTGCCAACAGCATACACATTTCTAATATAAAAGGCAGAATTGGTTTTATTTTCCTGTACTCAAAGCTCTTGGGAAAGAGAGGGGCGATCGCAGGAAAAACAAGTTGTCAACGGAAAGGAGTGCTAACTGCATACACATTTCTAATATAAAAGGCAGAATCGGTTTTATTTTCATGTACTCAAAGATCTTGGGAAGGAAATGGGCGATCGCATGAAAAACAAGTTGTCAACGGAAGGGAGTGCCAACAGCATACACATTTCTAATATAAAAGGCAGAATCGGTTTTATTTTCCTGTACTCGAAGCTCTTGGGAAGGAGAGGGGCGATCGCAAGAAAAACAAGTTGTCAACGGAAGGGAGTGCCAACAGCATACACATTTCTAATATAAAAGGCAGAATTGGTTTTATTTTCCTGTACTCAAAGCTCTTGGGAAAGTGAGGGGCGATCGCAGGAAAAACAAGTTGTCAACGGAAAGGAGTGCCAACTGCATACACATTTCTAATATAAAAGGCAGAATCGGTTTTATTTTCATGTACTCAAAGCTCTTGGGAAGGAGAAGGGCGATCGCATGAAAAACAAGTTGTCAACGGAAGGGAGTGCCAACAGCATACACATTTCTAATATAAAAGGCAGAATCGGTTTTATTTTCCTGTACTCGAAGCTCTTGGGAAGGAGAGGGGCGATCGCAAGAAAAACAAGTTGTCAACGGGAGGGAGTGCCAGCAGCATACACATTTCTAATATAAAAGGCAGAATCGGTTTTATTTTCCTGTACTCAAAGCTCTTGGGAAAGAAAGGGGCGATCGCAGGAAAAACAAGTTGTCAACGGAAAGGAGTGCCAACAGCATACACATTTCTAATATAAAAGGCAGAATCGGTTTTATTTTCCTGTACTCAAAGCTCTTGGGAAGGAGAGGGGCGATCGCAAGAAAAACAAGTTGTCAACGGAAGGGAGTGCCAACAGCATACACATTTGTAATATAAAAGGCAGAATCGGTTTTATTTTCCTGTACTCAAAGCTCTTGGGAAGGAGAGGGGCGATCGCAAGAAAAACAAGTTGTCAACGGAAGGGAGTGCCAACAGCATACAGATTTCTAATATAAAAGGCAGAATTGGTTTTATTTTCCTGTACTCAAAACTCTTGGGAAAAAGAGGGGCGATCGCAAGAAAAACAAGTTGTCAACGGCAGGGGGTGCCAACAGCATACACATTTCTAATATAAAGGCAGAATCGGTTTTATTTTCCTGTACTCAAAGCTCTTGGGAAAGGGAGGGGCGATCTCAGGAAAAACAAGTTGTCAACGGAAAGGAGTGCCAACAGCATACACATTTCTAATATAAAAGGCAGAATCGGTTTTATTTTTCTTTACTCAAAGCTCTTGGGAAGGAGAGGGGCGATCGCAAGAAAAACAAGTTGTCAACGGGAGGGAGTGCCAACAGCATTCACATTTTTAATATAAAAAACAGAATCGGTTTTATTTTCCTGTACTCAAAGCTCTTGGGAAGGAGAGGGGCGATCGCAGGAAAAACAAGTTGTCAACGGAAGAGAGTGCCAACAGCATACACATTTGTAATATAAAAGGCAGAATCGGTTTTATTTTCCTGGACTCAAAGCTCTTGGGAAGGAGAGGGGCGATCGCAAGAAAAACAAGTTGTCAACGGGAGGGAGTGCCAGCAGCATACACATTTCTAATATACAAGGCAGAATCGGTTTTATTTTCCTGTACTCAAAGCTCTTGGGAAGGGGAGGGGCGATCGCAGGAAAAACAAGTTGTCAACGGAAGAGAGTGCCAACAGCATACACATTTGTAATATAAAAGGCAGAATCGGTTTTATTTTCCTGTACTCAAAGTTCTTGGGAAGGAGAGGGGCGATCGCAAGAAAAACAAGTTGTCAACGGGAGGGAGTGCCAACAGCATACACATTTCTAATATAAAAGGCAGAATCGGTTTTATTTTCCTGTACTCAAAGCTCTTGGCAAGGAGAGGGGCGATCGCAAGAAAAACAAGTTGTCAACGGAAGGGAGTGCCAACAGCATACACATTTCTAATATAAAAGGCAGAATCGGTTTTATTTTCCTATACTCAAAGCTCTTGGGAAGGAGAGGGGCGATCGCAAGAAAAACAAGTTGTCAACGGAAGAAAGTGCCAACAGCATACACATTTTTAATATAAAAGGCAGAATCGGTTCTATTTTCCTGAACTCAAAGCTCTTGGGAAGGAGAGGGGCGATCGCAAGAAAAACAAGTTGTCAACGGAAAGGAGTGCCAACAGCATACACATTTCTAATATAAAAGGCAGAATCGGTTTTATTTTCCTGTACTCAAGATCTTGGGAAGCAGAGGGGCGATTGCAAGAAAAACAAGTTGTCAACGGAAGGGAGTGCCAACAGCATACACATTTCTAATATAAAAGGAAGAATCGGTTTTATTTTCCTGTACTCAAAGCTCTTGGGAAGGAGAGGGGCGATCGCAAGAAAAATAAGTTGTCAACGGAAGGGAGTGCCAACAGCATACACATTTCTAATATAAAAGGCAGAATCGGTTTTATTTTCCTATACTCAAAGCTCTTGGGAAGAAGAGGGGCCATCGCAAGAAAAACAAGTTGTCAACGGAAGGAAGTGCCAACAGCATACACATTTCTAATATAAAAGGCAGAATCGGTTCTATTTTCCTGAACTCAAAGCTCTTGGGAAGGAGAGGGGCGATCGCAAGAAAAACAAGTTGTCAACGGAAAGGAGTGCCAACAGCATACACATTTCTAATATAAAAGGCAGAATCGGTTTTATTTTCCTGTACTCAAAACTCTTGGGAAAGAGAGGGGCGATCGCAAGAAAAACAAGTTGTCAACGGAAGGGAGTGCCAACAGCATACACATTTGTAATATAAAAGGCAGAATCGGTTTTAATTTCCTGTACTCAAAGCTCTTGGGAAGGAGAGGGGCGATCGCAAGAAAAACAAGTTGTCAACGGAAGGGAGTGCCAACAGCATACACATTTCTAATATAAAAGGCAGAATTGGTTTTATTTTCTTGTACTCAAAGCTCTTGGGAAGGAGAGGAGCGATCGCAAGAAAAACAAGTTGTCAACGGAAGGGAGTACCAACAGCATACACATTTCTAATATAAAAGGCAGAATCGGTTTTATTTTACTATACTCAAAGCTCTTGGGAAGGAGAGGGGCGATCGCAAGAAAAACAAGTTGTCAACGGAAGGGAGTGCCAACAGCATACACATTTGTAATATAAAAGGCAGAATCGGTTTTATTTTCCTTTACTCAAAGCTCTTGGGAAGGAGAGGGGCGATCGCAAGAAAAACAAGTTGTCAACGGAAGGGAGTGCCAACAGCATACACATTTCTAATATAAAAGGCAGAATTGGTTTTATTTTCCTGTACTCAAAGCTCTTGGGAAGGAGAGGGGCGATCGCAAGAAAAACAAGTTGTCAACGAAAGGGAGTGCCAACAGCATACACATTTCTAAAATAAAAGGCAGAATTGGTTTTATTTTCCTGTACTCAAAGCTCTTGGGAAAGAAAGGGGCGATCGCAGGAAAAACAAGTTGTCAACGGAAAGGAGTGCCAACAGCATACACATTTCTAATATAATAGGCAGAATCGGTTTTATTTTCCTGTACTCAAAGCTCTTGGGAAGGAGAGGGGCGATCGCAAGAAAAACAAGTTGTCAACGGAAGGGAATGCCAACAGCATACACATTTCTAATATAAAAGGCAGAATTGGTTTTATTTTCCTGTACTCAAAGCTCTTGGGAAGGAGAGGGGCGATCGCAAGAAAAACAAGTTTTCAACGGAAGGGAGTGCCAACAGCATACACATTTCTAATATAAAAGGCAGAATCGGTTTTATTTTCCTGTACTCAAAGCTCTTGGGAAAGAGAGGGGCGATCGCAAGAAAAACAAGTTGTCAACGGAAGGGAGTGCCAACAGCATACACATTTGTAATATAAAAGGCAGAATCGGTTTTATTTTCCTGTACTCAAAGCTCTTGGGAAGGAGAGGGGCGATCGCCAGAAAAACAAGTTGTCAACGGAAGGGAGTGCCAACAGCATACATATTTCTAATATAAAAGGCAGAATTGGTTTTATTTTCCTGTACTCAAATCTCTTGGGAAGGAGAGGGGCGATCGCAAGAAAAACAAGTTGTCAACGGAAGGGAGTGCCAACAGCATACACATTTCTAATATAAAAGGCAGAATTGGTTTTATTTTCCTATACTCAAATCTCTTGGGAAGGAGAGGGGCGATCGCAAGAAAAACAAGTTGTCAACGGAAGGGAGTGCCAACAGCATACACATTTGTAATATAAAAGGCAGAATCGGTTTTATTTTCCTGTACTCAAAGCTCTTGGGAAGGAGAAGGGCGATCGCAAGAAAAACAAGTTGTCAGCGGAAGGGAGTACCAACAGCATACACATTTCTAATATAAAAGGCAGAATGAGTTTTATTTTCTTATACTCAAAGCTCTTGGGAAGGAGAGGGGCGATCGCAAGAAAAACAAGTTGTCAACGGAAAAGAGTGCCAACAGCATACACATTTCTAATATAAAAGGCAGAATTGGTTTTATTTTCCTGTACTCAAAGCTCTTGGGAAGGAGAGGGGCGATCGCAAGAAAAACAAGTTGTCAACGGAAGGGAGTGCCAACAGCATACACATTTCTAATATAAAAGGCAGAATTGGTTTTATTTTCCTATACTCAAAGCTCTTGGGAAGGAGAGGGGCGATCGCAAGAAAAACAAGTTGTCAACGGAAGGGAGTGCCAACAGCATACACATTTGTAATATAAAAGGCAGAATCGGTTTTATTTTCCTGTACTCAAAGCTCTTGGGAAGGAGAAGGGCGATCGCAAGAAAAACAAGTTGTCAGCGGAAGGGAGTACCAACAGCATACACATTTCTAATATAAAAGGCAGAATGAGTTTTATTTTCTTATACTCAAAGCTCTTGGGAAGGAGAGGGGCGATCGCAAGAAAAACAAGTTGTCAACGGAAAAGAGTGCCAACAGCATACACATTTTTAATATAAAAGCAGAATTGGTTTTATTTTCCTGTACTCAAAGCTCTTGGGAAGGAGAGGGGCGATCGCAAGAAAAACAAGTTGTCAATGGAAGGGAGTGCCAACAGCATACACATTTCTAATATAAAAGGCAGAATTGGTTTTATTTTCCTGTACTCAAAGCTCTTGGGAAGGGGAGGGGCGATCGCAGGAAAAACAAGTTGTCAACGGAAAAGAGTGCCAACAGCATACACATTTCTAATATAAAAGGCGGAATCGGTTTTATTTTCCTGTACTCAAAGCTCTTAGGAAGGAGATGGGCGATCGCATGAAAAACAAGTTGTCAACGGAAGGGAGTGCCAACAGCATACACATTTCTAATATAAAAGGCAGAATCGGTTATATTTTCCTGTACTCGAAGCTCTTGGGAAGGAGAGGGGCGATCGCAAGAAAAACAAGTTATCAACGGGAGGGAGTGCCAGCAGCATACACATTTCTAATATAAAAGGCAGTATCGGTTTTATTTTCCTGTACTCAAAGCTCTTGGGAAGGGGAGGGGCGATCGCAGGAAAAACAAGTTGTCAACGGAAGAGAGTGCCAACAGCATACACATTTGTAATATAAAAGGCAGAATCGGTTTTATTTTCCTGTACTCAAAGCTCTTGGGAAGGAGATGGGCGATCGCAAGAAAAACAAGTTGTCAACGGAAGGGAGTGCCAACAGCATACACATTTGTAATATAAAAGGCAGAATCGGTTTTATTTTCCTGTACTCAAAGCTCTTGGGAAGGAGAGGGGCGATCGCAAGAAAAACAAGTTGTCAACGGAAGGGAGTGCCAACAGCATACACATTTGTAATATAAAAGGCAGAATCGGTTTTATTTTCCTGTACTCAAAGCTCTTGGGAAGGAGAGGGGCGATCGCAAGAAAAACAAGTTGTCAACGGAAGGGAGTGCCAACAGCATACACATTTCTAATATAAAAGGCAGAATTGGTTTTATTTTCCTGTACTCAAAGCTCTTGGGAAGGAGAGGGGCGATCGCAAGAAAAACAAGTTGTCAACGGAAGGGAGTACCAACAGCATACACATTTCTAATATAAAAGGCAGAATCGTTTTTATTTTCCTATAATCAAAGCTCTTGGGAAGGAGAGGGGCGATCGCAAGAAAAACAAGTTGTCAACGGAAGGGAGTGCCAACAGCATACACATTTGTAATATAAAAGGCAGAATCGGTTTTATTTTCCTGTACTCAAAGCTCTTGGGAAAGAGAGGGGCGATCGCAAGAAAAACAAGTTGTCAACGGAAGGGAGTGCCAACAGCATACACATTTCTAATATAAAAATCAGAATTGGTTTTATTTTCCTGTACTCAAAGCTCTTGGGAAGGAGAGGGGCGATCGCAAGAAAAACAAGTTGTCAACGGAAGGGAGTGCCAACAGCATACACATTTCTAATATAAAAGGCAGAATTGGTTTTATTTTCCTGTACTCAAAGCTCTTGGGAAGGAAAGGGGCGATCGCAAGAAAAACAAGTTGTCAACGGAAGGGAGTGCCAACAGCATACACATTTCTAATATAAAAGGCAGAATTGGTTTTATTTTCCTGTACTCAAAACTCTTGGGAAAGAGAGGAGCGATCGCAAGAAAAACAAGTTGTCAACGGAAGGGAGTGCCAACAGCATACACATTTGTAATATAAAAGGCAGAATCGGTTTTATTTTCCTGTACTCAAAGCTCTTGGGAAGGAGAGGGGCGATCGCAAGAAAAACAAGTTGTCAACGGAAGGGAGTGCCAACAGCATACACATTTCTAATATAAAAGGCAGAATTGGTTTTATTTTCCTGTACTCAAAGCTCTTGGGAAGGAGAGGGGCGATCGCAAGAAAAACAAGTTGTCAACGGAAGGGAGTGCCAACAGCATACACATTTCTAATATAAAAGACAGAATCGGTTTTATTTTCCTATACTCAAAGCTCTTGGGAAGGAGAGGGGCGATCGCAAGAAAAACAAGTTGTCAACGGAAGGGAGTGCCAACAGCATACACATTTCTAATATAAAAGGCAGAATTGGTTTTATTTTCCTGTACTCAAAGCTCTTGGGAAAGTGAGGGGCGATCGCAGGAAAAACAAGTTGTCAACGGAAAGGAGTGCCAACTGCATACACATTTCTAATATAAAAGGCAGAATCGGTTTTATTTTCCTGTACTCGAAGCTCTTGGGAAGGAGAGGGGCGATCGCAAGAAAAACAAGTTGTCAACGGGAGGGAGTGCCAGCAGCATACACATTTCTAATATAAAAGGCAGAATCGGTTTTATTTTCCTGTACTCAAAGCTCTTGGGAAAGAAAGGGGCGATCGCAGGAAAAACAAGTTGTCAACGGAAAGGAGTGCCAACAGCATACACATTTCTAATATAAAAGGCAGAATCGGTTTTATTTTCCTGTACTCAAAGCTCTTGGGAAGGAGAGGGGCGATCGCAAGAAAAACAAGTTGTCAACGGAAGGGAGTGCCAACAGCATACACATTTGTAATATAAAAGGCAGAATCGGTTTTATTTTCCTGTACTCAAAGCTCTTGGGAAGGAGAGGGGCGATCGCAAGAAAAACAAGTTGTCAACGGAAGGGAGTGCCAACAGCATACAGATTTCTAATATAAAAGGCAGAATTGGTTTTATTTTCCTGTACTCAAAACTCTTGGGAAAAAGAGGGGCGATCGCAAGAAAAACAAGTTGTCAACGGCAGGGGGTGCCAACAGCATACACATTTCTAATATAAAGGCAGAATCGGTTTTATTTTCCTGTACTCAAAGCTCTTGGGAAAGGGAGGGGCGATCTCAGGAAAAACAAGTTGTCAACGGAAAGGAGTGCCAACAGCATACACATTTCTAATATAAAAGGCAGAATCGGTTTTATTTTTCTTTACTCAAAGCTCTTGGGAAGGAGAGGGGCGATCGCAAGAAAAACAAGTTGTCAACGGGAGGGAGTGCCAACAGCATTCACATTTCTAATATAAAAAACAGAATCGGTTTTATTTTCCTGTACTCAAAGCTCTTGGGAAGGAGAGGGGCGATCGCAGGAAAAACAAGTTGTCAACGGAAGAGAGTGCCAACAGCATACACATTTGTAATATAAAAGGCAGAATCGGTTTTATTTTCCTGGACTCAAAGCTCTTGGGAAGGAGAGGGGCGATCGCAAGAAAAACAAGTTGTCAACGGGAGGGAGTGCCAGCAGCATACACATTTCTAATATACAAGGCAGAATCGGTTTTATTTTCCCGTACTCAAAGCTCTTGGGAAGGGGAGGGGCGATCGCAGGAAAAACAAGTTGTCAACGGAAGAGAGTGCCAACAGCATACACATTTGTAATATAAAAGGCAGAATCGGTTTTATTTTCCTGTACTCAAAGTTCTTGGGAAGGAGAGGGGCGATCGCAAGAAAAACAAGTTGTCAACGGGAGGGAGTGCCAACAGCATACACATTTCTAATATAAAAGGCAGAATCGGTTTTATTTTCCTGTACTCAAAGCTCTTGGCAAGGAGAGGGGCGATCGCAAGAAAAACAAGTTGTCAACGGAAGGGAGTGCCAACAGCATACACATTTCTAATATAAAAGGCAGAATCGGTTTTATTTTCCTATACTCAAAGCTCTTGGGAAGGAGAGGGGCGATCGCAAGAAAAACAAGTTGTCAACGGAAGAAAGTGCCAACAGCATACACATTTTTAATATAAAAGGCAGAATCGGTTCTATTTTCCTGAACTCAAAGCTCTTGGGAAGGAGAGGGGCGATCGCAAGAAAAACAAGTTGTCAACGGAAAGGAGTGCCAACAGCATACACATTTCTAATATAAAAGGCAGAATCGGTTTTATTTTCCTGTACTCAAGATCTTGGGAAGCAGAGGGGCGATTGCAAGAAAAACAAGTTGTCAACGGAAGGGAGTGCCAACAGCATACACATTTCTAATATAAAAGGAAGAATCGGTTTTATTTTCCTGTACTCAAAGCTCTTGGGAAGGAGAGGGGCGATCGCAAGAAAAATAAGTTGTCAACGGAAGGGAGTGCCAACAGCATACACATTTCTAATATAAAAGGCAGAATCGGTTTTATTTTCCTATACTCAAAGCTCTTGGGAAGAAGAGGGGCCATCGCAAGAAAAACAAGTTGTCAACGGAAGGAAGTGCCAACAGCATACACATTTCTAATATAAAAGGCAGAATCGGTTCTATTTTCCTGAACTCAAAGCTCTTGGGAAGGAGAGGGGCGATCGCAAGAAAAACAAGTTGTCAACGGAAAGGAGTGCCAACAGCATACACATTTCTAATATAAAAGGCAGAATCGGTTTTATTTTCCTGTACTCAAAACTCTTGGGAAAGAGAGGGGCGATCGCAAGAAAAACAAGTTGTCAACGGAAGGGAGTGCCAACAGCATACACATTTGTAATATAAAAGGCAGAATCGGTTTTAATTTCCTGTACTCAAAGCTCTTGGGAAGGAGAGGGGCGATCGCAAGAAAAACAAGTTGTCAACGGAAGGGAGTGCCAACAGCATACACATTTCTAATATAAAAGGCAGAATTGGTTTTATTTTCTTGTACTCAAAGCTCTTGGGAAGGAGAGGAGCGATCGCAAGAAAAACAAGTTGTCAACGGAAGGGAGTACCAACAGCATACACATTTCTAATATAAAAGGCAGAATCGGTTTTATTTTACTATACTCAAAGCTCTTGGGAAGGAGAGGGGCGATCGCAAGAAAAACAAGTTGTCAACGGAAGGGAGTGCCAACAGCATACACATTTGTAATATAAAAGGCAGAATCGGTTTTATTTTCCTTTACTCAAAGCTCTTGGGAAGGAGAGGGGCGATCGCAAGAAAAACAAGTTGTCAACGGAAGGGAGTGCCAACAGCATACACATTTCTAATATAAAAGGCAGAATTGGTTTTATTTTCCTGTACTCAAAGCTCTTGGGAAGGAGAGGGGCGATCGCAAGAAAAACAAGTTGTCAACGAAAGGGAGTGCCAACAGCATACACATTTCTAAAATAAAAGGCAGAATTGGTTTTATTTTCCTGTACTCAAAGCTCTTGGGAAAGAAAGGGGCGATCGCAGGAAAAACAAGTTGTCAACGGAAAGGAGTGCCAACAGCATACACATTTCTAATATAATAGGCAGAATCGGTTTTATTTTCCTGTACTCAAAGCTCTTGGGAAGGAGAGGGGCGATCGCAAGAAAAACAAGTTGTCAACGGAAGGGAATGCCAACAGCATACACATTTCTAATATAAAAGGCAGAATTGGTTTTATTTTCCTGTACTCAAAGCTCTTGGGAAGGAGAGGGGCGATCGCAAGAAAAACAAGTTGTCAACGGAAGGGAGTGCCAACAGCATACACATTTCTAATATAAAAGGCAGAATCGGTTTTATTTTCCTGTACTCAAAGCTCTTGGGAAAGAGAGGGGCGATCGCAAGAAAAACAAGTTGTCAACGGAAGGGAGTGCCAACAGCATACACATTTGTAATATAAAAGGCAGAATCGGTTTTATTTTCCTGTACTCAAAGCTCTTGGGAAGGAGAGGGGCGATCGCCAGAAAAACAAGTTGTCAACGGAAGGGAGTGCCAACAGCATACATATTTCTAATATAAAAGGCAGAATTGGTTTTATTTTCCTGTACTCAAATCTCTTGGGAAGGAGAGGGGCGATCGCAAGAAAAACAAGTTGTCAACGGAAGGGAGTGCCAACAGCATACACATTTCTAATATAAAAGGCAGAATTGGTTTTATTTTCCTATACTCAAAGCTCTTGGGAAGGAGAGGGGCGATCGCAAGAAAAACAAGTTGTCAACGGAAGGGAGTGCCAACAGCATACACATTTGTAATATAAAAGGCAGAATCGGTTTTATTTTCCTGTACTCAAAGCTCTTGGGAAGGAGAAGGGCGATCGCAAGAAAAACAAGTTGTCAGCGGAAGGGAGTACCAACAGCATACACATTTCTAATATAAAAGGCAGAATGAGTTTTATTTTCTTATACTCAAAGCTCTTGGGAAGGAGAGGGGCGATCGCAAGAAAAACAAGTTGTCAACGGAAAAGAGTGCCAACAGCATACACATTTCTAATATAAAAGGCAGAATTGGTTTTATTTTCCTGTACTCAAAGCTCTTGGGAAGGAGAGGGGCGATCGCAAGAAAAACAAGTTGTCAACGGAAGGGAGTGCCAACAGCATACACATTTCTAATATAAAAGGCAGAATTGGTTTTATTTTCCTATACTCAAAGCTCTTGGGAAGGAGAGGGGCGATCGCAAGAAAAACAAGTTGTCAACGGAAGGGAGTGCCAACAGCATACACATTTGTAATATAAAAGGCAGAATCGGTTTTATTTTCCTGTACTCAAAGCTCTTGGGAAGGAGAAGGGCGATCGCAAGAAAAACAAGTTGTCAGCGGAAGGGAGTACCAACAGCATACACATTTCTAATATAAAAGGCAGAATGAGTTTTATTTTCTTATACTCAAAGCTCTTGGGAAGGAGAGGGGCGATCGCAAGAAAAACAAGTTGTCAACGGAAAAGAGTGCCAACAGCATACACATTTTTAATATAAAAGGCAGAATTGGTTTTATTTTCCTGTACTCAAAGCTCTTGGGAAGGAGAGGGGCGATCGCAAGAAAAACAAGTTGTCAATGGAAGGGAGTGCCAACAGCATACACATTTCTAATATAAAAGGCAGAATTGGTTTTATTTTCCTGTACTCAAAGCTCTTGGGAAGGGGAGGGGCGATCGCAGGAAAAACAAGTTGTCAACGGAAAAGAGTGCCAACAGCATACACATTTCTAATATAAAAGGCGGAATCGGTTTTATTTTCCTGTACTCAAAGCTCTTAGGAAGGAGATGGGCGATCGCATGAAAAACAAGTTGTCAACGGAAGGGAGTGCCAACAGCATACACATTTCTAATATAAAAGGCAGAATCGGTTATATTTTCCTGTACTCGAAGCTCTTGGGAAGGAGAGGGGCGATCGCAAGAAAAACAAGTTATCAACGGGAGGGAGTGCCAGCAGCATACACATTTCTAATATAAAAGGCAGTATCGGTTTTATTTTCCTGTACTCAAAGCTCTTGGGAAGGGGAGGGGCGATCGCAGGAAAAACAAGTTGTCAACGGAAGAGAGTGCCAACAGCATACACATTTGTAATATAAAAGGCAGAATCGGTTTTATTTTCCTGTACTCAAAGCTCTTGGGAAGGAGATGGGCGATCGCAAGAAAAACAAGTTGTCAACGGAAGGGAGTGCCAACAGCATACACATTTGTAATATAAAAGGCAGAATCGGTTTTATTTTCCTGTACTCAAAGCTCTTGGGAAGGAGAGGGGCGATCGCAAGAAAAACAAGTTGTCAACGGAAGGGAGTGCCAACAGCATACACATTTGTAATATAAAAGGCAGAATCGGTTTTATTTTCCTGTACTCAAAGCTCTTGGGAAGGAGAGGGGCGATCGCAAGAAAAACAAGTTGTCAACGGAAGGGAGTGCCAACAGCATACACATTTCTAATATAAAAGGCAGAATTGGTTTTATTTTCCTGTACTCAAAGCTCTTGGGAAGGAGAGGGGCGATCGCAAGAAAAACAAGTTGTCAACGGAAGGGAGTACCAACAGCATACACATTTCTAATATAAAAGGCAGAATCGTTTTTATTTTCCTATAATCAAAGCTCTTGGGAAGGAGAGGGGCGATCGCAAGAAAAACAAGTTGTCAACGGAAGGGAGTGCCAACAGCATACACATTTGTAATATAAAAGGCAGAATCGGTTTTATTTTCCTGTACTCAAAGCTCTTGGGAAAGAGAGGGGCGATCGCAAGAAAAACAAGTTGTCAACGGAAGGGAGTGCCAACAGCATACACATTTCTAATATAAAAATCAGAATTGGTTTTATTTTCCTGTACTCAAAGCTCTTGGGAAGGAGAGGGGCGATCGCAAGAAAAACAAGTTGTCAACGGAAGGGAGTGCCAACAGCATACACATTTCTAATATAAAAGGCAGAATTGGTTTTATTTTCCTGTACTCAAAGCTCTTGGGAAGGAAAGGGGCGATCGCAAGAAAAACAAGTTGTCAACGGAAGGGAGTGCCAACAGCATACACATTTCTAATATAAAAGGCAGAATTGGTTTTATTTTCCTGTACTCAAAACTCTTGGGAAAGAGAGGAGCGATCGCAAGAAAAACAAGTTGTCAACGGAAGGGAGTGCCAACAGCATACACATTTGTAATATAAAAGGCAGAATCGGTTTTATTTTCCTGTACTCAAAGCTCTTGGGAAGGAGAGGGGCGATCGCAAGAAAAACAAGTTGTCAACGGAAGGGAGTGCCAACAGCATACACATTTCTAATATAAAAGGCAGAATTGGTTTTATTTTCCTGTACTCAAAGCTCTTGGGAAGGAGAGGGGCGATCGCAAGAAAAACAAGTTGTCAACGGAAGGGAGTGCCAACAGCATACACATTTCTAATATAAAAGACAGAATCGGTTTTATTTTCCTATACTCAAAGCTCTTGGGAAGGAGAGGGGCGATCGCAAGAAAAACAAGTTGTCAACGGAAGGGAGTGCCAACAGCATACACATTTGTAATATAAAAGGCAGAATCGGTTTTATTTTCCTGTACTCAAAGCTCTTGGGAAGGAGAGGGGCGATCGCAAGAAAAACAAGTTGTCAACGGAAAAGAGTGCCAACAGCATACACATTTCTAATATAAAAGGCTGAATTGGTTTTATTTTCCTGTACTCAAAGCTCTTGGGAAGGAGAGGGGCGATCGCAAGAAAAAAAAGTTGTCAACGGAAGGGAGTACCAACAGCATACACATTTCTAATATAAAAGGCAGAATCGGTTTTATTTTCCTATACTCAAAGCTCTTGGGAAGGAGAGGGGCGATCGCAAGAAAAACAAGTTGTCAACGGAAGGGAGTGCCAACAGCATACACATTTCTAATATAAAAGGCAGAATTGGTTTTATTTTCCTGTACTCAAAGCTCTTGGGAAGGAGAGGGGCGATCGCAAGAAAAACAAGTTGTCAACGGAAGGGAGTGCCAACAGCATACACATTTCTAATATAAAAGGCAGAATTGGTTTTATTTTCCTGTACTCAAAGCTCTTGGGAAAGAAAGGGGCGATCGCAAGAAAAACAAGTTGTCAACGGAAAGGAGTGCCAACAGCATACACATTTCTAATATAAAAGGCAGAATCGGTTTTATTTTCCTGTACTCAAAGCTCTTGGGAAGGAGAGGGGCGATCGCAAGAAAAACAAGTTGTCAACGGAAGGGAATGCCAACAGCATACACATTTCTAATATAAAAGGCAGAATTGGTTTTATTTTCCTGTACTCAAAGCTCTTGGGAAGGAGAGGGGCGATCGCAAGAAAAACAAGTTGTCAACGGAAGGGAGTGCCAACAGCATACACATTTCTAATATAAAAGGCAGAATTGGTTTTATTTTCCTGTACTCAAAGCTCTTGGGAAGGAGAGGGGCGATTGCAAGAAAAACAAGTTGTCAACGGAAGGGAGTGCCAACAGCATACACATTTCTAATATAAAAGGCAGAATTGGTTTTATTTTCCTGTACTCAAAGCTCTTGGGAAAGAAAGGGGCGATCGCAGGAAAAACAAGTTGTCAACGGAAGGGAGTGCCAACAGCATACACATTTCTAATATAAAAGGCAGAATTGGTTTTATTTTCCTGTACTCAAAACTCTTGGGAAAGAGAGGGGCGATCGCAAGAAAAACAAGTTGTCAACGGAAGGGAGTGCCAACAGCATACACATTTGTAATATAAAAGGCAGAATCGGTTTTATTTTCCTGTACTCAAAACTCTTGGGAAGGAGAGGGGCGATAGCAAGAAAAACAAGTTGTCAACGGAAGGGAGTGCCAACAGCATACACATTTCTAATATAAAAGGCAGAATTGGTTTTATTTTCCTATACTCAAAGCTCTTGGGAAGGAGAGGGGCGATCGCAAGAAAAACAAGTTGTCAACGGAAGGGAGTGCCAACAGCATACACATTTCTAATATAAAAGGCAGAATTGGTTTTATTTTCCTGTACTCAAAACTCTTGGGAAAGAGAGAGGCGATCGCAAGAAAAACAAGTTGTCAACGGAAGGGAGTGCCAACAGCATACACATTTGTAATATAAAAGGCAGAATCGGTTTTATTTTCCTGTACTCAAAGCTCTTGGGAAAGAAAGGGGCGATCGCAGGAAAAACAAGTTGTCAACGGAAGGGAGTGCCAACAGCATACACATTTCTAATATAAAAGGCAGAATTGGTTTTATTTTCCTGTACTCAAAGCTCTTGGGAAGGAGAGGGGCGATCGCAAGAAAAACAAGTTGTCAACGGAAGGGAGTGCCAACAGCATACACATTTGTAATATAAAAGGCAGAATCGGTTTTATTTTCCTGTACTCAAAGCTCTTGGGAAGGAGAGGGGCGATCGCAAGAAAAACAAGTTGTCAACGGAAAAGAGTGCCAACAGCATACACATTTCTAATATAAAAGGCAGAATTGGTTTTATTTTCCTGTACTCAAAGCTTTTGGGAAGGAGAGGGGCGATCGCAAGAAAAACAAGTTGTCAACGGAAGGGAGTGCCAACAGCATACACATTTCTAATATAAAAGGCAGAATTGGTTTTATTTTCCTGTACTCAAAGCTCTTGGGAAAGAGAGGGGCGATCGCAGGAAAAACAAGTTGTCAACGGAAAGGAGTGCCAACTGCATACACATTTCTAATATAAAAGGCAGAATCGGTTTTATTTTCATGTACTCAAAGCTCTTGGGAAGGAGATGGGCGATCGCATGAAAAACAAGTTGTCAACGGAAGGGAGTGCCAACAGCATACACATTTCTAATATAAAAGGCAGAATCGGTTTTATTTTCCTGTACTCGAAGCTCTTGGGAAGGAGAGGGGCGATCGCAAGAAAAACAAGTTGTCAACGGAAGGGAGTGCCAACAGCATACACATTTCTAATATAAAAGGCAGAATTGGTTTTATTTTCCTGTACTCAAAGCTCTTGGGAAAGAGAGGGGCGATCGCAGGAAAAACAAGTTGTCAACGGAAAGGAGTGCCAACTGCATACACATTTCTAATATAAAAGGCAGAATCGGTTTTATTTTCATGTACTCAAAGCTCTTGGGAAGGAGAAGGGCGATCGCATGAAAAACAAGTTGTCAACGGAAGGGAGTGCCAACAGCATACACATTTCTAATATAAAAGGCAGAATCGGTTTTATTTTCCTGTACTCGAAGCTCTTGGGAAGGAGAGGGGCGATCGCAAGAAAAACAAGTTGTCAACGGGAGGGAGTGCCAGCAGCATACACATTTCTAATATAAAAGGCAGAATCGGTTTTATTTTTCTGTACTCAAAGCTCTTGGGAAGGAGAGGGGCGATCGCAAGAAAAACAAGTTGTCAACGGAAGGGAGTGCCAACAGCATACACATTTCTAATATAAAAGGCAGAATTGGTTTTATTTTCCTGTACTCAAAGCTCTTGGGAAAAAGAGGGGCGATCGCAAGAAAAACAAGTTGTCAACGGCAGGGTGTGCCAACAGCATACACATTTCTAATATAAAGGCAGAATCGGTTTTATTTTCCTGTACTCAAAGCTCTTGGGAAAGGGAGGGGCGATCTCAGGAAAAACAAGTTTTCAACGGAAAGGAGTGCCAACAGCATACACATTTCTAATATAAAAGGCAGAATCGGTTTTATTTTTCTTTACTCAAAGCTCTTGGGAAGGAGAGGGGCGATCGCAAGAAAAACAAGTTGTCAACGGGAGGGAGTGCCAACAGCATACACATTTCTAATATAAAAAACAGAATCGGTTTTATTTTCCTGTACTCAAAGCTCTTGGGAAGGAGAGGGGCGATCGCAGGAAAAACAAGTTGTCAACGGAAGAGAGTGCCAACAGCATACACATTTGTAATATAAAAGGCAGAATCGGTTTTATTTTCCTGGACTCAAAGCTCTTGGGAAGGAGAGGGGCGATCGCAAGAAAAACAAGTTGTCAACGGGAGGGAGTGCCAGCAGCATACACATTTCTAATATACAAGGCAGAATCGGTTTTATTTTCCCGTACTCGAAGCTCTTGGGAAGGGGAGGGGCGATCGCAGGAAAAACAAGTTGTCAACGGAAGAGAGTGCCAACAGCATACACATTTGTAATATAAAAGGCAGAATCGGTTTTATTTTCCTGTACTCAAAGTTCTTGGGAAGGAGAGGGGCGATCGCAAGAAAAACAAGTTGTCAACGGGAGGGAGTGCCAACAGCATACACATTTCTAATATAAAAGGCAGAATCGGTTTTATTTTCCTGTACTCAAAGCTCTTGGGAAGGAGAGGGGCGATCGCAAGAAAAACAAGTTGTCAACGGAAGGGAGTGCCAACAGCATACACATTTCTAATATAAAAGGCAGAATCGGTTTTATTTTCCTATACTCAAAGCTCTTGGGAAGGAGAGGGGCGATCGCAAGAAAAACAAGTTGTCAACGGAAGAAAGTGCCAACAGCATACACATTTTTAATATAAAAGGCAGAATCGGTTCTATTTTCCTGAACTCAAAGCTCTTGGGAAGGAGAGGGGCGATCGCAAGAAAAACAAGTTGTCAACGGAAAGGAGTGCCAACAGCATACACATTTCTAATATAAAAGGCAGAATTGGTTTTATTTTCCTGTATTCAAAGCTCTTGGGAAAGAGAGGGGCGATAGCAAGAAAAACAAGTTGTCAACGGAAGGGAGTGTCAACAGCATACACATTTCTAATATAAAAGGCAGAATCGGTTTTATTTTCCTGTACTCAAAACTCTTGGGAAGGAGAGGGGCGATCGCAAGAAAAACAAGTTGTCAACGGAAGGGAGTGCCAACAGCATACACATTTGTAATATAAAAAGCAGAATCGGTTTTATTTTCCTGTACTCAAAGCTCTTGGGAAGGAGAGGGGCGATCGCAAGAAAAACAAGTTGTCAACGGAAGGGAGTGCCAACAGCATACATATTTCTAATTTAAAAGGCAGAATCGGCTTTATTTTTCTGTACTCAAAGCTCTTGGGAAGGAGAGGGGCGATCGCAAAAAAAACAAGTTGTCAACGGAAGGGAGTGTAAAATAGCATACACATTTCTAATATAAAAGGCAGAATCGGTTTAATTTTCTTCTACTCAAAGCTCTTGGGAAGGAGAGGGGCGATCGCAAGAAAAACAAGTTGTCAACGGAAGGGAGTGCCAACAGCATACACATTTCTAATATAAAAGGCAGAATCGGTTTTATTTTCCTGTACTCGAAGCTCTTGGGAAGGAGAGGGGCGATCGCAAGAAAAACAAGTTGTCAACGGAAGGGAGTGCCAACAGCATACACATTTCTAATATAAAAGGCAGAATTGGTTTTATTTTCCTGTACTCAAAGCTCTTGGGAAAGAGAGGGGCGATCGCAGGAAAAACAAGTTATCAACGGAAAGGAGTGCCAACTGCATACACATTTCTAATATAAAAGGCAGAATCGGTTTTATTTTCATGTACTCAAAGCTCTTGGGAAGGAGAAGGGCGATCGCATGAAAAACAAGTTGTCAACGGAAGGGAGTGCCAACAGCATACACATTTCTAATATAAAAGGCAGAATCGGTTTTATTTTCCTGTACTCGAAGCTCTTGGGAAGGAGAGGGGCGATCGCAAGAAAAACAAGTTGTCAACGGGAGGGAGTGCCAGCAGCATACACATTTCTAATATAAAAGGCAGAATCGGTTTTATTTTCCTGTACTCAAAGCTCTTGGGAAGGGGAGGGGCGATCGCAGGAAAAACAAGTTGTCAACGGAAGAGAGTGCCAACAGCATACACATTTGTAATATAAAAGGCAGAATCGGTTTTATTTTCCTGTACTCAAAGCTCTTGGGAAGGAGATGGGCGATAGCAAGAAAAACAAGTTGTCAACGGGAGGGGGTGCCAACAGCATACACATTTCTAATATAAAAGGCAGAATCGGTTTTATTTTCCTGTACTCAAAGCTCTTGGGAAGGAGAGGGGCGATCGCAAGAAAAACAAGTTGTCAACGGAAGGGAGTGCCAACAGCATACACATTTGTAATATAAAAGGCAGAATCGGTTTTATTTTCCTGTACTCAAAGCTCTTGGGAAGGAGAGGGGCGATCGCAAGAAAAACAAGTTGTCAACGGCAGGGTGTGCCAACAGCATACACATTTCTAATATAAAGGCAGAATCGGTTTTATTTTCCTGTACTCAAAGCTCTTGGGAAAGGGAGGGGCGATCTCAGGAAAAACAAGTTTTCAACGGAAAGGAGTGCCAACAGCATACACATTTCTAATATAAAAGGCAGAATCGGTTTTATTTTTCTTTACTCAAAGCTCTTGGGAAGGAGAGGGGCGATCGCAAGAAAAACAAGTTGTCAACGGGAGGGAGTGCCAACAGCATACACATTTCTAATATAAAAAACAGAATCGGTTTTATTTTCCTGTACTCAAAGCTCTTGGGAAGGAGAGGGGCGATCGCAGGAAAAACAAGTTGTCAACGGAAGAGAGTGCCAACAGCATACACATTTGTAATATAAAAGGCAGAATCGGTTTTATTTTCCTGGACTCAAAGCTCTTGGGAAGGAGAGGGGCGATCGCAAGAAAAACAAGTTGTCAACGGGAGGGAGTGCCAGCAGCATACACATTTCTAATATACAAGGCAGAATCGGTTTTATTTTCCCGTACTCAAAGCTCTTGGGAAGGGGAGGGGCGATCGCAGGAAAAACAAGTTGTCAACGGAAGAGAGTGCCAACAGCATACACATTTGTAATATAAAAGGCAGAATCGGTTTTATTTTCCTGTACTCAAAGTTCTTGGGAAGGAGAGGGGCGATCGCAAGAAAAACAAGTTGTCAACGGGAGGGAGTGCCAACAGCATACACATTTCTAATATAAAAGGCAGAATCGGTTTTATTTTCCTGTACTCAAAGCTCTTGGGAAGGAGAGGGGCGATCGCAAGAAAAACAAGTTGTCAACGGAAGGGAGTGCCAACAGCATACACATTTCTAATATAAAAGGCAGAATCGGTTTTATTTTCCTATACTCAAAGCTCTTGGGAAGGAGAGGGGCGATCGCAAGAAAAACAAGTTGTCAACGGAAGAAAGTGCCAACAGCAAACACATTTTTAATATAAAAGGCAGAATCGGTTCTATTTTCCTGAACTCAAAGCTCTTGGGAAGGAGAGGGGCGATCGCAAGAAAAACAAGTTGTCAACGGAAAGGAGTGCCAACAGCATACACATTTCTAATATAAAAGGCAGAATTGGTTTTATTTTCCTGTATTCAAAGCTCTTGGGAAAGAGAGGGGCGATAGCAAGAAAAACAAGTTTTCAACGGAAGGGAGTGTCAACAGCATACACATTTCTAATATAAAAGGCAGAATCGGTTTTATTTTCCTGTACTCAAAACTCTTGGGAAGGAGAGGGGCGATCGCAAGAAAAACAAGTTGTCAACGGAAGGGAGTGCCAACAGCATACACATTTGTAATATAAAAGGCAGAATCGGTTTTATTTTCCTGT
Organism: Diaprepes abbreviatus; assembly: GCA_034092305.1. Classification (NCBI taxonomy): domain Eukaryota; kingdom Metazoa; phylum Arthropoda; class Insecta; order Coleoptera; family Curculionidae; genus Diaprepes; species Diaprepes abbreviatus. The sequence continues at coordinate 1,900,653 of JASJET010000310.1, forward strand.
ACTCAAAGCTCTTGGGAAGGAGAGGGGCGATCGCAAGAAAAACAAGTTGTCAACGGAAGGGAGTGCCAACAGCATACATATTTCTAATTTAAAAGGCAGAATCGGCTTTATTTTTCTGTACTCAAAGCTCTTGGGAAGGAGAGGGGCGATCGCAAAAAAAACAAGTTGTCAACGGAAGGGAGTGTAAAATAGCATACACATTTCTAATATAAAAGGCAGAATCGGTTTAATTTTCTTCTACTCAAAGCTCTTGGGAAGGAGAGGGGCGATCGCAAGAAAAACAAGTTTTCAACGGGAGGGAGTGCCAACAGCATACACATTTCTAATATAAAAGGCAGAATCGGTTTTATTTTCCTGTACTCAAAGCTCTTGGGAAGGAGAGGGGCGATCGCAAGAAAAACAAGTTGTCAACGGAAGGGAGTGCCAACAGCATACACATTTTTATATAAAAGGCAGAATCGGTTTTATTTTCCTATACTCAAAGCTCTTGGGAAGGAGAGGGGCGATCGCAAGAAAAACAAGTTGTCTACGGGAGGGAGTGCCAACAGCATATACATTTCTAATATAAAAGGCAGAATCGGTTTAATTTTCCTGTACTCAAAGCTCTTGGAAAAAGAGGGGCGATCACAAGAAAAACAAGTTTTCTACGGGAGGGAGTGCCAACAGCATACACATTTCTAATATAAAAGGCAGAATCGGTTTTATTTTCCTGTACTCAAAGCTCTTGGGAAGGAGATGGGCGATCGCAAGAAAAACAAGTTGTCAACGGGAGGGGTGCCAACAGCATACACATTTCTAATATAAAAGGCAGAATCGGTTTTATTTTCCTGTACTCAAAGCTCTTGGGAAGGAGAGGGGCGATCGCAAGAAAAACAAGTTGTCAACGGGAGGGAGTGCCAACAGCATACACATTTCTAATATAAAAGGCAGAATCGGTTTTATTTTCCTGTATTCAAAGCTCTTGGGAATGAGAGGGGCGATCGCAAGAAAAACAAGTTGTCAACGGAAGGGAGTGCCAACAGCATACACATTTCTAATATAAAAGGCAGAATTGGTTTTATTTTCCTGTACTCAAAGCTCTTGGGAAGGAGAGGGGCGATCGCAAGAAAAACAAGTTGTCAACGGAAGGGAGTGCCAACAGCATACACATTTCTAATATAAAAGGCAGAATTGGTTTTATTTTCCTATACTCAAAGCTCTTGGGAAGGAGAGGGGCGATCGCAAGAAAAACAAGTTGTCAACGGAAGGGAGTGCCAACAGCATACACATTTCTAATATAAAAGGCAGAATTGGTTTTATTTTCCTGTAATCAAAGCTCTTGGGAAAGAGAGGGGCGATCGCAGGAAAAACAAGTTGTCAACGGAAAGGAGTGCCAACTGCATACACATTTCTAATATAAAAGGCAGAATCGGTTTTATTTTCATGTACTCAAAGCTCTTGGGAAGGAGATGGGCGATCGCATGAAAAACAAGTTGTCAACGGAAGGGAGTGCCAACAGCATACACATTTCTAATATAAAAGGCAGAATCGGTTTTATTTTCCTGTACTCGAAGCTCTTGGGAAGGAGAGGGGCGATCGCAAGAAAAACAAGTTGTCAACGGAAGGGAGTGCCAACAGCATACACATTTCTAATATAAAAGGCAGAATTGGTTTTATTTTCCTGTACTCAAAGCTCTTGGGAAAGAGAGGGGCGATCGCAGGAAAAACAAGTTGTCAACGGAAAGGAGTGCCAACTGCATACACATTTCTAATATAAAAGGCAGAATCGGTTTTATTTTCATATACTCAAAGCTCTTGGGAAGGAGAAGGGCGATCGCATGAAAAACAAGTTGTCAACGGAAGGGAGTGCCAACAGCATACACATTTCTAATATAAAAGGCAGAATCGGTTTTATTTTCCTGTACTCGAAGCTCTTGGGAAGGAGAGGGGCGATCGCAAGAAAAACAAGTTGTCAACGGGAGGGAGTGCCAGCAGCATACACATTTCTAATATAAAAGGCAGAATTGGTTTTATTTTCCTGTACTCAAAGCTCTTGGGAAAAAGAGGGGCGATCGCAAGAAAAACAAGTTGTCAACGGCAGGGTGTGCCAACAGCATACACATTTCTAATATAAAGGCAGAATCGGTTTTATTTTCCTGTACTCAAAGCTCTTGGGAAAGGGAGGGGCGATCTCAGGAAAAACAAGTTTTCAACGGAAAGGAGTGCCAACAGCATACACATTTCTAATATAAAAGGCAGAATCGGTTTTATTTTTCTTTACTCAAAGCTCTTGGGAAGGAGAGGGGCGATCGCAAGAAAATCAAGTTGTCAACGGGAGGGAGTGCCAACAGCATACACATTTCTAATATAAAAAACAGAATCGGTTTTATTTTCCTGTACTCAAAGCTCTTGGGAAGGAGAGGGGCGATCGCAGGAAAAACAAGTTGTCAACGGAAGAGGGTGCCAACAGCATACACATTTGTAATATAAAAGGCAGAATCGGTTTTATTTTCCTGGACCCAAAGCTCTTGGGAAGGAGAGGGGCGATCGCAAGAAAAACAAGTTGTCAACGGGAGGGAGTGCCAGCAGCATTCACATTTCTAATATACAAGGCAGAATCGGTTTTATTTTCCCGTACTCAAAGCTCTTGGGAAGGGGAGGGGCGATCGCAGGAAAAACAAGTTGTCAACGGAAGAGAGTGCCAACAGCATACCCATTTGTAATATAAAAGGCAGAATCGGTTTTATTTTCCTGTACTCAAAGTTCTTGGGAAGGAGAGGGGCGATCGCAAGAAAAACAAGTTGTCAACGGGAGGGAGTGCCAACAGCATACACATTTCTAATATAAAAGGCAGAATCGGTTTTATTTTCCTGTACTCAAAGCTCTTGGGAAGGAGAGGGGCGATCGCAAGAAAAACAAGTTGTCAACGGAAGGGAGTGCCAACAGCATACACATTTCTAATATAAAAGGCAGAATCGGTTTTATTTTCCTATACTCAAAGCTCTTGGGAAGGAGAGGGGCGATCGCAAGAAAAACAAGTTGTCAACGGAAGAAAGTGCCAACAGCATACACATTTTTAATATAAAAGGCAGAATCGGTTCTATTTTCCTGAACTCAAAGCTCTTGGGAAGGAGAGGGGCGATCGCAAGAAAAACAAGTTGTCAACGGAAAGGAGTGCCAACAGCATATACATTTCTAATATAAAAGGCAGAATTGGTTTTATTTTCCTGTATTCAAAGCTCTTGGGAAAGAGAGGGGCGATAGCAAGAAAAACAAGTTGTCAACGGAAGGGAGTGTCAACAGCATACACATTTCTAATATAAAAGGCAGAATCGGTTTTATTTTCCTGTACTCAAAACTCTTGGGAAGGAGAGGGGCGATCGCAAGAAAAACAAGTTGTCAACGGAAGGGAGTGCCAACAGCATACACATTTGTAATATAAAAGGCAGAATCGGTTTTATTTTCCTGTACTCAAAGCTCTTGGGAAGGAGAGGGGCGATCGCAAGAAAAACAAGTTGTCAACGGAAGGGAGTGCCAACAGCATACATATTTCTAATTTAAAAGGCAGAATCGGCTTTATTTTTCTGTACTCAAAGCTCTTGGGAAGGAGAGGGGCGATCGCAAAAAAAACAAGTTGTCAACGGAAGGGAGTGTAAAATAGCATACACATTTCTAATATAAAAGGCAGAATCGGTTTAATTTTCTTCTACTCAAAGCTCTTGGGAAGGAGAGGGGCGATCGCAAGAAAAACAAGTTTTCAACGGGTGGGAGTGCCAACAGCATACACATTTCTAATATAAAAGGCAGAATCGGTTTTATTTTCCTGTACTCAAAGCTATTGGGAAGGAGAGGGGCGATCGCAAGAAAAACAAGTTGTCTACGGGAGGGAGTGCCAACAGCATATACATTTCTAATATAAAAGGCAGAATCGGTTTAATTTTCCTGTACTCAAAGCTCTTGGAAAAAGAGGGGCGATCACAAGAAAAACAAGTTTTCTACGGGAGGGAGTGCCAACAGCATACACATTTCTAATATAAAAGGCAGAATCGGTTTTATTTTCCTGTACTCAAAGCTCTTGGGAAGGAGAGGGGCGATCGCAAGAAAAACAAGTTGTCAACGGGAGGGGTGCCAACAGCATACACATTTCTAATATAAAAGGCAGAATCGGTTTTATTTTCCTGTACTCAAAGCTCTTGGGAAGGAGAGGGGCGATCGCAAGAAAAACAAGTTGTCAACGGGAGGGAGTGCCAACAGCATACACATTTCTAATATAAAAGGCAGAATCGGTTTTATTTTCCTGTATTCAAAGCTCTTGGGAATGAGAGGGGCGATCGCAAGAAAAACAAGTTGTCAACGGAAGGGAGTGCCAACAGCATACACATTTCTAATATAAAAGGCAGAATTGGTTTTATTTTCCTGTACTCAAAGCTCTTGGGAAGGAGAGGGGCGATCGCAAGAAAAACAAGTTGTCAACGGAAGGGAGTGCCAACAGCATACACATTTCTAATATAAAAGGCAGAATTGGTTTTATTTTCCTATACTCAAAGCTCTTGGGAAGGAGAGGGGCGATCGCAAGAAAAACAAGTTGTCAACGGAAGGGAGTGCCAACAGCATACACATTTGTAATATAAAAGGCAGAATCGGTTTTATTTTCTTGTATTCAAAGCTCTTGGGAAGGAGAAGGGCGATCGCAAGAAAAATAAGTTGTCAACGGAAGGGAGTACCAACAGCATACACATTTCTAATATAAAAGGCAGAATCGGTTTTATTTTCCTATACTCAAAGCTCTTGGGAAGGAGAGGGGCGATCGCAAGAAAAACAAGTTGTCAACGGAAGGGAGTGCCAACAGCATACACATTTGTAATATAAAAGGCAGAATCGGTTTTATTTTCCTGTACTCAAAGCTCTTGGGAAGGAGAGGGGCGATCGCAAGAAAATCAAGTTGTCAACGGAAAAGAGTGCCAACAGCATACACATTTCTAATATAAAAGGCAGAATTGGTTTTATTTTCCTGTACTCAAAGCTCTTGGGAAGGAGAGGGGCGATCGCAAGAAAAACAAGTTGTCAACGGAAGGGAGTACCAACAGCATACACATTTCTAATATAAAAGGCAGAATCGGTTTTATTTTCCTATACTCAAAGCTCTTGGGAAGGAGAGGGGCGATCGCAAGAAAAACAAGTTGTCAACGGAAGGGTGTGCCAACAGCATACACATTTGTAATATAAAAGGCAGAATCGGTTTTATTTTCCTGTACTCAAAGCTCTTGGGAAGGAGAAGGGCGATCGCAAGAAAAACAAGTTGTCAACGGAAGGGAGTGCCAACAGCATACACATTTCTAATATAAAAGGCAGAATTGGTTTTATTTTCCTGTACTCAAAGCTCTTGGGAATGAGAGGGGCGATCGCAAGAAAAACAAGTTGTCAACGGAAGGGAGTGACAACAGCATACACATTTGTAATATAAAAGGCAGAATCGGTTTTATTTTCCTGTACTCAAAGCTCTTGGGAAGGAGAGGGGCGATCGCAAGAAAAACAAGTTGTCAACGGAAAAGAGTGCCAACAGCATACACATTTCTAATATAAAAGGCAGAATTGGTTTTATTTTCCTGTACTCAAAGCTCTTGGGAAGGAGAGGGGCGATCGCAAGAAAAACAAGTTGTCAACGGAAGGGAGTACCAACAGCATACACATTTCTAATATAAAAGGCAGAATCGGTTTTATTTTCCTATACTCAAAGCTCTTGGGAAGGAGAGGGGCGATCGCAAGAAAAACAAGTTGTCAACGGAAGGGTGTGCCAACAGCATACACATTTGTAATATAAAAGGCAGAATCGGTTTTATTTTCCTGTACTCAAAGCTCTTGGGAAGGAGAAGGGCGATCGCAAGAAAAACAAGTTGTCAACGGAAGGGAGTGCCAACAGCATACACATTTCTAATATAAAAAACAGAATCGGTTTTATTTTCCTGTACTCAAAGCTCTTGGGAAGGAGAGGGGCGATCGCAGGAAAAACAAGTTGTCAACGGAAGAGGGTGCCAACAGCATACACATTTGTAATATAAAAGGCAGAATCGGTTTTATTTTCCTGGACTCAAAGCTCTTGGGAAGGAGAGGGGCGATCGCAAGAAAAACAAGTTGTCAACGGGAGGGAGTGCCAGCAGCATACACATTTCTAATATACAAGGCAGAATCGGTTTTATTTTCCCGTACTCAAAGCTCTTGGGAAGGGGAGGGGCGATCGCAGGAAAAACAAGTTGTCAACGGAAGAGAGTGCCAACAGCATACCCATTTGTAATATAAAAGGCAGAATCGGTTTTATTTTCCTGTACTCAAAGTTCTTGGGAAGGAGAGGGGCGATCGCAAGAAAAACAAGTTGTCAACGGGAGGGAGTGCCAACAGCATACACATTTCTAATATAAAAGGCAGAATCGGTTTTATTTTCCTGTACTCAAAGCTCTTGGGAAGGAGAGGGGCGATCGCAAGAAAAACAAGTTGTCAACGGAAGGGAGTGCCAACAGCATACACATTTCTAATATAAAAGGCAGAATCGGTTTTATTTTCCTATACTCAAAGCTCTTGGGAAGGAGAGGGGCGATCGCAAGAAAAACAAGTTGTCAACGGAAGAAAGTGCCAACAGCATACACATTTTTAATATAAAAGGCAGAATCGGTTCTATTTTCCTGAACTCAAAGCTCTTGGGAAGGAGAGGGGCGATCGCAAGAAAAACAAGTTGTCAACGGAAAGGAGTGCCAACAGCATACACATTTCTAATATAAAAGGCAGAATTGGTTTTATTTTCCTGTATTCAAAGCTCTTGGGAAAGAGAGGGGCGATAGCAAGAAAAACAAGTTGTCAACGGAAGGGAGTGTCAACAGCATACACATTTCTAATATAAAAGGCAGAATCGGTTTTATTTTCCTGTACTCAAAACTCTTGGGAAGGAGAGGGGCGATCGCAAGAAAAACAAGTTGTCAACGGAAGGGAGTGCCAACAGCATACACATTTGTAATATAAAAGGCAGAATCGGTTTTATTTTCCTGTACTCAAAGCTCTTGGGAAGGAGAGGGGCGATCGCAAGAAAAACAAGTTGTCAACGGAAGGGAGTGCCAACAGCATACATATTTCTAATTTAAAAGGCAGAATCGGCTTTATTTTTCTGTACTCAAAGCTCTTGGGAAGGAGAGGGGCGATCGCAAAAAAAACAAGTTGTCAACGGAAGGGAGTGTAAAATAGCATACACATTTCTAATATAAAAGGCAGAATCGGTTTAATTTTCTTCTACTCAAAGCTCTTGGGAAGGAGAGGGGCGATCGCAAGAAAAACAAGTTTTCAACGGGTGGGAGTGCCAACAGCATACACATTTCTAATATAAAAGGCAGAATCGGTTTTATTTTCCTGTACTCAAAGCTATTGGGAAGGAGAGGGGCGATCGCAAGAAAAACAAGTTGTCTACGGGAGGGAGTGCCAACAGCATATACATTTCTAATATAAAAGGCAGAATCGGTTTAATTTTCCTGTACTCAAAGCTCTTGGAAAAAGAGGGGCGATCACAAGAAAAACAAGTTTTCTACGGGAGGGAGTGCCAACAGCATACACATTTCTAATATAAAAGGCAGAATCGGTTTTATTTTCCTGTACTCAAAGCTCTTGGGAAGGAGAGGGGCGATCGCAAGAAAAACAAGTTGTCAACGGGAGGGGTGCCAACAGCATACACATTTCTAATATAAAAGGCAGAATCGGTTTTATTTTCCTGTACTCAAAGCTCTTGGGAAGGAGAGGGGCGATCGCAAGAAAAACAAGTTGTCAACGGGAGGGAGTGCCAACAGCATACACATTTCTAATATAAAAGGCAGAATCGGTTTTATTTTCCTGTATTCAAAGCTCTTGGGAATGAGAGGGGCGATCGCAAGAAAAACAAGTTGTCAACGGAAGGGAGTGCCAACAGCATACACATTTCTAATATAAAAGGCAGAATTGGTTTTATTTTCCTGTACTCAAAGCTCTTGGGAAGGAGAGGGGCGATCGCAAGAAAAACAAGTTGTCAACGGAAGGGAGTGCCAACAGCATACACATTTCTAATATAAAAGGCAGAATTGGTTTTATTTTCCTATACTCAAAGCTCTTGGGAAGGAGAGGGGCGATCGCAAGAAAAACAAGTTGTCAACGGAAGGGAGTGCCAACAGCATACACATTTGTAATATAAAAGGCAGAATCGGTTTTATTTTCTTGTATTCAAAGCTCTTGGGAAGGAGAAGGGCGATCGCAAGAAAAATAAGTTGTCAACGGAAGGGAGTACCAACAGCATACACATTTCTAATATAAAAGGCAGAATCGGTTTTATTTTCCTATACTCAAAGCTCTTGGGAAGGAGAGGGGCGATCGCAAGAAAAACAAGTTGTCAACGGAAGGGAGTGCCAACAGCATACACATTTGTAATATAAAAGGCAGAATCGGTTTTATTTTCCTGTACTCAAAGCTCTTGGGAAGGAGAGGGGCGATCGCAAGAAAAACAAGTTGTCAACGGAAAAGAGTGCCAACAGCATACACATTTCTAATATAAAAGGCAGAATTGGTTTTATTTTCCTGTACTCAAAGCTCTTGGGAAGGAGAGGGGCGATCGCAAGAAAAACAAGTTGTCAACGGAAGGGAGTACCAACAGCATACACATTTCTAATATAAAAGGCAGAATCGGTTTTATTTTCCTATACTCAAAGCTCTTGGGAAGGAGAGGGGCGATCGCAAGAAAAACAAGTTGTCAACGGAAGGGTGTGCCAACAGCATACACATTTGTAATATAAAAGGCAGAATCGGTTTTATTTTCCTGTACTCAAAGCTCTTGGGAAGGAGAAGGGCGATCGCAAGAAAAACAAGTTGTCAACGGAAGGGAGTGCCAACAGCATACACATTTCTAATATAAAAGGCAGAATTGGTTTTATTTTCCTGTACTCAAAGCTCTTGGGAATGAGAGGGGCGATCGCAAGAAAAACAAGTTGTCAACGGAAGGGAGTGCCAACAGCATACACATTTCTAATATAAAAGGCAGAACTGGTTTTATTTTCCTGTACTCAAAGCTCTTGGGAAAGAAAGGGGCGATCGCAGGAATAACAAGTTGTCAACGGAAGGGAGTGCCAACAGCATACACATTTCTAATATAAAAGGCAGAATTGGTTTTATTTTCCTGTACTCAAAACTCTTGGGAAAGAGAGGGGCGATCGCAAGAAAAACAAGTTGTCAACGGAAGGGAGTGCCAACAGCATACACATTTCTAATATAAAAGGCAGAATTGGTTTTATTTTCCTGTACTCAAAGCTCTTGGGAAAGAGAGGGGCGATCGCAGGAAAAACAAGTTGTCAACGGAAGGGAATGCCAACAGCATACACATTTCTAATATAAAAGGCAGAATTGGTTTTATTTTCCTGTACTCAAAGCTCTTGGGAAGGAGAGGGGCGATCGCAAGAAAAACAAGTTGTCAACGGAAGGGAGTGCCAACAGCATACACATTTCTAATATAAAAGGCAGAATCGGTTTTATTTTCCTGTACTCAAAACTCTTGGGAAAGAGAGGGGCGATCGCAAGAAAAACAAATTGTCAACGGAAGGGAGTGCCAACAGCATACACATTTGTAATATAAAAGGCAGAATCGGTTTTATTTTCCTGTACTCAAAGCTCTTGGGAAGGAGAGGGGCGATCGCCAGAAAAACAAGTTGTCAACGGAAGGGAGTGCCAACAGCATACACATTTCTAATATAAAAGGCAGAATTGTTTTTATTTTCCTGTACTCAAAGCTCTTGGGAAGGAGAGGGGCGATCGCAAGAAAAACAAGTTGTCAACGGAAGGGAGTGCCAACAGCATACACATTTCTAATATAAAAGGCAGAATTGGTTTTATTTTCCTATACTCAAAGCTCTTGGGAAGGAGAGGGGCGATCGCAAGAAAAACAAGTTGTCAACGGAAGGGAGTGCCAACAGCATACACATTTGTAATATAAAAGGCAGAATCGGTTTTATTTTCCTGTACTCAAAGCTCTTGGGAATGAGAAGTGCGATCGCAAGAAAAACAAGTTGTCAGCGGAAGGGAGTACCAACAGCATACACATTTCTAATATAAAAGCAGAATCGGTTTTATTTTCTTATACTCAAAGTTCTTGGGAAGGAGAGGGGCGATCGCAAGAAAAACAAGTTGTCAACGGAAGGAAGTGGCAACAGCATACACATTTGTAATATAAAAGGCAGAATCGGTTTTATTTTCCTGTACTCAAAGCTCTTGGGAAGGAGAGGGGCGATCGCAAGAAAAACAAGTTGTCAACGGAAAAGAGTGCCAACAGCATACACATTTCTAATATAAAAGGCAGAATTGGTTTTATTTTCCTGTACTCAAAGCTCTTGGGAAGGAGAGGGGCGATCGCAAGAAAAACAAGTTGTCAACGGAAGGGAGTGCCAACAGCATACACATTTCTAATATAAAAGGCAGAATTGGTTTTATTTTCCTATACTCAAAGCTCTTGGGAAAGAGAGGGGCGATCGCAAGAAAAACAAGTTGTCAACGGGAGGGAGTGCCAGCAGCATACACATTTCAAATATAAAAGGCAGTATCGGTTTTATTTTCCTGTACTCAAAGCTCTTAGGAAGGAGATGGGCGATCGCATGAAAAACAAGTTGTCAACGGAAGGGAGTGCCAACAGCATACACATTTCTAATATAAAAGGTAGAATCGGTTATATTTTCCTGTACTCGAAGCTCTTGGGAAGGAGAGGGGCGATCGCAAGAAAAACAAGTTGTCAACGGGAGGGAGTGCCAGCAGCATACACATTTCAAATATAAAAGGCAGTATCGGTTTTATTTTCCTGTACTCAAAGCTCTTGGGAAGGGGAGGGGCGATCGCAGGAAAAACAAGTTGTCAACGGAAGAGAGTGCCAACAGCATACACATTTGTAATATAAAAGGCAGAATCGGTTTTATTTTCCTGTACTCAAAGCTCTTGGGAAGGAGATGGGCGATCGCAAGAAAAACAAGTTGTCAACGGAAGGGAGTGCCAACAGCATACACATTTGTAATATAAAAGGCAGAATCGGTTTTATTTTCCTGTACTCAAAGCTCTTGGGAAGGAGAGGGGCGATCGCAAGAAAAACAAGTTGTCAACGGAAGGGAGTGCCAACAGCATACACATTTCTAATATAAAAGGCAGAATTGGTTTTATTTTCCTGTACTCAAAGCTCTTGGGAAGGAGAGGGGCGATCGCAAGAAAAACAAGTTGTCAACGGAAGGGAGTACCAACAGCATACACATTTCTAATATAAAAGGCAGAATCGTTTTTATTTTCCTATAATCAAAGCTCTTGGGAAGGAGAGGGGCGATCGCAAGAAAAACAAGTTGTCAACGGAAGGGAGTGCCAACAGCATACACATTTGTAATATAAAAGGCAGAATCGGTTTTATTTTCCTGTACTCAAAGCTCTTGGGAAAGAGAGGGGCGATCGCAAGAAAAACAAGTTGTCAACGGAAGGGAGTGCCAACAGCATACACATTTCTAATATAAAAGGCAGAATTGGTTTTATTTTCCTGTACTCAAAGCTCTTGGGAAGGAGAGGGGCGATCGAAAGAAAAACAAGTTGTCAACGGAAGGGAGTGCCAACAGCATACACATTTCTAATATAAAAGGCAGAATTGGTTTTATTTTCCTGTACTCAAAGCTCTTGGGAAAGAAAGGGGCGATCGCAGGAAAAACAAGTTGTCAACGGAAGGGAGTGCCAACAGCATAAACATTTCTAATATAAAAGGCAGAATTGGTTTTATTTTCCTGTACTCAAAGCTCTTGGGAATTAGAGGGGCGATCGCAAGAAAAACAAGTTGTCAACGGAAGGGAGTGCCAACAGCATACACATTTCTAATATAAAAGGCAGAATTGGTTTTATTTTCCTGTACTCAAAACTCTTGGGAAAGAGAGGGGCGATCGCAATAAAAAAAAGTTGTCAACGGAAGGGAGTGCCAACAGCATACACATTTGTAATATAAAAGGCAGAATCGTTTTTATTTTCCTGTACTCAAAGCTCTTGAGAAGGAGAGGGGCGATCGCAAGAAAAACAAGTTGTCAACGGAAGGGAGTGCCAACAGCATACACATTTCTAATATAAAAGGCAGAATTGGTTTTATTTTCCTGTACTCAAAGCTCTTGGGAAGGAGAGGGGCGATCGCAAGAAAAACAAGTTGTCAACGGAAGGGAGTGCCAACAGCATACACATTTCTAATATAAAAGGCAGAATTGGTTTTATTTTCCTATACTCAAAGCTCTTGGGAAGGAGAGGGGCGATCGCAAGAAAAACAAGTTGTCAACGGAAGGGAGTGCCAACAGCATACACATTTGTAATATAAAAGGCAGAATCGGTTTTATTTTCCTGTACTCAAAGCTCTTGGGAAGGAGAAAGGCGATCGCAAGAAAAACAAGTTGTCAACGGAAGGGAGTACCAACAGCATACACATTTCTAATATAAAAGGCAGAATCGGTTTTATTTTCCTATACTCAAAGCTCTTGGGAAGGAGAGGGGCGATCGCAAGAAAAACAAGTTGTCAACGGAAGGGAGTGCCAACAGCATACACATTTGTAATATAAAAGGCAGAATCGGTTTTATTTTCCTGTACTCAAAGCTCTTGGGAAGGAGAGGGGCGATCGCAAGAAAAACAAGTTGTCAACGGAAAAGAGTGCCAACAGCATACACATTTCTAATATAAAAGGCAGAATTGGTTTCATTTTCCTGTACTCAAAGCTCTTGGGAAGGAGAGGGGCGATCGCAAGAAAAACAAGTTGTCAACGGAAGGGAGTGCCAACAGCATACACATTTCTAATATAAAAGGCAGAATTGGTTTTATTTTCCTGTACTCAAAGCTCTTGGGAAAGAAAGGGGCGGTCGCAGGAAAAACAAGTTGTCAACGGAAAGGAGTGCCAACAGCATACACATTTCTAATATAAAAGGCAGAATCGGTTTTATTTTCCTGTACTCAAAGCTCTTGATAAGGAGAGGGGCGATCGCAAGAAAAACAAGTTGTCAACGGAAGGGAATGCCAACAGCATACACATTTCTAATATAAAAGGCAGAATTGGTTTTATTTTCCTGTACTCAAAACTCTTGGGAAGGAGAGGGGCGATCGCAAGAAAAACAAGTTGTCAACGGAAGGGAGTGCCAACAGCATACACATTTGTAATATAAAAGGCAGAATCGGTTTTATTTTCCTGTACTCAAAGCTCTTGGGAAGGAGAAGGGCGATCGCAAGAACAACAAGTTGTCAACGGAAGGGAGTAACAACAGCATACACATTTCTAATATAAAAGGCCGAATCGGTTTTATTTTCCTATACTCAAAGCTCTTGGGAAGGAGAGGGGCGATCGCAAGAAAAACAAGTTGTCAACGGAAGGGAGTGCCAACAGCATACACATTTGTAATATAAAAGGCAGAATCGGTTTTATTTTCTTGTACTCAAAGCTCTTGGGAAGGAGAGGGGCGATCGCAAGAAAAACAAGTTGTCAACGGAAAAGAGTGTCAACAGCATACTCATTTCTAATATAAAAGGCAGAATTGGTTTTATTTTCCTGTACTCAAAGCTTTTGGGAAGGAAAGGGGCGATCGCAAGAAAAACAAGTTGTCAACGGAAGGGAGTGCCAACAGCATACACATTTCTAATATAAAAGGCAGAATTGGTTTTATTTTCCTGTACTCAAAGCTCTTGGGAAAGAGAGGGGCGATCGCAGGAAAAACAAGTTGTCAACGGAAAGGAGTGCCAACTGCATACACATTTCTAATATAAAAGGCAGAATCGGTTTTATTTTCCTGTAATCAAAGCTCTTGGGAAGGAGATGGGCGATCGCATGAAAAACAAGTTGTCAACGGAAGGGAGTGCCAACAGCATACACATTTCTAATATAAAAGGCAGAATCGGTTTTATTTTCCTGTACTCGAAGCTCTTGGGAAGGAGAGGGGCGATCGCAAGAAAAACAAGTTGTCAACGGGAGGGAGTGCCAGCAGCATACACATTTCTAATATAAAAGGCAGAATCGGTTTTATTTTCCTGTACTCAAAGCTCTTGGGAAGGGGAGGGGCGATCGCAGGAAAAACAAGTTGTCAACGGAAGAGAGTGCCAACAGCATACACATTTGTAATATAAAAGGCAGAATCGGTTTTATTTTCCTGTACTCAAAACTCTTGGGAAGGAGATGGGCGATCGCAAGAAAAACAAGTTGTCAACGGGAGGGGGTGCCAACAGCATACACATTTCTAATATAAAAGGCAGAATCGGTTTTATTTTCCTGTACTCAAAGCTCTTGGGAAGGAGAGGGGCGATCGCAAGAAAAACAAGTTGTCAACGGAAGGGAGTGCCAACAGCATACACATTTGTAATATAAAAGGCAGAATCGGTTTTATTTTCCTGTACTCAAAGCTCTTGGGAAGGAGAGGGGCGATCGCAAGAAAAACAAGTTGTCAACGGAAGGGAGTGCCAACAGCATACACATTTCTAATATAAAAGGCAGAATTGGTTTTATTTTCCTGTACTCAAAGCTCTTGGGAAGGAGAGGGGCGATCGCAAGAAAAACAAGTTGTCAACGGCAGGGGGTGCCATCAGCATACACATTTCTAATATAAAGGCAGAATCGGTTTTATTTTCCTGTACTCAAAGCTCTTGGGAAAGGGAGGAGCGATCTCAGGAAAAACAAGTTGTCAACGGAAAGGAGTGCCAACAGCATACACATTTCTAATATAAAAGGCAGAATCGGTTTTATTTTTCTTTACTCAAAGCTCTTGGGAAGGAGTGGGGCGATCGCAAGAAAAACAAGTTGTCAACGGGAGGGAGTGCCAACAGCATACACATTTCTAATATAAAAGGCAGATTCGGTTTTATTTTCCTGTACTCAAAGCTCTTGGGAAGGAGAGGGGCGATCGCAGGAAAAACAAGTTGTCAACGGAAGAGATTGCCAACAGCATACACATTTGTAATATAAAAGGCAGAATCGGTTTTATTTTCCTGTACTCAAAGCTCTTGGGAAGGAGAGGGGCGATCGCAAGAAAAACAAGTTGTCAACGGGAGGGAGTGCCAACAGCATACACATTTCTAATATAAAAGGCAGAATCGGTTTTATTATCCTGTACTCAAAGCTCTTGGGAAAGAGAGGGGCGATCGCAAGAAAAACAAGTTGTCAACGGGAGGGAGTGCCAGCAGCATACACATTTCTAATATACAAGGCAGAATCGGTTTTATTTTCCCGTACTCAAAGCTCTTGGGAAGGGGAGGGGCGATCGCAGGAAAAGCAAGTTGTCAACGGAAGAGAGTGCCAACAGCATACACATTTGTAATATAAAAGGCAGAATCGGTTTTATTTTCCTGTACTCAAAGCTCTCGGGAAGGAGAGGGGCGATCGCAA
Source organism: Diaprepes abbreviatus (assembly GCA_034092305.1). Classification (NCBI taxonomy): domain Eukaryota; kingdom Metazoa; phylum Arthropoda; class Insecta; order Coleoptera; family Curculionidae; genus Diaprepes; species Diaprepes abbreviatus. The sequence continues at coordinate 1,916,033 of JASJET010000310.1, forward strand.
AAAAAACAAGTTGTCAACGGAAGGGAGTGTAAAATAGCATACACATTTCTAATATAAAAGGCAGAATCGGTTTTATTTTCTTCTACTCAAAGCTCTTGGGAAGGAGAGGGGCGATCGCAAGAAAAACAAGTTTTCAACGGGAGGGAGTGCCAACAGCATACACATTTCTAATATAAAAGGCAGAATCGGTTTTATTTTCCTGTACTCAAAGCTCTTGGGAAGGAGAGGGGCGATCGCAAGAAAAACAAGTTGTCAACGGAAGGGAGTGCCAACAGCATACACATTTCTAATATAAAAGGCAGAATCGGTTTTATTTTCCTATACTCAAAGCTCTTGGGAAGTAGAGGGGCGATCGCAAGAAAAACAAGTTTTCAACGGGAGGGAGTGCCAACAGCATACACATTTCTAATATAAAAGGCAGAATCGGTTTTATTTTCCTGTACTCAAAGCTCTTGGGAAGGAGAGGGGCGATCGCAAGAAAAACAAGTTGTCAACGGAAGGGAGTAACAACAGCATACACATTTCTAATATAAAAGGCAGAATCGGTTTTATTTTCCTGTACTCAAAGCTCTTGGGAAGCAGAGGGGCGATTGCAAGAAAAACAAGTTGTCAACGGAAGGGAGTGCCAACAGCATACACATTTCTAATATAAAAGGAAGAATCGGTTTTATTTTCCTGTACTCAAAGCTCTTGGGAAGGAGAGGGGCGATCGCAAGAAAAACAAGTTGTCAACGGAAGGGAGTGCCAACAGCATACACATTTCTAATATAAAAGGCAGAATCGGTTTTATTTTCCTGTACTCAAAGCTCTTGGGAAGGAGAGGGGCGATCGCAAGAAAAACAAGTTGTTAACGGAAAGGAGTGTCAACAGCATACACATTTCTAATATAAAAGGCAGAATCGGTTTTATTTTCCTGTACTCAAAGCTCTTGGGAAAGAGTGGGGCGATCGCAAGAAAAACAAGTTGTGAACGGAAGGGAGTGCCAACAGCATATACATTTCTAATATAAAAGGCAGAATCGGTTTTATTTTCCTGTATTCAAAGCTCTTGGGAAAGAGAGGGGCGATCGCAAGAAAAACAAGTTTTCAACGGAAGGGAGTGCCAACAGCATACACATTTTTAATTTAAAAGGCAGAATCGGTTTTATTTTAATGTACTCAAAGCTCTTGGGAAGGAGAGGGGCGATCGCAAGAAAAACAAGTTGTCAACGGAAGGGAGTGCCAACAGCATACACATTTGTAATATAAAAGGCAGAATCGGTTTTATTTTCCTGTACTCAAAACTCTTGGGAAGGAGAGGGGCGATCGCAGGAAAAACAAGTTGTCAACTGGAGGGAGTGCCAACAGCATACACATTACTAAGGCAGAATCGGTTTTATTTTCCTGTATTCAAAGCTCTTGGGAAGGAGAGAAGCGATCGCAAGAAAAACAAGTTGTCAACAGGAGGGAGTGCCAACAGCATACACATTTCTAATATAAAAGGCAGAATCGGTTTTATTTTCCTGTACTCAAAACTCTTGGGAAAGAGAGGTGCGATCGCAAGAAAATCAAGTTGTCAACGGGAGGGAGTGCCAACAGCATACACATTTCTAAGGCAGAATCGGTTTTATTTTCCTGTATTCAAAGCTCCTGGGAAGGGGAGCGGCGATCGCAAGAAAAACAAGTTGTCAACGGGAGGGAGTGCCAACAGCATACACATTTCTAATATAAAAGGCAGAATCGGTCTTATTTTCCTGTATTCAAAGCTCTTGGGAAAGAGTGGGGCGATCGCAAGAAAAACAAGATGTCTACGGGAGGGAGTGCCAACAGCATATACATTTCTAATATAAAAGGCAGAATCGGTTTTATTTTCCTGTACTCAAAGCTCTTGGAAAGAGAGGGGCGATCACAAGAAAAACAAGTTGTCTACGGGTGGGAGTGCCAACAGCATACACATTTCTAATATAAAAGGCAGAATCGGTTTTATTTTCCTGTACTCAAAGCTCTTGGGAAGGAGAGGGGCGATCGCAAGAAAAACAAGTTGTCAACGGGAGGGGTGCCAACAGCATACACATTTCTAATATAAAAGGCAGAATCTGTTTTATTTTCCTGTACTAAAAAGCTCTTGGGAAGGAGAGGGGCGATCGCAAGGAAAACAAGTTGTCAACGGGAGGGAGTGCCAACAGCATACACATTTCTAATATAAAAGGCAGAATCGGTTTTATTTTCCTGTATTCAAAGCTCTTGGGAAGGAGAGGGGCGATCGCAAGAAAAACAAGTTGTCAACGGAAGGGAGTGCCAACAGCATACACATTTCTAATATAAAAGGCAGAATTGGTTTTATTTTCCTGTACTCAAAGCTCTTGGGAAAGAGAGGGGCGATCGCAAGAAAAACAAGTTGTCAACGGAAGGGAGTGCCAACAGCATACACATTTCTATTATAAAAGGCAGAATTGGTTTTATTTTCCTATACTCAAAGCTCTTGGGAAGGAGAGGGGCGATCGCAAGAAAAACAAGTTGTCAACGGAAGGGAGTGCCAACAGCATACACATTTGTAATATAAAAGGCAGAATCGGTTTTATTTTCCTGTACTCAAAGCTCTTGGGAAGGAGAAGGGCGATCGCAAGAAAAATAAGTTGTCAACGGAAGGGAGTACCAACAGCATACACATTTCTAATATAAAAGGCAGAATCGGTTTTATTTTCCTATACTCAAAGCTCTTGGGAAAGAGAGGGGCGATCGCAAGAAAAACAAGTTGTCAACGGAAGGGAGTGCCAACAGCATACACATTTGTAATATAAAAGGCAGAATCGGTTTTATTTTCCTGTACTCAAAGCTCTTGGGAAGGAGAGGGGCGATCGCAAGAAAAACAAGTTGTCAACGGAAAAGAGTGCCAACAGCATACACATTTCTAATATAAAAGGCAGAATTGGTTTTATTTTCCTGTACTCAAAGCTCTTGGGAAGGAGAGGGGCGATCGCAAGAAAAACAAGTTGTCAACGGAAGGGAGTACCAACAGCATACACATTTCTAATATAAAAGGCAGAATCGGTTTTATTTTCCTATACTCAAAGCTCTTGGGAAGGAGAGGGGCGATCGCAAGAAAAACAAGTTGTCAACGGAAGGGAGTGCCAACAGCATACACATTTGTAATATAAAAGGCAGAATCGGTTTTATTTTCCTGTACTCAAAGCTCTTGGGAAGGAGAGGGGCGATCGCAAGAAAAACAAGTTGTCAACGGAAGGGAGTGCCAACAGCATACACATTTCTAATATAAAAGGCAGAATTGGTTTTATTTTCCTGTACTCAAAGCTCTTGGGAAGGAGAGGGGCGATCGCAAGAAAAACAAGTTGTCAACGGAAGGGAGTGCCAACAGCATACACATTTCTAATATAAGAGGCAGAATTGGTTTTATTTTCCTGTACTCAAAGCTCTTGGGAAAGAAAGGGGCGATCGCAGGAATAACAAGTTTTCAACGGAAGGGAGTGCCAACAGCATACACATTTCTAATATAAAAGGTAGAATTGGTTTTATTTTCCTGTACTCAAAACTCTTGGGAAAGAGAGGGGCGATCGCAAGAAAAACAAGTTGTCAACGGAAGGGAGTGCCAACAGCATACACATTTCTAATATAAAAGGCAGAATCGGTTTTATTTTCCTGTACTCAAAGCTCTTGGGAAGCAGAGGGGCGATTGCAAGAAAAACAAGTTGTCAACGGAAGGGAGTGCCAACAGCATACACATTTCTAATATAAAAGGCAGAATCGGTTTTATTTTCCTGTACTCAAAGCTCTTGGGAAGGAGAGGGGCGATCGCAAGAAAAACAAGTTGTCAACGGAAGGGAGTGCCAACAGCATACACATTTCTAATATAAAAGGCAGAATCGGTTTTATTTTCCTGTACTCCAAGCTCTTGGGAAGGAGAGGGGCGATCGCAAGAAAAACAAGTTGTCAACGGGAGGGAGTGCCAACAGCATACACATTTATAATATAAAAGGCAGAATCGGTTTTATTTTCCTGTACTCAAAGCTCTTGGGAAGGAGAGGGGCGATCGCAAGAAAAACAAGTTGTCAACGGGAGGGAGTGCCAACAGCATACACATTTCTAATATAAAAGGCTGAATCGGTTTTATTTTCCTGTACTCAAAGCTCTTGGGAAGGAGAGGGGCGATCGCAAGAAAAACAAGTTGTCAACGGAAGGGAGTGCCAACAGCATACACATTTCTAATATAAAAGGCAGAATCGGTTTTATTTTCCTGTAATCAAAGCTCTTGGGAAAGTGAGGGGCGATCGCAAGAAAAACAAGTTGTCAACGGAAGGGAGTGCCAACAGCCTACACATTTCTAATATAAAAGGCAGAATCGGTTTTATTTTCCTGTACTCAAAGCTCTTGGGAAGGAGAGGGGCTATCGCAAGAAAAACAAGTTGTCAACGGAAGGGAGTGCCAACAGCATACACATTTCTAATATAAAAAGCAGAATCGGTTTTATTTTTCTGTACTCAAAACTCTTGGGAAGGAGAGGGGCGATCGCAAGAAAAACAAGTTGTCAACGGGCGGGAGTGCCAACAGCATACACATTTCTAATATAAAAGGCAGAATCGGTTTTATTTTCCTGTACTCAAAACTCTTGGGAAGGAGAGGGGCGATCGCAAGAAAAACAAGTTGTCAACGGGAGGAAGTGCCAACAGCATACACATTTCTAATATAAAAGGCAGAATCGGTTTCATTTTCCTGTACTCAAAGCTCTTGGGAAGGAGAGGGGCGATCGCAAGAAAAACAAGTTGTCAACGGAAGGGAGTGCCAACAGCATACATATTTCTAATATAAAAGGCAGAATCGGTTTTATTTTCCTGTACTCAAAGCTCTTGGGAAGGAGAGGGGCGATCGCAAGAAAAACAAGTTGTCAACGGGAGGAAGTGCCAACAGCATACACATTTCTAATATAAAAGGCAGAATCGGTTTCATTTTCCTGTACTCAAAGCTCTTGGGAAGGAGAGGGGCGATCGCAAGAAAAACAAGTTGTCAACGGGAGGGAGTGCCAACAGCATACACATTTTTTATACATGGTGATTCAAAAATCGATCACGAAACTTAAGGGGGTGATTCTACTTGACAAAATAAGGGTAGAGCTTCATATAATTTTTTTTCAAAATGTCATTCGTTTTCGAGTTACAAGCCGTCCAATTTCAAGTTTTTATTTTTTGTTTTTTGAATTACTCGCTTACAGGAAAACCGATTTGACTAATATTTGAAAGATAGGCTAAGTCTTCTGCGCTTCATCATTTTAGTAACAATTCACATTGATTGTTTGCCGCTAGAGGGCACTTTACCTACATTGAAAATTGTTTTTTTGTCATAATTTTTTAGTGTTGACAGCTACAGTAGTTTTTGGCATAATTTCTGAAAGACTGATGCCAGGCCTTTAAAAAAGGTGCTCTTTATTTACATCGCTAAACCCAACGGTTTAGACGTAAATTACCCTTAAAAATTAAGTGGTAAATTTACTTTTCTTATTTCATTACCACCAGCTACCAGGTAAATAGCTATCAAAGTATGCTAGAGCTGTCAGTTTAACATCAAATAAATTCGCTTTTTAAACTATTTAATTTATAATCTTAAAATAACTAATAATGGCTAATCACCAATATTCAAATATCGAATATTGTGATATCCATTTTTGTTATGGAAAAGCAAATGGTAATGCAGAGTTGGCAAGAAGATATTATATGGAGAGTTATCCGGAAAGAAATATCCCTCATGCTCAAACATTTTCCAGTGTGCACAGGAGGCTTGCGGAATGTGGTTCCTTTAAAAGTTATAATGGAAATAGGGGAAGACCTAGAACTGCTAGAAACGTGCAACAAGAAGAAAGAGTGCTTGAAATTATTGAAGATAATCCAGGTATTAGTACTAGAAAAATTGGGAATGAAGTGCGGCTCTGTCAGGCTAGTTCATGGAGGATACTAAGAGAAGAACAACTCTACCCGTTTCATTCAAAAAAGGTGCAGACTCTTTATGACGATGATCGGCCGAGACGGTTGCAAATGTACAATCAGATCCTAGCTAAGTATGAACACGATAATCGATTAATTGGCGTCATATTATTCACTGACGAAGCTGGTTTCACTCGTGATGGCATAACAAATCTACACAACATCCACACATATGCTTACGAGAACCCAAACAATGTGGTAGAAACGAAACATCAGCGTAGATTTTCACTAAATGTGTGGGCAGGGATAATAGGAGATTACCTTATTGGTCCTCATTTCTTTGATGGCCCATTAACTGGTGACGTAAACTTAGATTTTATCCAAAATCGTCTCCCATTGTATCTGGAAGATGTGCCATTGGAAGTAAGGGCCAACATGTGGATCCTCCAAGACGGAGCTCCGCCCCACTTTAGTATACGTGTCCGACAGTATTTGAATGCAACGTATCCTGAGCGATGGATAGGACGAAGTGGACCATTGGCATGGGCAGCGAGGTCACCAGACCTTAATCCTATGGATTTTTTCTTTTGGGGTCATTTGAAACAATTGGTGTACGATATTCCAGTAATCAACGTCGAGGATCTTCGCTTCAGGATAATCAAAAAGTGCCAAATTATTAAAGAAACACCAGAAATTTTTCATCGAGTTAGGCGACATTTTTTGAAGAGTGTTAGGAAATGTATTGAAGAAAATGGGGGACATTTTGAGAATCTTTTTTAGTTTGTTTAGTACTGTTTCATTAATTTTTATCAATTAAATGTATATCGCAATAATCCATAATATGAATATTTACTGATTAGCCATTATTAGTTATTTTAAGATTATAAATTAAATAGTTTAAAAAGCGAATTTATTTGATGTTAAACTGACAGCTCTAGTATACTTTGATAGCTATTTACCTGGTAGCTGGTGGTAATGAAATGAGAAAAGTAAATTTACCACTTAATTTTTAAGGGTGATTTACGTCTAAACCGTTGGGTTTAGCGATGTAAATAAAGAGCACCTTTTTTAAAGGCCTGGCATCAGTCTTTCAGAAATTATGCCAAAAACTACTGTAGCTGTCAACACTAAAAAATTATGACAAAAAAACAATTTTCAATGTAGGTAAAGTGCCCTCTAGCGGCAAACAATCAATGTGAATTGTTACTAAAATGATGAAGCGCAGAAGACTTAGCCTATCTTTCAAATATTAGTCAAATCGGTTTTCCTGTAAGCGAGTAATTCAAAAAACAAAAAATAAAAACTTGAACTTGGACGGCTTGTAACTCGAAAACGAATGACATTTTGAAAAAAAATTATATGAAGCTCTACCCTTATTTTGTCAAGTAGAATCACCCCCTTAAGTTTCGTGATCGATTTTTGAATCACCCTGTATATTGGGAATGTTGTCGATCGATAATTAGGAAAAATCTGAAAATTTTACAGTGTAATCACGTGCATGGGGGACAGCTGGCTAAAATATTTTCGAGATGGCGACACTTCCGGTTATACCGAAAATAAATGTAAACTTGCTTATTTTAAATAGAACATCCTATATAGGTTTGCCTTTGCTGCGGGATCGCCGGGCGTATTTCAGCTCCGGACTTTACCTTTAGAGTCTCCTGGGACAATTCTGTAGTGCTGTCAAGGTAGTTGATAGCTGTTACACTCTTCACTACGCTATCATAGCAATGTGATGATGATGAGTCGAAAGTATCCTCATCTTCTGACTTTTCGGATATATTGAGGGACTCCTCAGGGAAATGTTCCCCACCAGGGATGCCATGTCGCAGTTAGGCCGGCCCCTGGAGGCTCTAATTTGCACTTCGTGGAAAAATTCTTTGGGTGTTTCGTCCCGGTGCCAGTCGTAGGACTCGTCAGTGGGATTCCGACTGACACCTTCTCAGACACCCGTCGTCGAACTTATTTATGTTCGGATCTCTCTTATTTGAAGTTAAATCTGACCGGAGGATAGCGGTATATATATATATATATATATATATATATATATATATATATATATATATATATATATATAATAAAATAGAATAAAATATTGGCGAAGCGGACGTGAAAATTTGTCAATCTACATGATTCTCGTATTAAAAAGTGCGGAGCACTCCAAAATATGGAAAAACTCCGGGTCCGACAGATGGCGACAGCGCTGTTTCGTCCTAATATGGGACTCGTCAGGCCACCGCAGTCGGTACAAACCATCATCTCGCCTTTGCATCGTATAAGCCATATTTATAATCTAAATACGGCAAATTAGACGACAAAGGCGACATCTCGATGGTCCACTTGATAATACAAGAACCATACAGATTAACAAAGTTTGTAAGAGAACCGTCATATGGTGGCGCGACGGTGAATTAAAACAGAAATATGTAAAATCGAGTATTCGAAACGCGCTGCCCAAAAGATAGGGGTCGCATTTTTCGGTACTGGCAAGCAAGCATACCGCTATTTAAGCAGCCAAAGCCACGTGCCGCACCAAACGATCCCACCATGAGAGCATCGTTTAGCGTGTTTCAAAGCCAAACAAGTAAATAAATATGTAGATAAGTTTTTCTCCGTGTAATTTAAAATAAAATAGAATAAAATATTGGCGAAGCGGACGTGAAAATTTGTCAATCTAAATGATTCTCGTATTAAAAAGTGCGGAGCACTCCAAAATATGGAAAAACTCCGGGTCCGACAGATGGCGACAGCGCTGTTTCGTCCTAATATGGGACTCGTCAGGCCACCGCAGTCGGTACAACCAGTACCGAAAAATGCGACCCCTATCCTTTGGGTAGCGCGTTTCGTGTACTCGATTTTACATATTTCTGTTTTAATTCACCGTCGCGCCACCATATGACGGTTCTTTTACAAACTTTGTTAATCTGTATGGTTCTTGTATTATCAAGTGGTCCATCGAGATGTCGCCTTTGCCGTATTTTGATTATAAATATGGCTTATACGATGCAAAGGCGAGATGATGGTTTGTACCGACTGCGGTAGCCTGACGAGTCCCATATTAGGACGAAACAGCGCTGTCGCCATCTGTCGGACCCGGAGTTTTTCCATATTTTGGAGTGCTCCGCACTTTTTAATACGAGAATCATGTAAATTGACAAATTTTCACGTCCGCTTCGCCAATATTTTATTCTATTTTATTTTAAATTACACGGACAAAAACTTATCTACATATTTATATATATATATATATATATATATATATATATATATATATATATATATATATATATATATATATATATATATGTTTATGCGGCTTTCACGGATTACTCCGTGTTTCGTCTCAACTAGACTCATCAGGGTACCGACATGCACCTGGCTGTGCAAAGGACAGATCGGAAGGAAGCATGCAAATACTGAATGCGGCTTCGCCGACCTCCCGCCGGATGGCGTATATATGTTTATGCGGCTTTCACGGATTCCTCCGTGTGAGATGCAATAGCAGTGGATATATCCACATTATGCCGTTGTAGTGCTGAAATCACATTCAGCAAACGTACAACTGTATGCAGCTCCTTGTATGGAATGAAGTAAAATACGAACAGTAAATGCAAACTTCTCTCCATCTTATCCTTTCTGTGTTAGAGGTTGCACAGTTAGAACAAATTGTTACAAAACGCAATTTATCCTATTCCACCACCATCGAAATGATGGCCTACCTGTACCACCATACCGAGAAGAAAGTCAAAACTTACCCTCCCCGCCACAGTGATACGGCAGAGATACATGTTTCGTCTCTACTAGACTCATCAGGGTACCGACATGCACCTGGCTGTGCAAAGGACAGATCGAAAGGAAGCATGCAAATACTGAACGCGGCTTCGCCGACCTCCCGCCGGGTGGCGTATATATGTTTATGCGACTTTCACGGATTCCTCCGTGTGAGATGCAATAGCAACCTCTAACACAGAAAGGATAAGATGGAGAGAAGTTTGCATTTACTGTTCGTATTTTACTTCATTCTATACACGGAGCTGCATACAGTTGTATGTTTGCTGAATGTGATTTCAGCACTACAACGACATAATGTGGATATATCCACTGCTATTGCATCTCACACGGAGGAATCCGTGAAAGCCGCATAAACATATAAACGTCATCCGGCGGGAGGTCGGCGAAGCCGCGTTCAGTATTTGCATGCTTCCTTCCGATCTGTCCTTTGCACAGCCAGGTGCATGTCGGTACCCTAATGAGTCTAGTAGAGACGAAACATGTATCTCTGCCGTATCACTGTGGCGGGGAGGGTAAGTTTTGACTTTCTTCTCGGTATGGTGGTACAGGTAGGCCATCATTTCGATGGTGGTGGAATAGGATAAATTGCGTTTTGTAACAATTTGTTCTAACTGTGCAACCTCTAACACAGAAAGGATAAGATGGAGAGAAGTTTGCATTTACTGTTCGTATTTTACTTCATATATATATATATATATATATATATATATATATATATATATATATATATATATATATATATAGAAATATATAAGTGTTAATGCAACGACCATAGAGTGCGAGATTAAGAAAGAAGATTTTGTGCTCTAGGTGAGCGCCTGTAAGTAGACTTCTACATCCCTTCATACACGGTGATCTGTACGTTTTAAGTGATGAAACGCTATTTGCTTATAGCGTTAAAAAGCAATAATAACATTGCGTTTTCGCATTGCGATTAATCCCAGCTTGTAGTTCTTGACTTAAAATATCATTTTTATTTAATCATTAAATTAATTAAAATGAATATTTATAAGAAAGTTTACAAAAAATTATCACTTTGACACGCAGTATTTCGAAAACTCAACTTTTGGTCTAAGGCAAATTAGGAATTTGTGCTAGCTACTAGATATAGTGCTTTAAGATTAACTCTGTATAGGTCTTTAAAGGCAATGAATCATTAACGCGTATTACAAAACTGATAAATAATCTGAAAGGTACAAGTGGGTCGCCATTACAGCGTTACAGAACAATATGTTTGTCTAACGCGATGCAACCGTCGCCACCGTGTATAACCTTAATAAAAGTAGGTGTAACGCACCAAGATCGGACCGATTCCCACGGATGGTATTGATTTTAAGACTAAAGAAGGCGGGTTGTTTTGTATATACATATAAGACATACGTAAAATTCACGTGTATTTTCTGTTTTTGTAAAGAAACAACGGAGGCGTAAACAATTTTATAACCTATTATTTTCGTTCGTATACTCGAAAAAATACCCACGGAGAAATACAGTTACAAACGATGAGTTAATATCGAACAGTTTTATTGCAAGATTAGTAACATTTTATGAAGAAGGCGCGTTTCTATTTACGGATGGTTCAATTTATTCAAAAAATTGACAAAAATACGCTTTTCACTACATACATTCATACAAAAAATTCAAACGACCTCTCTATTTATTACTATAACATTCCCCATCGGTTGTGCCTGCGTGACTGAGAGTGAGTCCACACGATAAGAAAAATCTGGCCGCCAGCGTAGCGTAATAAGACATATGTCAAATTTTAAGCATTGTGATTTGTTAGATTTGAAAAAAGACAAAGACCGAAGATTTCCCGCCTAAATCCGCCTTTTTCAAGGTCATTACGACAAATGATGTTGAACTTTTCAGCGGACTGCTTTAAAAATGGTGGAAACTGTTTATTTTCAATATTTTGTATGAAAACATAACCTATGTTTTTTTTAAACTTTGTTGTTTTATTTATTTATTTTATTTAGCGCGTTTTGAAATAATGGATATTTATGAACTATGTTAAATTGTTTTAATTTATTAAAAATGCTTGTTACCGAAGATCATTACTGCTTGGTCCCCAAAAAAAAAACGATTTTTGTTCATTTTTTTATTAATTTTATAACAATTGCAATAATACAGGTGTTCGTTATATAAATTAAAGCTTATGAAATAAAGGCCATTATATAATACAATTTCTATTCAACGACAATCTGTGATATCGAGACGCTAATCCACAGACATGCCCTCAGCTATGCTTACCAGATCAAATAATGAGATTCCCTGACAATATCCCTAATGTTTCTGTAAATATCCAGACATTTTATCTGAATGTTGTATGTTAAGGCAGTGAGATTTTCAAAATTTTTGCAATCAAAGCATCAAATGCCAATATCGAGTGAGTCTTCTCATTAATGGGAGCGTAGTGGACTAAGGAGAGACACAGACTGTCTATATTGTTATAAGCTTTGCCTTTCGCTGCCACCAAAGTTATAACTTTGCTAGTTCTGCTTTTAATTTATCACTGGTTTCGATGAATTCAAATAAATCTTTTATTATTACTTTTTAAATACTTTATTATAATGTTCACTAAATCATGAGGTAACCACAGTTTTTATTCTTACTTACTAATTTAATGTTACCATTGCAGTTTTTTTATTTTAGTTCCTCTCGTCTCAATGTTCATGTCCTAGTTACATTATATTCTGTATCTAAATTATATATTTTACAGTGATAGGCGTACTAACAAATATAACTTATAACTATTTATTTACATGATTACTGAAATGAAAAAGTGTGTATTTATGGGACGATGACAATATGAACAAAACTAATGGTCTCTGTAAAAAGTAAAGTTTTAGAGTTTCGGAGATTAAGGCATGCTTTTGTTTGAGCCTATTAGAACATAAATTTACTTAAGATATAACTGTTTCTTAAGGGAGTATTAAATATTAGACTATAATTATCTATTAATCCATAAGAGTAACTTAAAAATATATATAGTAATTTAATAATTTGTAGTAATAGTTGGTTTACAACAATGTCTTCCGTTGAGGTTCTACTCTAGACACAAGAACATATAATGTGAAGAATGTCATGAAATGGTTATAAAAGTCCAGCAATTGCCAAAAGAAACATCAAGCAATAAAAAGTATGAAACTAAATTTATTAATATACTAAATTAACAGTTCACTCATTTTGTTAACGTTTAATCAATTTATTTTTTTCTCACTAGAATGATTAATAAATATTTTTTCATTACTTATATTTTCCTCTTTTAATTTCAAAAAAATACTGTCAATTGCAGTTTTTTCCTCTTTCTTCCTAACAAGGGGCCAAAATTTCAGACATGTCAGGAAAATTCCTGTCGTCTGGTAACCGTACCCTTAGCAAATTTTATATAAACCTATTATAAACAATTAAAAAGTAAAAATTAACATTGATGGAAATTTAATAACAGAAATCCAGTTAGTGTCATACGTAATGTATTCTTCTAAAAACTACAAACAATTGTAATTATTAAAACGATTGTTAAAATGACACTTTATATTGAAACTCTCGTCTTTGAACTCCTTGGCAATTCTTTACCAGGTAGAAGTGGCAAACTTCGGAAATAAAACTTGTTTTAAAGAGTCTCATATTATCGCACAAGTAACATGACTAATTTCAAAAACACTGTTTACCGACTCAGAATTCGCACTGTTGCTTTCACATGCTGATTTCATCAGCTAAATATCACAATGTTTTTTCAAACCTAGTAATAAGGGTATAGCTGTACACATTTCCATAGCGTGTTTCCCATTTTTGGCCCAACAACAGCTTTTCAAACTCACCAAGAGTAACAGGAAAATATTTTTAAAAAATCAGGATCATTTTCTCGCATTTCTTGAATTAAGTCATTAGTATGTCCAAGCCTTTCTCCAATGTTTTTCTCAAAAACAGACCGGACCTAGTAGCGACGACTTGTCCGTTTGTTTTTAATAAAGAGTATATTAATGATGTCCTTATCTTTTGTAATTTTTTCTTTAGTTTCTTTTTCTTCATAACAACATTGCTCTAATTATTTTTTTATTTTCTTTCACTTTAATTTATACATAAATAAATATTATCAAAAAATCAGAAAAAAGTTAGGTTACCACAAAAAAAAAACATTTTTAACATAAATGGGCGTAATACGCCTACGCCGAAATTTTTGTTATCGTGTGGACTCACTCTGAGGCGTTACTGACCGATATTGAAGGTATATAATGGTGAGTCCAGACGACAAGAAAAATTTGAGCGTATGGGTAGCGTAATAAGACATATGTTAAATTTCAAGCATTGTGATTTGTTGAATTTAAAAAAAGACAAAGACCGAAGATTTCCCGCCTAAATCCGCCTTTTCCAAAGTCGTTGCGCAAAACAGTGTTTAACTTTTCAGCGGACTGCTCTAAATATGGTGTACACTGTTTATTTTTAATATTTTGTATGAACATAACCAATTTTTTTTTTAGAAATTTGTTGTTTATTTACATTTTTTTATTTTACAAGTTTTGAGATAATGGATATTTATGAACTATGTTAAATTGTTTTGATTTATTAAAAATGCTAGTTACCGAAGATCATTACTGCTTGGTCCTCAAAAAAAAACAATTTTTGTTCATTTTTTTATTAAATATATAACAATTGCAATAATGTAGTTGTTCGTTATATAAATTAAAGCTTATAAAATAACAATTTCTATTCAACGAAAATCTCTGATATCGGTACGCTAATCCACAGACATGCTCTTAGCTATGGTTACCAGATCATATAATGAGATTTTCTGAGAATATCCCTGACTTTTCAGTAAATATCCGGACATTTTGTCTGAATCTTGTATGTGGTATGTTAAGGCAGTGAGATTTTCAAAATATTTGCAATCGAAGCACCAAATGCGAATATCGAGCTAGTGTTCTCATTAATGGGAGCGTAGTGGACTAAGGAGAGAAATAGGCTGTATATATTGTTATAAGCTTTGCTTTTCACTGCCACCAATGTTATAACTTTGCTGGTTCTGCTTTTAGTTTATCACTGATTTCAATGAATTCAAATAAATCTTCTAATATCGCTTTTAATATTTTATTAAAATATTCAATAAATCAGGAGGTAACAACAGTTTTTCTTCTTACTTACTAATTTAATGTCACTATTGTAGTTTTTTAATTTTAGTTCCCCTCGTCTCTATGTTCAGGTCTTAGTAATATTCTATTTCTGTATCTAAATTATTATTTTACAGTCATAGGCGTTATAACATAACTATTTATTTACATGATTACTGAAATGAAAAAGTATGTATTTGTGGTTGCTATAAAAGGTAAAGTTTTAGAGTTTCAGAGATTAAGGTATGCTCTTATTTGAGCCGATTAGAATATAAATTTACTTAAGATATAACTTTTTCTTAAGAGAGTGTTAAATATTAGACTATAATTATCTATTAATTCACAAGAGTAAGTTAAAATAGTTGGTTTACAACAACCCCTTCTGTTAAGGTTCTTATCTTGACACAATTTAATTTAAAGAACATATCATGTGAAGAATGACATAAAATGGCATTGCCAATGGCATGGCAATTGCCAAAAGAAAAACATCAAGAAATAAAAAGTACGAAACTAAATTTATTAATATACTAAATTAAAACTCTTTTTGCTAATGTTTAATTAATTTATTTTTTCTTACTTAAATGATTAATAATTTCTTTATTACTTATATTTTCCTTTTTTAATTAAAAAAAAATACTAACAATTACAATTTTTTCCTGTTTCACTAACAGGGGGCTAAAATTTCAGACATGTCAGGAATCCTGTCGTCTGATAACCCTAGCCTTAGCAAACTTTATATAAATCTGTTATAAACTATTGAAAAGTGAAAATTAACATTGATGGAAATTTAATAACATAAATCTAGTTAGTATCATGTGTAATGTATTTTTCTAGAAACTACAAACAATTGTAATTATTAAAACGAGTGTTAAAATTACACTGTTATATTAAAATTCTCATCTCTGAACTCCTTGGCCATTTTTTATCAGGTAGAAAGGGTAAATTTTGGAAACAAAATTTCTTTTAAAGAGTTCCATATTTGGCCAAACTACAGCCAAAAGCTCCTCAAATTCACCAAGAGTAACAGAAAAATATTTTTAAAAAATCAGGATCATTTTCTCACATTTCTTGAATTAAATTATTAGTATGTCCAAGTCAAGTGTGTTTTCCTCAAATACACACCGGACCCAGTAGCGACGACTTTCCTGTTTTTTAAGAAAGAATATATCAATATTCTCCTTATATTTTGTAACTTTCTTTTTTAGATTAAAATACTGCAGCCATTAATGTTTTATTTTGCTTCATTTTAATTTTTAGATAAAATGTAAACAAAATCCTGATAAAAGTTAGGTTAAGACAAAAAAACCACACCACTTATGACCGCGTAATGAAATGTTCTGCGTGGACGATACATTTTTAACACAAAAGCGCGTAATACGCCTGCGCTCAAATTTTTCTTGTTATGTGGACTCACCCTAATACCCTTAGGCTCAGATTTTTCTTATCGTCTGGACTCACCCTAAGAGTCATGAACTTAACATGTAAAACTGGACTGCACATGTATATCTCCCTTATACCAAAAATGTCCTCACCGTGCTCGGTGCCATTAAGTGCAAATTATTAGCTCGGTAACAATAAATTCCCTAAATTTTTATTATATTGGTGAAAGCGTATTCTTGACATTGACCGAATACTTTTTATTTTGACAAGAATTTCA